>ML663577.1:1997486-2370753 GCA_007570785.1 Antilocapra americana
TCTAGTTTCATTCTTTTACAAGTGGCTGTCCAGTTTTCCCAGCACCACTTGTTAAAGAGGTTGTCTTTTCTCCATTGTATATTCTTGCCTCCTTTGTCAAAGATAAGGTGTCCATAGATGCGTGGATTTATCTCTGGGCTTTCTATTTTGTTCCATTGATCTATATTTCTGTCTTTGTGCCAGTACCATACTGTCTTGATGACTGTGGCTTTGTAGTATAGCCTAAAGTCAGGTAGGTTGATTCCTCCAGTTCCATTCTTCTTTCTCAAGATTGCTTTGGCTATACGAGGATTTTTGTATTTCCATACAAATTGTGAAGTTATTTGTTCTAATTCTCTGGTAGCTTGATAGGAATTGCACTGAATCTATAGATTGCTCTGGGTAATATACTCATGTTCACTATATTGATTCTTCCAATCCAAGAACACGGTACATTTCTCCATCTGTTTGTGTCCTCTTTGATTTCTTTCATCAGTGTTCTATAGTTTTCTATTTATGTCTTTTGTTTCTTTAGGTAGAAATTCATTGTTTCATTGTTGTCACAATGGCTCCCTAGGCTGTCTACCTATTTCTACCTGCTTCTTCACTATATGTTATTTATACAGCATCCAGATTGATCCTCCCCAAATAAATATCAGCTCACTACCTGGATTAAAATCCTCCTATGGCTTCCCAATGCATTTAGAGCCAAATCCAAACTCAGTCCACGGCTGCTAAGAATCACCACTGCCACTGCCGTAGGACACTGTGCTTTAGCTGTACTCCTTGCCTTTTGGGTTCTTGAAACTCATCAAGTGTGGTTCTGCCTTGAGGATGCACCCTGGCTGTCTCTCTCTTAGAACATCTCCTAGACCCTCCATGACGGGGTCCTCATTGTTGAGGTCCCAGCCCAAATGTCACCACCTCAGGAAGGCTTTTGTTGATGGTCTTCCACCTCCTTGGTTCCACTTCCAATCTCATGTTATTATCGTAATATGCTTTACTTTTTTTCTTTATAAAAGCAGACTCACAGAAACAGAAAACAAACTAGTGGTTACCAGTTGTAAGGGAAGGGCCAATATATGGGTGGGGAAGCAGGAGGTACAAACTACTGGATGCAAGGTAGGCTACAGGGATATAGTATACAACAGAGGGAATATAGCTAATATTTGTAATGACTGTAAGTGGAGTTTAACCTTTAAACTTTTATTTTTCTTCATAGCATTTACCACCATTCAAGAACTTTACAGCCATATCTTATTTGACCACCGTGTCATTTCTCTGTTACCATTATCTTAACTGAATGCCTTAGGAAAGGCATTCATTCCCCGGGATCTATGCTTCCTAGTCATAACACAGCTCCTAGATAGGATCACATAATCTGCTCAGCCCTAGAAGACACTTGTATTCCTCACTCTGTGTGGGGTAGAAATACCAAAAACCCAATTCCAAAGTTCTAGGTTGAAGGAGGCCATCCAGACACTGAAAACAGGCTTATATTATCTTTTAAAGACTATTGTCAAAATGAAAATCAAAATTAAATGTTTGGGAGAGAATATGATGGACTCCTAAGATCCACCCACAGACCCTCACATGAGAGAAACATTGTACTGTCTGAATCTATTCTCCTGGAATAAAGAGCTTCTCTCTGTGTGTCTGAATCAGAGATCTTCTGACTCAGGACTACCCTCTGACTCTTCTTAATAGGAAAAAACCCATAGTTACGGCTAATGGATAACATATTAGCCAACAGTCAACTCTGCTAAGTACTGACATAGACTCAGGGCTGACTGCTGCCCTGGGACTAACCTGCTTCACTCAGACACACAAATAGAAGCTGCTTATTCAAGAGGCACGCCAGCTAGCTTGGTTTGCATGAAAGAGTGATGACAAAGGATAAACCCCAAAGAGTCATTTCATTAATGTGATATTAATTCTCTAGAGAGAAGAAGAAAGGGAGAGGCCAAGGGTTGAAGAAACTAAGACTCGTTGATCATCTTCTGTATACTCCCAAGCTTTATATAATCTGTATCATTTACTCTTCGTGACAATCAATGAAGTAAATATTACTATGTTCACTTTAGAGATGTGAATATCAAAGCTCAGAGCTGTTCAATGGCTTGTATTAGAGGCGAGGTTGAACCCACGCTAATCTGACTCTGGGCCTGTACTTGCTCCATTACACAATGCTGCTTATATGTAATACACAGTATAGAGAGGCTTAGAAGTAAAAATGGCTCTTGTAAATGCACTGAGTTCCTAAATGAGGATTACAAAATAGATCTGCAGAGATACAGCAAAAACACAGGACCCTATTCTGTGAATAATGGTTAAAAACAATGAGAGTTTGAGGAAAGGGAAGAATGTCGTCCTTAGCTATTTTAAAAAAACATCATGTAAAGAAAAAAATAAAGGGACTTCCCTGCTGATTCAGTGGTTAAGAATAACTAGATTTATGGTTAGCTATAACTAATCCTCATTAGCTATAACTATGGTTTTTTTCCTATTAAGAAGAGTCAGAAGATAGTCCTGAGTCGGTGAACCTCTGATGCAGACACTAAGACAGAGAGAAGCTCTTTGTTGCAGGCTCGATACCTGGTCAGGGAACAAAGGTCCCACACGCCGCTGAGCAGCTAAGCCCTCGCACCAAAACGAGAGGGGTCATCCACTGAAATAAAAGATCTGCATGATGCAATGAAGATCCCATCTGCGGCAACTTATGACCCAACGAGGCCAAATAGATAAATTTTTTTTTAAAAGAAAGGAGTAGAGACAACATCCATTGTATCAATCAGTAGATCCAGGATGGACGACTGACACTGTAGAATAAGGAAGTCATTTCTTTTTCCAGCCCAACTTCAAGGACTTTCGAAAAAACCAACGAAAATGTGTGTGTGGGCACATAGAAGATATTTTTTATACACTGCTGTATTCTCAATGTATTCTCAATATAAGAGGACTTGGCATATGGTAGATGGTCAACAAATATGTGTTAAATGAATAAATCCTGCCCCCCAAAAGAAAAACACTGAAATCTCCAGGCATTGAGCTCTCCATCAAAGGAGTTTTGGAGAGAATAAGGTTCTGAACGTGAATCCCTGCCTTTGGTGAGACGTCATATAACAGCTAAGCAAACTTTACTGAACACTCTCTAGACACCTGGTAATGCACTAAACACTTTGCAACTATTACTTCATTTAACCCGTACCACAATTGCATGTGTTAGGAACTATTAAGATCTCATTTTACGTAAGTAAAACTGAGGTCTGCAGAAGTTAAAGCATTTGTCCAAGACTACATAAATGTTAAGTGGCAAGATGGAGATTAAAAGCTCAGATTTTTGTTGATATTATGCTATATGGCCTGTTGCATCAGACAGTTGCCAGGTCCCCTTCCAGTAATGAGATCTGACATATTCTATTTGTAATCTAATATCTTTATTGAAGATTAATACCATGAACATGGAAGATGTTCTTCCCAAACAAGCAGCAGTTTCTATGGAAGTTGTATCTAAGAATGCTCAGCATCATGGCATTTACTTGTTTAAAGTAATTTCTTAGCATTTCAAGACAAAATTCAAAACCCTTAGCATGGCACTGAATGTATTTCAGAATTCAATGTCATGTCTTACTTTTCGACATCAGGATCTTTCTTCTGTCTGTTTATATCCTCTTCTCTACCACCTTGCTTTCAATCATGTTCTAGCTCTACAGTAAACATCCATCGGTCTGTCCTTCAGTCTATCCAGCCATCCATTCATCCATCTACCTACTGTAAGTCAAGACTGTCATTATTTCTGGGAATAATACTCTACCCTCACCTACCTTATAAAGTGAAAGTGCTAGCAGCTCAATCATGTCTGACTCTTTGCCACCCCATGGACTATAGCCTGCCAGGCTCCTCTGTCCATGGAATTCTTCAGGCAAGAACACTGGAGTGGGTAGACATTCCCTTTTCCAGGGGATCTTCCTGACCTAGGAGTTGAACCCAGGTCTCCTATATTGCATGCAGGTTCTTTACTGTCTGAGCTACACAGTTGCAAAAAAGGGAACAAATAAGTAAACCTATGTAATTCTGACCTGTCATTACAGGATACATTTCAAGTGCTTTTTTACTTCCATGAAGCCACACCTAAGTATTCTGGTCCCTCTTCATCTCTTGTCTTTCACTCCCACAGCACTATGGCCCATATCATCACTAAAGTATAGCGAGTCTCATTTTAAATGAGGTTAAGTTCTAAAGTCATAGGACAGAATCCTGAAACTGTGCTTGTAAATCCCATAGCAAGAAGGTGTCGCAGCAGAGGCTGACTAGAGTTTCCCAATACTTGCCTATCACAGTAAGTTTGCCCCACCGCCCTGCATGTTGAAATGGATGATTTAAATGACAGAGAAGAAGTCAGCTTAGTTCAGAGCCAAGCTATAGAGAAAATGCATATCGAGCTGAACATTACTATCACAGCACACTCATAATCACACTGAGATGCTCACGGTATTCAAGGCAGGAGGGAACCAAGACTGACTTAGAGCACAGCAGAAGTACATTGTCCCCTCAAGTTGTGACACTTGAGGCCCATGGGGCCCATGTTCAATACAGATTATCTCCTGGGCTAATTTTTTCTCTCTTTCACACAAATGCACATAGAAGGCAGCTGACTTACCCTGCATCATCACTGAACTCTTTCAAATAGACAACTGAACCAGGGGTTCCTAAAGCACATGGATTTTATCTAGTGCCATGAAGTTTGTTCCTTGTTGAAACAGATCATCTCATCCAATCTGTGGCGTACAGAATCCTCCATTAATTGGTTCCTATCTCCCTCTAACAACACATTCCTTCCCATTTCTTACTATACTTTCTAAACTCTAAATCAACTAGTTCAGTTTCCCAAAGAAGACAGGATACGCCACACTTTTGCTTCTGCTCATGATGTCTTTTCCTGTGTTTTCCGACAGATGTTTATTCTCAATACTTATTTCAAATGTTGCATCTTCACTGTTAGGTTGATTGAATTAATGCCTCTTTCTTCATTCCTTCCTGGATCCCTGCCCAATGCCATGTAAAGTTTCCGTGTTCTATTCTAACTTAGTGCCTGCAAAACTGGCTGGACAGTCTGCAACATATGAGTCCGTCAGTTGAGCCTAGCCCAGATCAGCTAAACCCACACTCACTGCATATGCTATTGATGTTATATTGTTATTATGTAGTATTACTCTAGTAACAGGTAACTAATGTTTTCTATAAAAGACTTCCCTGACCCTCCCAATGAAAAGTGATCTCCCCACATTTTTGCAACCTCTGAAACTTGTACCTTTCTCTACTATAAAATGTAACACATTCTAATATTATAAACATTTCATGCGTGAATAGGTAGTATGATCATTTTTATGTTTAGTTTTCCATTTAAGATTGACCTTCTTGAGAACAGGAGCATCTTTGTGAAGGAGTTGAGGTGATGCACTCAAAACAGTTTGGGCATACCTGTGAGTACAGCCATTATGAAATACTGTATGGTGATTCCTCGAAAAATTAAAAATTGGAGTGCCATATGATCCAGAAATCCTACTCCTCAGTACACACCCAAAGGAAATGAAAACTGGCTCTCAAACAGATACCTGCACTCCTATGTAGACTGCAGTATTATTCACAATGGCCAAGGTATGGAAACAAGCTAAATGTCTATCAATAGATGAATGGGTAAAGACGATGTGAGATATACGTGTATATATAATGTATGTGTGTGTATAACAGACACATATTGTGTAAACATGATAGATGACAAATGTTACAGATATATGAATGTAATATATTATAAATGTGACATATGTGTGGATAAAGATATATATATATATATATATATATATATGGAATATTATTCAGCCTTGAAAGAGAAGGTCACCTTGCCATTTGCCACATGGATGAACCTCAAGGGCATTATGCTAAATAAGTCAGAGAAAAGACAAATACTACATGACATCACTTCCATATGGAATCTTAAAAAAATAAAAAGACCTGAACTTGTAAAAGCAGGAAGTAGAATGGTCATCACTGGAGACTGAGTAGTGGGGAAACTGGAAAATGTACAGAGTACAAACTTGCAACATAAATTCTGGAGACTCAATGCACAACATAGGGATTATAATTAAAAAACTGTGGTATTATAAACTCAAAGTTGTTGAAAGACGAGAATTTTAACTGTTTTCAAAAGAAATGATAATTATGCAAGGTGACAAAGGTGTTAGCTAATGCTACCACACTAACAATATTGTAAAACACATATATTGAGCCAATATACTGTGCATTCTCAAACGTACACAGTTTTACATATCCATTATATCTCAGCTTAAAAAATAGTTTGGAAACACCTGGGTTAGAATCATCGTTCTGCAAGTGGCAAACTTTCTGAGCCCAAGTATCTCTAGCTATAAGATGAAAACAGGGCCACAACTCTGCAGCCTTCTTGAGAAGAGGAAGTGAGAACCTTGGTGTAAAGTGGTCAGTTCAACGCATGACACATCAGAGGGAGCAATACATAGACTGACTCTTCCATGCAAAAGTATTACAATGAGTGCACCAAAGCCAGAAAGTCCTTCGTCCCTTTACCGATTCCTAGTATCATACTAACTGCCCCCAGCACTCTGTAGCCTCTGATCCGATTTATTACTGGGAGGTTGATGTTTCAATTTACTGAGCCCAACTAGACCGTAAATAAAAGGACCTCAGAGACCCATCTTTGAAACTTAACATCAGCACAGCTGTTAAATGCAGTTTATTCAATCTCTCATTTAATGGAAAGCTAAGGTTGGTTGAAGTTTGTTATCTCTTCTTTCTCCAACTCTTCTGAGAAATGCAGACACCTGACCTGTGCTTACTGCTTGCTTTTAGGCAGGCTAAGCAGCCTCGTTGATGGGCTGCATTGCTGCACAATTAAGAATGGGTACTCACCTCGCTGGAGGCAGGTTGCCTTCTTCCGCAGCTTCTGCAAGAGCAAGAGGCAGGGTGAAGAAAAACACGTGTTAGAGGCAGTCTGTTTAAGTGAACTACTTGTACAATGACCTGACCCCCTCCCACCATCAGAGAAAATGTGGAGGGGCAGCTCACCTGTGCCCCAACCCACCCTACCCCAGCACCCAGGAACTGTCAGACCTGCACACAGCATTCACACACGCTTTATGGTGTGTATTTATGACTGCAGTCTCTTATATTAGACTTTGACCTTCTTGGGCCCCGAAACTCCTATGGGATTTATCTCTTAATTTATTGTTTCTTTAAAAAATTTTTTAATTAAACTTTCCACTTTGAGATCATTGTAGGTTTACATGCAATAGTAAGAAATAACACAGAGGGACCCCTTATACTCTTTACCATGTTTCCTCAATAGTATGAGACCTAGGTTGATGTTCTTGTTTTCCCTTTGCCTTGTGGATGTCCACTGCTCTAAGAGCACTTGTAACTAATCTGTTTCTATCAGAGAGTCTGGCAAAGAAGAGCGCAGCTGCTCAATGCATGCTTGAGGCAATGGTAAGAGTGCCTTTACTGAGTGCTTACTGTTGTGCTGGTCACTGTTCAGTCTTCCCAGTCCTCATCTCATTTCTCCTTACAATCATCCTATGAGAGGAGTGTTATTATCATCCCCATTTTACAGATAAGGAAACAATAAAGCTCAGTGTGTCCCCTGACCAAACCTAAATAGCCGGTGATGGGGGAGCTGGGATTTAATAAAATGGGGAACCCATTTTATTCCCCAAAACTTAGTCCTCTGTTCTCTGAAAACTTTTTTCTCTTTCAGAGAGATGGTTTGAGGCCTGATTTATTTAATGTTTATAAAAATTAAACTTCACCCTTTTTGATATGGAGATAGCCATATTATCAAAGTATACTTAGAAGAGCTCGATTTCTCGTTACAGAATTTCCTTTTAGGATATGACTAAAGGTAACTTTTAGCAGTGGTTCTCAAAGCATGGCCCCCAGACCAGCAACATCAGTGTCTCCCAGTGAAATTGTTAAAAACGTAAATTCTCAAAGGCTCCAAACCTAGACTGGGCTTCCCCAGTGGCTCAGCAGGTAAAGAAGCCACCTGGAATGCAGGAGACAAAAGCGATGCAATCTGATCCCTGGATCGGGAAGATCCCCTGGAGGAGGAAATGGCAACCGACTCCAGTATTCTTGCCAGAGAAATCCCATGGACAGAGTCTGACAGGCTACAGTCCAAAGAGTTGCAGAGTTGAACATGACTGAGCAACTAAGCACAAATCCAGACCAACTGACTCAGAACTCTGGGTTCAGGCCCAGAAAGCTGTATTTTAACAACTTCTCCAGTTGATTCTGATGCATGCTGATGTTTGAAAACCACTGAGGTATAGAAATTTTACCCTGAGGTTGCCCAAAGCAGTCAAATGAGCAATCCACTAGCTAAGAAGAGATGAAGAATTAGTTCTTTTGGTGTACTGTTCACTGGTGCTCATGGCCACAGCAAGAAAAATGCTAGCATAGCACTACACATCACCCCAAAGTGCATGTTCCCCTCGTGTTTCATTAGAGCAAATGTAAGCAAAGGAGTACACAGTATCAGTGGGATCAGGCTATGGTGGGGCAGGGTGAGAAGGTCCCCTTACCATAAGAGCACAGGGAGAAGGCTGCCAATCAAGGATGCTGCAGTTTATAGAAAGAGGGACTAGTGGGGGCAGGGGTAAGGGCCCTTCAGTTCATTCCTGAGCACTGATCACAGGGGCCCAGGATCCCAGGTCAAGTTCACACTGAATTTCCTCTCTCCACTCCCTCCCCCTCTCCTACTCCACTCGGTTGTGTTGACAACACAGGCTTTGTAGGAAAACAAAGACTCCCTGCCTCCCTCTCAGCTACTTCTCTCTTTTCTTCCTCTTGGACAGATTCCCAGTGATCAAACGCAAAGCTCTCAGGGGAAGCAGGCTGGCCCAGGAGCGATAAGGGGCCAATTCCCACAGATTTGTCATCTCATGGGCAAGCTGCCACAGCCTCTATATGAGAATAAGCAGTGATGGATGTCCAGCCCCACAGCAAAGCAGTTTGGCACTGTCCCCTGGGAATTGATGCAGTGGGGGGAGGGGACAGGGAGATGGGGGCACGGGAGCCGTGACTCCCTTTGGCTGGCTGTGCACGGCCCCATGTGTGTGTGTGTGTTCTTACCTTCCCCATCGGGCTTGGAAAGAGCAGCTGCCTGCCTCTGGAAGGCCTGGAGGGTCACGACTGGGGGCCTTGGCGGTTTTGGGGGAGGAGGACCCAGGGACTCGACGGAAGGCAGTGGCTTGGTATTGGGGAACTGTGGATGTCTGACATCTGGCTGTTCCTCTGGGCACAAAGAGTCCAAAATATAGGTCATTATTTCCATTTCACTGTTGGCCTCAGTTCCACTCCCCTCCCATCTTTTTTCCACCCAGTAGCCAGAATGTCCTGATCAACGTGTGAACCCAAGCTCGCCACCATCCCAGCTGCCCAGAGGATGAAGCCCGATCTCCTCAGCTGCCATCCACTCACTCCATTCTCTGGTGTTAAAACACCACACAGCCTCAATCGACACTTTTTTTCTTACCACACTTTGCCATCCTGCTTCCCCAACCTTCAGTCCCAACATCTTTCGCTCATACCACTGGCTTCTCAGCTTTCCAGATTTCATAAATTTTTTTGTACTTTCTATTTTTTTCTCCTTTTTAATTTTTTATTCTATCTTTAATTCACTTTTTAATTTGAAGTACAGTTACTTTACAAAGTTGTGCTTGTACAGCATAGCGAGTCAGACGTTTTTGTGTGTGTGTGTTCATTTCAGGTATACAGCAAAATGATTCAGTTTTTATATGTATACAAGATCCTTTTCTGATTCTTTTCTAGGTTATTACAAGCCCAGATTTTATTTCAAAGCCTTTTGATTTGATTTCAAAAGCTTTAAATAGCTCTCAAATAGCTCTCAAATATCCAAGATTTTGTTCATGCCATTCCTGTTCTGGTATGCTATTCCCTTACTCCTTCCATGGCGAACTTTGACTCATTCTATAAGACCCTCCTCCAATGATATCCTTTCCTGACTTCTACCAGAAAACCAGCTCATGATCAACCACTCTTTATACACTATCACCTAGCACATCGTTACCACCTCTCTATCAGTGCTGTGACCTATGAGCAGGGCTGGTCCATCTTCCCACTGAATGTAGGATCCTAAAGGGAAGGGACTAGGCCCTAGTGGTCTCCTCTCAGTGCCAAGCACAGGACCAGCATCAGCAGAAATGCACAAGGACAACTGGCAGAGGGACAATGACAATGCCTATTCCCTGAAAGGATTCTTCAAGCACTCATGATGGGCAAATAACATGGGGGACATGAAGCGGAGTAACAACTGGTCTCTTGATTTCCAGGGCTCCAACATTCCACGGCTCCTAGAACAGGCTTCAAGGCTGGCTTTGTGGTACCTGGGTATCTGTGGATTCTACATCCTGTAATTTTCCAGGAAAGTCTCAATTTTATGTATTTTATTCTTCCGCATTGATGAGCCAACTAACAGAAATTCCAACATTATATATAAATGTTGCATATGTTTTTTATACTGAAAACAACACAAAATTTTATATTGTTCAAGTGCCTTGACTTTTGGTTTACATAATACAGTGGCTGACCACATGGTAAAACTAAAGAAAGTTGGCTAGGGTTTTACAAAAACATCAGTGCAACCTCCTCTAAGCCCAGCTACCCTCTGCAGTCAAGAAGTGGGGCTTCCTTCTAGCCCTACTAGCTGTGGTTACATAGTTAGGGCCAAAGTTCTTTTCTTCTAAGACTTGAAGTGTAAGCTGCAAAGTCAGAGACTTTGGTCTTTATTAGATAATAGACAAGACAGTGAAAGTGAATGATCACTTACTAACTGAGCTCCTAATTTTTATAAGGCACTGTGCTAAGCAGTTTACATTGGTTATCCCATTTGATCCTCCAACAGTTCTGTCAGGGAGGTTATCTAGTCCTTTCTTTCCTCCCATCTCTCCTTGCTCCCATTCATCCTTTCTTCCTCCTTATCCTTTCATCAACAATTATTTAGTATATTCCATTGTTCTAGGGGCTGGAACTAGAGTTAAAGATAGAGTTCTGCCCTCAAGAATTTTCATTCCAAAAGGAGGAGGCTGATGATAAACATGCAAACAAATAAACAGATAAGAAAACCATAATAGGGCAGTTCAGTTCAGTCGCTCAGCTGTGTCCAACTCTTTGCGATCCCATGAACTGCAGCACGCCAGGCCTCCCTGTCTATCACCAACTCCTGGAGTCCACCCAAACCCAAGTCCATCTCATCCTCTGTCGTCCCTTTTTCCTCCTGCCCCCAGTCCTTTCCAGCATCAGGGTCTTTTTAAATGAGTCAACTCTTCACATGAAGTGGCCAAATATTGGAGTTTCAGCTTCAACATCAGTCCTTCCAATGAACACCCAGGACTGATCTCCTTTAGGATGGACTGGTTGGATCTCCTTGCAGTCCAAGGGACTCTCAAGAGTCTTCTCCAACACCACAGTTCAAAAGCATCAATTCTTTGGCACTCAGCTTTCTTCACCGTCCAACTCTCACATCCATACATGACCACTGGAAAAACTATAGCATTGACTAGACGGACCTTTGTTGGCAAAGTAATGTCTCTGCTTTTCAATATGCTATCTAGGTTGGTCATAACCTTCCTTCCAAGGAGTAAGCGTCTTTTAATTTCATGGCTGCAATCATCATCTGCAGTGATTTTGGAGCCCCAAAAAATAAAGTTTGACACTGTTTCCCCATCTATTTGCCATGAAGTGATGGGACCAGATGCCATGATCTTCTCTAAATGTTGAGCTTTAAGCAAACTTTTTCACCCTCCTCTTTCACTTTCATCAAGAGGCTTTTTGGCTCCTCTTCACTTTCTGCCATAAGGGTGGTACTGTCTGCATATCTGAGGTTATTGATATTTCTCCTGGCAATCTTAATTCCAGCTTGTGCTTCCTCCAGCCCAGCGTTTCTCATGATATACTCTGAATATAGTTAAATAAGCAAGGTGACAATATACACCCTTGACGTACTCCTTTTCCTATTTGGAACCAGTTTGCTGTTCCATGTCCAGTTCTAACTGTTGCTTCCTGACCTTCATACAGGTTTCTCAGGAGGCATGTCAGGTGGTCAGGTATTCCCATCTCTTTAGGAATTTTGCACAGTTTACTGTGATCCACACAGTCAAAGGCTTTAGCACAGTCAATAAAGCAGAAATAGATATTTTTCTGGAACTCTCTTGCTTTTTGATAATTCAGCAGATATTGGTAATTTGATCTCTGGTTCCTCTGCCTTTTCTAAAACCAGCTTGAACATCTACAAGTTCACAGTTCACATATTGTTGAAGCCTGGCTTGGAGAATTTTGAGCATTACTTTACTAGCATGTGAGATGAGTGCAACTGTGCAGTAGTTTGAGCATTCTTTGGCATTGCCTTTCTTTGGGATAGGAATGAAAACTGACCTTTTCCAATCCTGTGGCCATTGCTGAGTTTTCCAAATTTGCTGAGTTTTGCCAGGAGAACACACTGGTCATAGCAAACACCCTCTTCCAACAACACAAGAGGAGACTCTACACATGGACATCACCAGATGGTCAACACCAAAATCAGATTGATTATACTCTTTGCAGCCAAAGATGGAGAAGCTCTATACAGTCAGCAAAACAAGACTGGGAGCTGACTGTGGCTAGTATCATGAACTCCTTGTTGTCAAATTCAGACTTAAATTGAAGAAAGTAGGGAAAACCACTAGACCATTCCGGTATGACCAAAATCAAATCCCTTATGACTATACAGTGGAAGTGGGAAATAGATTTAAGGGACTAGATCTGATAGGCAGAGTGCCTGATGAACTATGGACAGAAGTTCGTGACATTATACAGGTGACAGGGATTAAGACCATCCCCAAGAAAAAGAAATGCAAAACATCAAAATGGTTGTCTGAGGAGGCCTTACAAATAGCTGTGAAAAGAAGAGAAGTGAAAAGCAAAGGAGGAAAGGAAGGATATTCCCATTTGAATGCAGAGTTCCAAAGAATAGGAAGGACAGATAAGAAAGCCTTCCTTAGTGATCAATGCAAAGAAATAGAGGAAAACAACAGAATGGTAAAGACTAGAGATCTCTTCAAGAAAATTAGAGATACCAAGGGAACATTTCATGCAAAGATGGGCTCAATAAAGGACAGAAATGGTATGGACCTAACAGAAGCAGAAGATATTAAGAAGAGGTGGCAAGAATACACAGAAGAACTGTACAAAAAAGATCTTCACAACCTAGATAATGACAATGGTGTGATCCCTCACCTAGAGCCAGACATCCTGGAATGTGAAGTCAAGTGGGCCTTGGAAAGCATCACTACAAACAAAGCTAGTAGAGGTGATGGAATTCCATTTGAGCTATTTCAAATCCTAAAAGATGATGCTGTGAAAGTGCTGTACTCAATATGCCAGCAAATTTGGGAAACACGGCAGTGATGGAGGACAAATAAGGATTTGGGGATTAACATGTACACATTGCTGCTGCTATTGCTAAGTCACTTCAGTTGTGTCCAACTCTGTGGGACCCCATGGACTGCAGCCCACCAGGCTCTTCCATCCATGGGATTTTCCAGGCAAAAGTACTGGAATGGGGTGCCATTGCCTTCTCCACATGTACACATTACTATATATAAAATAGATAACCAACAATGACCTCCTGAAAGGCACAGGGAATTAAACTCAGTATCTTGTATTAATCTATGCAAGAAAAGAATCTAAAAAAGAATAGAAGTATATATATACATATATATGTATAACTGAATCATTTGCTGTACATATGAAACTAACAAAAACACAACATTGTAAATCAACTATACTGCAATTTAAAAAAAAGTAAAAAAAGAAAATCACAGCAATCTATTAATTCTAAAGGAAAGGAAACAGGATGATATGAAAGCATGTGAATGCTTGGTGGTGAGGTAATGGACTTTAGATAGAGATCTTTGGCTAGAGAAGGCTTATCTGGGAAAGTGTCATTTGAACTTAGACCTAAAGGTAACAAAGGAAAGATCAAAGAAAAGTATTGAATAGGAAGAGGGAACAGAAATCATAAGGTTCTGAGTCATAATGAAGTCTGTTCACAAAACAGCAAGGAAATCCAGGATGTTGTCTATAGGCTAGTGAGCCAGGGAAAGACAGCAGGAAGTAAGTCAGAGACATAAGCAGGGACCAAAAGAAGCGGCACTATGAAGTAAGTAGTTTAGATGCTATTCTGAATGGAAGAGAAGCCAAATAGGATTGTAAGCAAGAGAGCCAGCCAGCCAGCCAGCCATTTATTCAAAAAATACTTTGAGAATTCATCGAAACTGGCCTTGTCCTCTTAGGTTCTGGGGATACAGTGGTAAAGAAGACAGTTTTCATTCTCACTTAACTTATACTTTACTGAGGTAAACAAATACGTAACAAACTAGACAGGGGTAAGTGACAGGAAACTAAAGCAATGTAAGAAAAGATTTCAGATAGAGTGAGCCACAAAGTCCACACAGCAGGTGGTACTGAGCAGAGACCTTGATAACGTGAAGGAGTGAGATGTCAAGGTCCTACAGGAAAAGTGTTTCAGGCAGAGAATAAGCAAGTGCAAAGGCCCTGGGGTGCAGCCAGCTTGATACGTCTAAGGAATAGAAAGCAGGTCAATATGGTGGGAGAGGAGAGAGTATGAGATGTTGGCAAGGAGCAACTGTATGAGCCCCAGTAAGACAGCTAAAGCTGATATGAGTAGGGAAGTGATATGATTGGATTAACGCTTTAGAGCATCACTGTATCTGCAAGGAAGAGCATAGAATACAAGAGGGCAAGAGTGTGAAAGCAGGGAGACCAGCTGGACCTTGCAATGGTCCAAGCAAAAGATGGTCCACAGTGGTGCAGACTTGAGCAGAAAGCAGAAATAGAAGCAAGTCAGGAGATTCAGAAAGTATTGTGGTGCAGAGCCAAGAACTCGCTGCAAACAAGGATTAGTTACAAACAAAGAGGCAGAGAGGTGGGGTGGGTGAGGGGAAAAGAATATGATTCCGAGGTTTTTGGCCTGAGCAAATATGAGGGTGGTTGTGCTACTTATTAAGACAAGGAAGACTGGCAATGGATCCATTGATAGGAAAGTAAACCAGGCTGTGTGAAGTTAAGCAGACTGCCCCAGTTCAGGCAGCATGTAAGAAGCAGAGCTAAAGGATTCAAATCTGGGTTTGCCCCACCTGTCTCTCTGTATAATTCCAGGAGACTAATCACTTAATCCAAGCCTGAAATTAAAATCTAGCAGATAGGCTAAGAATATCTGTGCGAAAGTGGAGAACAAACATTGCCCAGGCCACATATGAGACCACCCAGGCCAGGAAGCTCTAAATTAGAAACGGACAGTGACCCCTCCCCCTAGACCCGTGGGGATTGGATTTCTCACCTGGGGTCTGGCTGGTGAGCTCGTTGTCATAGACAGGATGACAGATGCTCCCTGCCAGGCTCCTCTCAGGACTGGAGTTTGCTCCCCACTCCCTGCTACACTGAGAAGGTCGAACGGTGGGAACGTCAGAGATGGCACACAGCCTTCTTTGGGCCATCGGGTGCCTGTGGGAAGGTAGCGACTGGGCTCCTTTTATTTCCAACTTTTCCCTGGGCTCCTCTGGAGTCAGCTTGATACTTTTCTGCTCTTCTAGATGGAAGGCCCTGCTTCCACAACTGGCAGGGGGAAAAACCGGTGGTGTCTCACTTTTCTGAGATAACAGCTCCCAGCTCCAGAGCTTGTTTCTAAAGCTATCATTCACCATGATTTTCTTCTTATTGGCTATCTCACCATTTGACTGATACACATCTAACAGCAGGGAAGCCTTCTGTGAACTTACTGCAGAACCAGGAAAACTCGGACGTTCCAGGTCATTAGAACGCTTCTGAGTCTCACTCTTCTGAGTCGCCTTCACTTCCTGGGGTGTAAGAGGCTGGGGATCACCATCAGCACAGTTGAGTGAGTGCTGATTGTGGCTGGGTGAGGGGGATTTCCCACCGGCCAAAGTCTTCGTGGACTGTCTGCTTCCAAAGTCTCCCTTTTGAGAAACATCTGCTGGGAATTTAATAGGTCCTGAAAGAGATGACGCATCAAGATTTTGAAATTTGGCTCGAAGTTCCTTGAAGTTTTTTAATCCTTCCTAGAGCATAAAAGAAAAGAAAAAAGCAACTCCATTAGCTGACCTCACTGTGCTTGCTAAGAGGCTCTAGGTGCTGATACAATGCCATTGCTTATCTATTGAGTAGTATCAGTAATGCTATTGTCTATGTGAGGCAGAGTGAAAACAACCATGCGCTCTTTGAAACACTGCAGGTATGCTTAATTTCTTCATAGCATACAAAGAATGCTTCTAAAATAGATAATAGCACTAACAGTTACTGATAAATCCCTTGATATAAACTTTTGGTGGCTCTCTGCTGCCTGTCCAAATAAACCCCTTCATGTGGCATTTAAGAACAACAGTTGTGGAATTATGATCTCAGCCATAGATCCATATATGTGTGTGCTCAGTCACTCAGCTGTGTCTGACTCTGTGACCTCATGGACTGTCGCCCTCCAGGCTCTTCTGCCCATGGGCTTTTCCTGACAACAATATTGGAGAAGATCGCCATTTTCTCCTCCAGGGGATCTCAACCCCGGGACTGAACCCACATCTCTGGTATCTCCTGCGTTGGCAGGTGGATTCTTTACCACCACTTTACCCTGATGCTGGGAGAGATTGAAGGCAGGAGGAGAAGGGGATGACAGAGGATGAGATGGTTGGATGGTGTCATCGACTCGATGAACATGAGTTTGAGTAAACTCTAGGAGTTGGTGATGGACAGGGAGGCCTGGCATGCTGCAGTCCATGGGGTCACAAAGAGTCAGACATGACTGAGCAACTGAACTGAACTGAAACCAAAAAGATAATTGACAAGTTTCTAGAAACTTTATACTCTCGACTACCCTGTCTCGACTTATATGTTCCTGCTCCCCCAGTGCATCCCCCCATCTACTTGTCAACTGCTTTCTTGCAACAATAATGCCCACCTTCTCTGTAAGATTTGCCCTGTGGCTGATAGGTAGGCTAACTCCTTCCCTGGCTCCATATTTCCTGGCTATTGAACTTAACATCATAGGGTAGAGACAAGAGTGATCTTTGGAAGCTGATGGGTTTGAGCTCCATTTCTGATTCCGCTCTTTATCATTGAGGCAAATACTTTGGGAAACTTGGTATCAATAGTACAGTCTCATGATAAAAATAACTTGCAAGCGGTAGAAGGATGAGGGCTGCCATGTGTGAAGAGTCCATCACAGTGCCTGGCACATAGTAAATAAAAGCTACTTAAAAGGGATGCGATGATGCTCTTGTATTTTTGACTCTCCTTGGGAGATTGGGTTATACTTTAAATTCTACTCAAATCCAGTGAATGAAAATGGTGGTGGTAACAGCAGGCCAATCCTCAGAGCAGAGGAAGGGACACACACAGGATTACACGGTGAGTGGGTGGGCTCAACGCCCGGGCAGTGTTCTTCCCAATCCCCCCGCCCTCCCCTCACTAAATTTACTTTTGGAACTGCATTTTCTGTCTTCAGAGGAGGTGGTGGGCGGATAGAGCATAGGAGGACATCTAATGGACCCGTTTCCAAAGTAACAGCCACCAACTTCTCCCGATCATCTTAAGGGTCTTAATTTTAGGTATACAGACAATCTCCATGCAGGTAACTTTGGATTTCATGTGCTGAAGGAATAACTGTTGGGTGACCTTTTCTCACTGTTTACAGTTGACTCACACCTGCCCTCTGAAGACTTTGGAAGGGAGGAATAATGAACAGGAAGCATGAAGCAGGTGTCTGGACGCATGCTTGCCTGCTCTTCCCTCTTTCTTCAACCCTTCCCCCACCCACTTCCTTATCTGCCTCCTCTCTCTCTCTCACACTCACACACACATACACACCCCTACACACACATTTATAGCTTTCTTCATAAACTGCCAAGGGTTAATTTCTCATATTTCAACCAGCAGTTGAGTTGATTCCATTGACCTTCCTCTCCCCTCATGTGGTCGCAGCCAGCACTGGGCATGGAACCAGGAGATCTGAGCATGAGGTTCAGCTTTGCCATTCTCCAGTCGTGTGCCTTGGACAGCTTACTTCAGTTTTCTGAGCCTTAAGCTCCTCACTATAAAATGGGGATATTCTACTAACAGTTCAGGGTTATTGCAAAGCTCACATGAGATGCCAGATGTATATACCTCAGTGGTTAATATTTTTTAAATTGTGGTAAAAATATATTTAACTTTAAATGTACCACCATAGCCCATTTTAAGTGCACAGTATAGGACAGTAATGCTCACTACACTCACACTGTAGCGAATGTCTGGGACTCTTCCCATCTTGCCAAACTGGAGCACTATATTCATTAAACAACAGCTTCCCGTTCCCCCTCCCCTGGGGAGATCTGGGACAGAGAGGAAAGACAGTACAGAACCTGGTCAGTGGCAGGCAGGCAGTGTAAGACCTGCAGGAGTGGCCTGTGCTGCAGATCTGCATGCCCCAGCCTCAGTCATGTTCACTGGTATGGAAGGGGTTGGGTGCTGGCATGTGGGGTTTGGAGAGTGGCCTCAGGAAGAGAACAGCTCCTGGCTGCGAACAGACAGATCAGAAGGGGCAGGAATACGGAGTTCCACCATCAGGAATGCTTGTGGAAGAAATCTGGGCCGCCAGAGAAGCAAACTGCCATTGTTAAGTGGCGCACAAGGGGAGGGCCACCACTGCGAGCTTGCCTGTGCCCTGCCTTGCTGGGCGCTAGGGGGTGGGCAGCCACTGAGCAGGCTCCCACCCCTCCTGCCAGTGTCTCCTCTGGCCCGGCTGGCCCCGCGGGCTTGCACACCCTGCCCACTGCCCTCCACCCCACTGGCCTCAGAGGGGTCTCAGGCGCAGATGCTGCTGCAGAATACACGCAGAGGTGGGACTGAAGCCACAGTTCAGCCCCGGGGCCATGCAATGAAGGAAGAAGAGCTGGACTCTCCTGTCACGGCTGCAAGAACTATCGATTTACACCGCTGCTGCTGGCTTTGAAAACTTGGCACCTGCAGAATATATGAATGAATAAGTACTCCTGCACCTGAGATGGGTCTAGCTTTAGCAGCTGCGGGCTTTGTGGGCTCATAGACAAGGGGACTGGAGCCCATCAGAATCTGAGCTGCCTCCATTAACTCCCACAGTGGACCCAGGCACAGGATTACTGCTGTGCCAGTGTCCTGGGATGGCTTCGGTGGATCTGCACTGGTGGCTTGGTGAAAACAATGCCTGAGAAACACCAGAGCCAATTGCTACTATAACCATGGTTAAGGTGGAGCTGAGAGCAGTTCCAAACAATAGTGTAATTTGTGAGTCAGCACAGAGGTGAAAAATGACACGACAGAATACACAGGTAAACAGCTCCAGAGGAGGAAAACTCAGTGACTTTTCTCCCAGTGGGAGTGCTCGAACTCTGCCTATCTCACACTGCAGATCAGAAACACAGCTCAGAGACAGATCTGGGGACCTCTACTCCAATAACTAGGGAGCAGACTTGCCCCTGACAGGGCAGTAACAACACAGAGAAAGTAGGGGTGGGGGGCTTTGCTCAATATCCATCACAGGCTCAGGTCACCCCAACATCAGTCACGTCTCCTATCAAGGGGATAATGGCTAGCATACACTGAGGAAAGGGGGTAGTAGACATCCGCACTAAAAACACTCCTCACATCAAAAAATATAAAACACACAGAGACTACACAGGGACATTCCCACGTAGAAAATAGCCTTCCAAGGCAGAGTGAGGGTCAGGAATTGAAAAGAAAAACCCTCAGAGTATTTGGCTTTGAAGGCCATCAAGGCCTGCATGCAGGAGCTCCACGGGGCTGAGAGAAACAGACTTCTCTCTTGGAGGCTGCACACAAGGTCTCACATGCACTGGGAATCAGCACAAAGCAGTACCTTTACATGAACTGGGGCTAGACCTATCTAGGGGTCTGGGAGGTGGGGATTGGCTGTAGCTCACTATGAGGGCAAGGACACTGGTGGGAGAGGCCCCAGAGAATATTGATTGGCATGAGCTCCCCCAGAGGTCCCCATTTTGGCACCAAGACCTGGCCGCACCCCACAACCCAGAGGTTCCAAGCTGTAATGCCTCAGGCCAAAGAACCAGCAAGACAGGAACACAGTTCCACCCATCAGCAGACAGGCTGCCTAAAGCCATACTGAGCTAACAGCTATGTCAAAACACACCACTTGACACAGCCCTGTCCATTACAGGGACAAGATCCAGCTCCATTTACTTACTAGAGGGCAGGCATCAGTCCCTCCCACCGGGAAGCCTGCATAAGCCCCTGGACCAACCTCACCCACTAGGGGGCAGACACCAGAAGCAAGAGGTACTGTGATCCTGCAACATGTAGAAAGGAGACCGCGAGCACAGAAAGGCTGACAGAAGACATGTTGCAAATGAAGGAACAGGATAACCCCATAAGAAGAGCTAAATGAAATGGAGATAGGCAACCTAGCTGGAAAAATTTAGAGTAATGATAATAAAGATGATCTAAAATCTTGGGGAAAAGCACAGAGACACAGACTAAGAAGCTGCGAGAAATGTTTAACATGAAGCTAAAAGGTTTAAAGAACAAAGAAACAAATGAACAATATAATAACTGGAATGAAGAATGCATGAGGAAGAATCGATAGCAGGATAACTGCAGCAGCAGAATGAATAAGCTGGAAGTCAGAGTGATGGAAATCATTGCCATAGAACAAAATCAAGAAAAAACAAAGAAAATAAATGAGGACAGTCTCACAGACCTCTGGAACAACATTAAATGTACCAGCATTTGCACTATAGGGGACACAGAAAAAGAAGAAAAAGAGAAAGGACCACAGAAGATATTCAAAGAGATTGCAGTCAAACACTTCCCTAATACAGGGAAGGAAATAGTCACTCAAGTCCCAGGAAGCTCAGAGAGCCCCATACATGATGAACCCAAGGAGGAACATAGCAAGACACATATTAATCAAACTGACAAAAAGTAAAGACAAAGAAAAATTATTAAGAGCAACAAGAGAAAAGCAACAAATAACATAAGGGAATCCCCATAAGGTTATCAGCTGATTTTTCAGCAGAAATTCTGCAGGCCAGAAGGGAGTTGCACAATATATTTCAAGTGATGAAAGAGAAATATCTACAAGCAAGAATACTCTAACCAATAAGGGTCTCATTCAGATTTGATGGAGACATCAAAAGATTTATAGATAAGCAAAAGCTAAGAGAGTTCAGTACCACCAAAACATCTTCACAACAAATGCTAAAGGAACTTCTCTAGTTGGGAAAGAGACCAGCAATTTAAAACAATGTCTGTACATATACTGTTATATCAAAACCTCATGGGAATATCAAACCAAAAAAAAAAAATCTAGCAGATACATATACACACAAAAGAAACACCCAAACACCACACCGAAGATAGCCATCAAATCACAAGAGAGCAAAGGAGGAAGGTAAGAAAAAAGACCTAGAAAAACAAATCCAAAACAACTAAGAGAATGTCAATAGGAACATATATATTGATAATTACTTTAAGTATAAATGGGTTAAATGCTCCAACCAAAAGACATAGTCTAACTGAATGCATACATAAAAAATATCTGCATATACTGTCTACAAGAGACCCACTTCAGATCTAGGGACACAGGCAGACTGAAAGTAAGAGGATGGAAAAAGGTATCCCATCCAAATTAAAATCAAAAGAAAGCTGGAGCAGCAATACTTATATCAAACAAAATAGACTGCTACAAGAGATAAGGAAGGACACTCCATAATGATTAGGGGATCAATCCAAGAAGAAAATGTAACAGTTGTAATATATAGGCACCCAACATAGGAGCATCACAAATATGGGCCAAATACTAACAGCCGGTAAAGGGGAAATTGACAGAGCACACCTGTAGTGTGGGATATTAGAACTCCACTTACACCAACGGACAGATCATTCAGACAGAAAATCAACAAGGAAACACAGGCCTTAAATAACACATTAGGCCATGTGAACTTAATTGATATTTATAGAACTTTCCATCTGAAAGCAGAATACATCAGAGCACATGGAACTTTCTCCAGGATGCATCACATACTGGACCACAAATCAAACCTCATTAAAAGTTAAGAAAACTGAAATAAGCTCAAACCTCTTTTCTGACCACAATGATGTGAGATTAGAAATAAATTACAGAAAAAAAAAACTATAAAGTGAAAAACAACAATTACACATGGAGACTAAACAATATGCTACCTAACAACCAGTGGATCACTGAAGAGATCAAAGAGGAGACAAAAACAAGAATCTCACCTCAGGAAACAAGAAAAACTGCCAAATAAACAGCCGACCTTATACCTAAAGCAACTAAAGAAAAAGAACAAACAAAACCCAAGGTCAGTAGAAGGAAATAAATCATAAAGATCAGAGTAGAAATAAATGAAATAGATACAGAGAAAACAACAAAGATCAATGAAATTGAAAAGCTGGTTGATTGAGAAGATAAACAAAATAGATAAAACTTTAGCAAGGCTCATGAAGAAAAAAAGAGGGAGGACTCAAATCAGTGAAATTAAAAATTTTAAAAGTTACAACTGAAGCAAGAGAAATACGAAAGATTGTAAGAGACAACTACAAGCAATTATATGGAAAGCAATTTCCCATCAAATGGAAACTCTAGAAGAAATGGACAAATTCTTAGAAAGGTACAACTTTACAAGAATGAACCAAGAACAAACAGAAAACATGAACAGGCCAATCACAAGTACTGAAATTGAAACCATGGTTAAACACTTCCAACAAACAAAAGTCCAGGACCAGATGGCTTCACAGGTGATTCTATAGGGCATTTAGAAACTCTTTCAAAAAATTACAGAGAACACTCCCAGGCTCATTCTATGAGGCCACCACTACCTTGATCCCAAAGTCAGACAATGATAGCACAAAAGAAGACAATTATAGGTCAATATCACTGATAAACACAGACACAGGAATCATCAAAAAAAATACTAGCAAACAGAATCCAAAAGTACATTAAAAGGATCATATACCATGATCAAGTGGGATTTATCCCAAGAATGTAAGGATTCTTCAATATATGAAAATCAACCAACATGATAAATCATACTAACAAACTGAAGAATAAAGACCATGTAAATCTCAAGAGATTCAGAAAACGTTTTTGACAAAATTCAACATCCATCTATGATTAAAAAAGAAAAAAAAAACAACTCTCCAAAAGTGGGCACAGAGGGAACCTACCTCAATATAATAAGGGCCATATACAACAAACCCACAGCAAACATCATTCTCAACAGTGAAAAACAAAGCTTTCCTCTACGATTAGGAATAAAACAAGGGTGTCCACTCTTTCCACTTTTATTCGACATGTGGAAGTCCCAGCCACAACAATCAGAGAAGTAAATGTAATGACTGAAATATATTTATCAGAATAAATATAATGACTCCAAAATGGAAAAGAAGTAAAACTGTCACTGCAGAAGACCTGACACTATACACAGAAAATCCTGAAGATGCCACCAGAAACTACTAGAGCTCAGTGAATTTGGTATATTTGTCCATAGTACAGTAATGAGGATGAAAACTCATCAAATAAGCTCTATGTGTTGGTTACCTATGTACCTGTAACCACTTTTTAAAAATCTACAGAGAGTTCATGTGAATGAGAACTAACTACTGATTGTCAAACAAAGTTACAGAACCACTGGATAAAAAGAGATACTAATGAAATAAACCAAAGTTGATACAAGCAGATGGAGAGATATATCATGTTCTTTTATTGGAAGAATCAATTTATCAAAATAGGTACACTATCCAAAGCAATCTATAGATTCAATGTAATCTGGTGTAATCAGATTACCAATGGGATTACCAAATTACCAAATTTCTTACAAATGTCTTACAGAAAATAATTGCACGGTTTGTATGGGAACACAAAAGACTCCAAAGAGCCAAAGTAGTCTTGAGAGAGAAAAACAACGCTATAGAAATCAGGCTCCTGACTTCAGACTATAATACAAAGTTAAAGTAATTAAAACAATACGATATTGACACAAAAATAGAAATATAGGTCAGTGTAACAAGATAGAAAGTCCAGAGATAAAACCATGCTCCTATGGTCAACTAATCTATAACAAAAGAGGCAAGAATATATAATGGAGGAAAGATAGTCTCTTCAATATGTGGTGCTGGGAAAACTGGACAGTAGAAGATTTTTACATGTAAAAGATTGAAATTGGAACACTCCCTAATACCATTTACAAAAATAAACTCAAAATGGATTAAAGACCAATATGCAGCTCTAGACACCATATAACTCTTGGAGGAAAATACAAGCAGAACACTCTTTGACATAATTATAGCAAGATCTTTTTTGATCCACCTCCTACAATAATAAAAATAAAAACAAAAAGGAATAAATGGGACCTAATTAAACTTAAAAGCTTTTTCACAGCAAAGAAAACCACAAACAAATGAAAAAACAACATTCAGAAGGCAAGAAAATATTTGCAAAAAAGTGACCAACAGGGGATTCATCTCCAAAATATACAAACAGCTCATGAAGCTTAATAACATCATTGCTGCTTTATTTACAATAGCCAGGACATGGAAGCAACCTAGATGCCCATCAACTGACAAATGGATAAGAAAGCTGTGGTACATATACACAATGGAATATTACTCAGCATTTAAAAAAAATTCATTTGAAGCAATTCTACTCAGATGGACAAAACTGGAGCCCATTATCCAGAGTGAAGTAAGCCAGAAGCAAAAACAACAATACAGTATATTAACGCATATATATGGAATTTAGAAAGACGGTAACGAGAACCCAGCATGCGAGACAGCAAAAGGAATGCAGATGTATAGAATAGACTCGTGGACTCTGTGGATGAGGGAAAGGGTGGGATGATATGGGAGAATGGCATTGAAACATGTTTATTATCATATGTCTAATCAATCGCCAGCCCAGGATTGATGCTTGGGGCTGGTGCAACGAGATTTCCTGGGGGGAGGGAGGAGGGAGGGGGGCTCTGGAGGGGGAGCATATGTAAACCCATGGTGATATCATGTCATTGTATGGCAAAACTAATAAAAAAAAATGAAGCTTAATAACAAAAACCAAACAACCCAATCAAAAATTTGGCGTAAGATATAAATAGAGAGTTCTCCAAAGAAGACATACAGATGGTAAAAAGGGCACTCGAAAAAGTGCTCAACATCACTAATTACCAGAGAAATGTAAATCAAAACTAAAATGGGTATGACCTCATACCAGTCAGAATGGCCATCATTAAAAAATTTACAGACAACAAATAGAAGCTGTAGAAGGTGTGGAGAAAAAGAAACCCTTCTACACTGTTGGTGGGGATGTAAATTGGCAGACCCCTATGGAGAATAGTATGGAGGTTCTTTAAACAACTAATAGTAGAATTACCATATTACCCAGCAATCCCACTCTTGGGCATATATCTTGAGAAAAACATAACTCAAAAACATACATGCACCCCAATGTTCACTGAAGCACCATTTACAACAGCTAAGATATGGAAGCAGCCTTAACATCCAATGACAGAGAAATGGACAAAGAAAACGTAGTGCACATATACAATGGAATATTACTTGGCTATAAAAAGGAACAAAATAATGCAATTTTCAGAAACATGGATGGACTTAGACCTTGTCATACTGAGCAAAGTCAGACAAAGAAGAACAAATATTGTGTGATACCACTTACACATGGCATCTAAAACAATGGCAAAATGAACTTATTTACAAAATACAGCCATAGATGTAGAAAACAATCTTATGCTTATTAGGGGGAAAACAGGGGGATGAATAAATTAAAAGACAGGGGGCTTCCTGGTGCTCAGGGGTAAAGAATCTGCCTGCTGATGCAGGAGACACAGGTTTGATCCCCGGTTTGGGAGTACCCACGTGTCACGGAGCAACTAAGTCTGTGGACTACAACTACTGAGCGGCGACTACTGAGCCACGCTCTAGAGCCCAGGAGCCACAGCTACTGAACCCTGTGTCACAACTGCTAAAGTCCACATGCCCTAAACTTCATGCTCCACAACAAGAGAAGCCACTGCAATGAGAAGCCTGTATTCCACAACTAGAGAGTAGCCCCTGATCTCCACAACTACAGAAAGGCCTGTGCAGCAACAAAGACCGCGCAGCCAGAACTAAATAAATAAAACACATTTTTTTTTAATTTGGACATTAGAACTGACATATACACACTGCTATCTATAAACTAAACAACTTATAGGGAACTACTGTATAGCACAGGGAATTGTACTCAATACTCAGTAATGGCCTATATGGGGAAAGACTCTAAAAAAGAATAGATATATATACAACTGATTGACTTTGCTGATTCAATTTTTTGTGTTAGCAGAAACTAAACACAACACTGTAAATTAACTATACTCCAGTAAATTTTTTGGAAAGAATTAAGGTTTAAAAAAGACATTTATAATGAAAGAAATTGAAGAAACATAAATAAATAGAAATAATTTCAAAGAAATCTACAGATCCAATGTAATCCCTATAAAAATGTCAACAAACTCTAAAGACTGTATAGAACCATAAAAAAAATTAGCTAAAGTAAATTTGAAAAATAACAACAAAGCTGGAGTATCATACTTCCTAATTTTAAACAACATCACAAAGCTATAGTAGTCAAAGCAGTATGGTACCAGCATAAGAACATAGAGTTCAATCAGCAGAACAGAACAGAGAGCCCAGAAATAAATCCACACATACAGTCAATCAATTTACAACAAAGATACCTAGAATATACAACAGGGAAAGAACAGTCTCTTCAATAAACAGTGTTGGGAAAACTGGACAACCACATGCAAAAGAATGAAATCAAACTACTATCTTGCACCATACACAAAAATCAACTCAAAACGGATTAAAGACTTGACTCTAAGACCTGAAACCATGAAACTCACAGAAGAAAACATAGGTGGTAGGCTCCTTGATAGCAGTCTTGGTGGTGGCCTTTCGGATATGACTCCTAAAGCAAAGGCAAATGGTACTACATCAAACTAAAAAGCTTCTGCACAGCCAAGGGAATAACAGAAAAATGAAAAGACAATGAACTGAATGGAAACACTTGCAAATCATATACTTGAGGGGTTAATATCCAAAATATATAAAATCTCATACAGTTCAACTGTAATATAACAGAGAAACCAATTTTTAAGTGGGTAAAAGATCTGAAGAGATCTTTTTCCAAAGAAGACATACAGGTACATGAAAAGGTACCATGAAAAGGTGCTCAACATTATTAGTAAACAGGAAAATGCAAATCAAAACCACAGTGATATATTACCTCACAGCTGTTAGAATGGCTATTATCTGAAAGTTAGGAAATAACAAGAGGCAGAATATATATGGAGGAAAGAGAACCCTGTGTACTGTTGATGGGAATGTTATTTGGTATAGCAACTATGGAAAACAGTATGGAGATACCTCAAAAAATTAAAAATAGAACTATCTATGATCTCCAGCCATTTCACTTCTGATTATTTCTCTAAAGAAAATGAAAACAGTAACTCAAAAAGACATGCACCTCCATGCTCATTGTAGGATTATTTACAAAAGCCAACATATGGAAACAACTTAAACGCCTGTTGATAGATGAATGGATAAACAAAATGGTATATACACATATACAATGGAGTATTATTCAGCCATAGAAGAAGAAAATATTAACACTTTTGACAGTGTGGATAGTCCTTAAGGGTATTATGCTAAGTGACATAAGTCAGACAGAGACAAAAAAACACTGTATGATCTCACTTAATGTGAAATCTAAAAACAAGACGAAACAAAAGCTCCATCAAGTTTGTAGATACAGAGAACAGATTGGTTGTTGCCAGAGGTGGGGGCTTGGAGGTAGGAGAAATTGGTGAAGAGAGTCAAAAGGTACAAACATCCAATTTTAGAGTAAATAAGTCATGGGTATGTAATGTACCACATAGTGACTACAGTTAATAATGCTGTATTGCATATCTGAAAGTTGCCAGGGGAGTAAACCTTAAAAGTTCTTATTACAAGATACATTTTGTATCTATGCATGGTGGTGGATGTTTCCAGACTTATTGAAGTAATCATTTTCCAGTGTATAAACTATATACAGTGTATATAATTATCTAATCATTATGCTACATACCTGAAACTAATATAATGTTTTATGTCAATTGTACTACAATTTAAAAAATAACAAAAACAGTCCCTGACCTTTCAGAGCTTGCTGAATGAGGGAAGCAGGCACAAATTGATCATTCTAGCATAAAGCAAAGTTATTAGATACAAGGTATAAAGTCTGCTCTGAGAACAGAGAGGCGATCATGAGGCCAGTTGGGTGGAGGGGTGGGGTACAAAGAAGGCTTCCTAGAGATGACTCCTGGGCTAAAACAAGCAGTCACGCAAAGAACAGTGGGAATACAGTTAAGATGAGAGAAGAACATCAACAAAGGAGGCACGGCATGTAAAATAAGGACATATATGAAAACAATTCCCCATTATTGGAGTCCCGATGTTCAGTATGCAAGGCTGGAGAAAGAAGTAGAGGTCAAGTCTCCTTTAAGTAGTTGGGCTTAATTTTCAGAGTGGATGAAGAGTTTTACACAGTAACTGGAGCTACTGACATGTCTTACACAGGGCAATGCCATGGTTAGGCTTATATTTCATGATGATTATAGAGCAGAAACCAATTAAGAGGCCACTACAGTGGTCAAGTAAAAATGATGAGAGGCTGGACTTGGGCAGTGTTGGTGAGCATGGAAGAAGGGGATAGAGATGAAAAATATGCAGAGAGTGGTATGAACTGGGCCTGGAGGTCCACTGGGTCTTAAGGAACGGGAGGAAGGACTCTGGGATGATGCCCAGGTTCTAAACTGGGTGAGAGATGAACGCCAGAACCTGACACTAAGACTGAGGAGTGGAGGTACAGATACCAGAGGAGAGGAAGAGCCCCGTTTGGGATGTGATGGCTTGTATTTTTAGGGAAGCCACCTAACAGGCAATGGTACATGTGAAATTTGTGGGAGACAGAAACTTACATCTGGAGTTACTGGCTTATTGGTTCACATGGAGCTTAAGACCATGGACCCTAAAGTCCAAATAAGCTTACATGCCAGCTCTTCCAATTATCAGCTTTATGACTCAGAGCAAATTACTTAACTACACTGTATTTTTTGCCTTATCTGAAATAATAATTGCATTCCTCAAAGGGTGGATGTCGTAGGTGAGATAAACTGAATGAAAAAGTGAAAGTGTTAGTCACTCAGTCATATCCAACTCTTTGCAACCCCATCGACTATAGTCTACCAGGCGAGAATTCTCCAGGCAAGAATACCAGAGTGGGTTACCATTCCTTTCTCCAGGGGATCTTTCTGACCCAGGGATCAAACCTGAGTTTCCTGCATTGCAGGTGGACTCCTTACCATCTGAGACACCAGGGAAGCTAATGGCACCTCAAAAATGCCCACATCCTAGTTCCTGGAACCTGTGACTATGTTACCTCGTGAATTTACAGATGCGATTAAGGTAAGGCTCTTCGGATGGGAAGATTATCCTGGATTATCCAGATGGGTCGAATGTAATAACAAGTGTTCTTATAAGAATGAAGGAGGAGAGTCAGAAAAGAAAAAGCAGATGTAAGGAGGTAGGGGTTGAAGATGCTCAGTTCAGTTCAGTCGCTCAGTCATGTCTGGCTCTTCCCTGTCTATCACCAGCTTCTGGAGTTTACCCAAACTCATGTCCATCAAGTCAGTGATGCCATTCAGCCTCTGTTGTCCCCTTCTCCTCCTGCCCCCAATCCTTTCCAGCATCAGGGTCTTTTCCAATGAGTCCAACTTTTCGCATGAGGTGGCCAAAGTATTGGAGTTTCAGCTTCAACATCAGTCCTTCCAATGAATGCTATGTATGGCCAAAAAGATGGAGGAAGGGTCCATGAGTCAAGGAAAGCAGGTATTCTCCAGAAGTGGAAAAAGTAAGGAAACAGTCTTCTCTAGAGCCTCCAGAAAGAATGCCATTGGCAAATACTGATTTTAGGCATCTCATGTCCAGAACTGTAAGATAATCACTCTGTGTTACTGCAAACTACTAAACCCGTAGTAACCTGTTAAAGCAGCACTAGGAAATTAACACACCTGTTATGTGGATTAAATTGTTAAATACATACAAAGCATTTAGAAGGCATAAGTGCTCACTGAGTGTTAACTCTTGCTGTTACTATTAGCAGTAGTTGTTGAGGCCATGAAACTGGAGGGGATTATGGAGGAGAATGTGCAGTGAGATCAGAGTCAAGGGACAATGGCAGAGGCCAAGAAGAAGCAGAGAGGTGGGAATTTAGGAGAGAAGGAGAAGGGCTGGGCAGTATTAGTGAGGAACGAATGCCTGCAGTGGATAAATTTTGTAAGATAAAGATGAAAACGCATCTGGTGGAATCTGTCAAGATGGACACCACTGCATGGACACTGCAAAAGAATATCATGGCAGAAGCAAAGCTGCTGTGGCTTCCAGAATGAATGGGAGGTGAGGGAGTCAAATAAATAACTATAACTTTTCTTTTAGGAAGTGGGCATGGCAAAGAAAGGAGAGGGGAATACTTAAAAAGGGATTCAACATCCACCAAAGGTTTTCAATTAATTTTTTTTTCCTACTGAGCCTTACCCTAGTACAGATCCTGGAAAGCTCAGAACTCTATTTCCCAGGCACTCTTTCAGCTAGAATTCTGCCAATCACAGACATCCACAGAGCAAGGGAAACAAGTACACCCCCTTAGGGTGACAGTGGATCCCCTGCAGAGGAGCTGTGACAGATGTTGCCATGCTGTGCACTGCACAGCAGTTATCAATGGGTTCCAACTGGAAATGGTCCCATGTTGGACATTTCACTTAGATATAGCATACAAGCCCATCACCAGCCCTTGTGGAGATTCCTAACATAACCCATTATAAATCTTTTCTGCTCAACAAGAGACTTGGCTGTCTACAATGAAAACCACTAACCAGTACATCTTAGTTTTTTGCTTCTTCATAGTGCCAATCAATGCCCAATATACCATATACCTCCCATCTACCTCAACTGAGCATGAGTGCTAAGTTGCTTCAGTTGTGCCTGACTCTTTGTGACCCTATGGACTGCAGCATGCCAAGCTCCTCTGTCCATGGGATTCTCCAAGTAAGTATACTGGAGTGGACTGTCATGCCCTCCTCCAAGGGATCTCCCCAACCCAGGACTCAAACCCTCATCTCTTCTATTTCCTGCATTGGCGGGCAGGTTCTTTACCACTAGTGCCACCTGGGAAGCCCCATAACTCCATCAGAATGTAAACTCTCTGAGAACAGGCATTATAGCAGGCGCACGCATGCACATGCACACGCACACACGCACACACACACACATTCTCAGCATGTGTTCACTGCAATAGCACCAGTGGCCAAAAGCATATTTGACCCATAGTAGGTGCTCAATAAAAATGAGTTGAATGAATGAATTCTTGATTTGCATGTCTTTCAGCATCCTTTCAAGAGAAGGTGTCATTTATTTTGGTATCCACAGTACCAGCCTCGAGGAGCACCAAACACTTGTTGAATGAATGCAAGTTAAAGTCGCTCAGTCATGCCCAGCTCTTTTCAAGACCATGAACTATTACTAGAGTGTGTAGCCTTTCCCTTCTCCAGGGGATCTTTCCAATCCAAGAATCGAACCAGGGTCTCCTGCATTGCAGGCAGATTCTTTACCAGCTGAGACACCAGGGAAGCCCTGTTGAATGACTAAATTAGTTTTAAAAAAAAAAAGAACATTTAGAAAAATTAGTGGGTTCACATAATTTATGCACTATAACTTTACATAACTTTATTTTTCCCCCCACAGACGGCTTAGAATGTACACAGAAATAAATTATCTACATGCTATAATGTTAGAAGACAACCCTGAAAATAGCCGTCAAAGACAGCCTTGGCACTTCTGATCTGGATGGAACAACACTCAAATATCTCAACCGGGAAGCAAAGCCAAAACAATTCCAGATTTGTTGTAGGAACAACCTAAGATAAAAGACAGTGGTGTCCTCTAAACACAAGGGATTTATTCCTTTGATATGGAAATTAACCAAGCAACCAAGGGCATAGCCACCAGCCAAGAAAAACAAAGACCCTGGTGGCTCAGACAGTAAAGCGTCTGCCTATAATGCGGGAGACCAGGGTTCAATCCCTTGGTCAGGAAGATGTCCTGAAGAAGGAAACAGCAACCCACTCCAGTATTCTTGCCTGGAAAATCCCACTGATGGAGGAGCCTGGTAGGCTACAGTCCATGGGGTCGCAAGAGTCAGGTACAACTGAGTGACTTCACTTCACTTGCTATTCTAGAAGAATAGGGAGAACAGAATGAGACGGTTATCAGTCTGAACCCTAGTTCTCTATATGTGGTATTATTAAATCTACATGAATATGTATAGCCAAACTAAGTGGGAAAACTCCAAACAGACCTCTCTCACTATTTATTTTACAGGAATCTAAGGAAGAATAACGAAAATAATAACCAAGTTAGCCATTAAATGCCTGTTTGATGTATATATGACATCACTACAGGCCAGGCACTGTTTAGACACTTAACTAAACAACAACACAACAAACCACCCAACTGAAAAATGAGCAGAAGACCTAAACAGATTATTTCTCCAAAACAACATACAGAAGACCAACAGGTGCATGAAAAGCTGCTCAACATCACAAATTATTTTGAGACATGCAAATCAAAACTGCGATGATGTACCACCTCACGCCAATCATAATGGCCGTCAGGAAAGAGTCTACAAGCAACACTGCCGGAGAGAGTGTGAAGAAAAGGGAGCCCACCTACACTGCGGGTGGACATATAAACTAGTGCAGCCATTGTAGAAAACAGGATGGAGGTTCCTCGAAAAACTAAAACTAGAGTTGCTGTATGATCCAGAAATCCCACTCCTGGGTACATACCCAGACAAAACTCAAAAAGATGCATGCACCCCTCTGCTCACCATAGCACTATTCATAATAGCCAAGACATGGAAACAACCTAAATGTCCGCTGACAGATGAATGGATAGAAAAGACGTGAGATATACATACATATATATATGTATATATATCTCAACACAGATGGACCTAGAGATTACTAAGTAAAGTATTGATAAGCTTGAAAGAGAAATACAATACTATTTAAGTGTGGAATCTAAAATACAACACACATCAACACATCTATAAAGCAACAATACACTTAAAGAGAACAGACTTCTTGTTGCCAATGGGAGAGGTGGGGAGGGGAGGGAAGAAATGGGAGTTTGGGATTAGCAGAGGTCAACTATTACATACAGGATGGTTAAACAAGGTCCTACTGTATAGCACCAGGAACTATACTCAGTAGCCTATGGCAAACCATAATGGAAAAGAATATGAAAAAGAATATATATACAAATTTTACATATATATGTGAATCACTTTGCTGTACAGAAGTAAAACAACATTGTAAATCAACTATACTTCTTCAATGAAATAAAAACCCACTTAACTATATTACGCCATGTCCATGTATCTTGCATTTTCAAGGCATCCCTGACTTAACATAATTTAAAAGGTTATAAAAAAAAAATGCAGAACCAGGTAACAAAATACAATTTAAACACCCTTTCAAAATAGATCCATAAATGAGGATAAATTCTGTGTCGAGTCACATGTCCTGACTTCTGATTTATAAAATATGGTATAGAGAGCAGCTCCACCCTCTCTAGAGTTTGCCCTGCTATGGCAGGCTGCTTGGTAACCCAGTCCTGCATCACGGTTCCCTGAGTTTAATCTACAATGACATACATTCCAGCACCCTGCAAACTGCACTGAACACGGGCTACAGGTGCTCAGTAAATTCACAGTGGCCCAGAAAGTGAAAGTCACCATCAGAACATACAGAAAATAAGTTCCCAAAGGAGAAGACAGATTTTTTTTTTTTGTATTGGGGTATAGCTGATTAACAATGTTGTGACAGTTTCAGGCAGACAGCAAAGGGATTCAACCATACCATATATCAGTTATCCCCCAAACCCCTCTGTCATCCAGGCTGCTACATAACACTGAGCAGAGTTCCATGTGCTATACAGTCCTTGTTGGTTATCCATTTTAAGTACAGCAGTGTTTACATGATGATCCCAAACTCCCTAACTATTCCTCCCCCCCTTCCTTCCCTAGGGCAATCAAATTTTGCCCTTCTGGAGTCTGTGAGTCTGTTTCTCTTTTGTAACTAAGTTCATTTGTATCACTTCTTTTTAGATTCCACACATAAGGGATGTCATAGGATATTAGGAGAAGATAGTTTTGATGCTGGTTTAAGAACAAAAGTGAACTCATTCCTCAATTTCTGCAAATTGCTGAATAGTGCCTTCCACAGGGAGAAACAGTGAGCAACATCAATGGCAACAGTTCATAGTGAACATGCTTCTGGTAAGCAAATGCAAGGTCCTTAAGGAGAACAGAAACTCAAAATCTGAAGCACAGGGAAGGCAGCAGAAGCCAAGAAATTATAAGCTCAAGAAAAGAGCTGTCAAATCATCCCCAACAAGTAAAGAAGCAACAGTTGATTAATATCAGCACCTGAGTTATCCTTCACAAATAAAAGGGCTGCAATTCAATATTCAATACTACAAGAGCTGTTAACAATGGGAAAAAGTGGCCTGTGTTCTTGATCTCAATGACTGATTCCAAAACCCCCAAGGAAGGGGTAGGGATAACAGAGCATAAAAGCGCTGTTGAAAGTCCTCCCACCTGCCCTATGAACAGACCCAGGATAGAAAGGTTAAAAACTTCCACCATAGTCAGGGGACATCCAGATTGCTTCCATGCCCAAGCTACTGTAAATAGTGCTGCTAGCGGCACTGGGGTACATGTGTCTTTTTCAGTTACAGCATTCTCAGGGCATACGCCCACTGCCATGTGTCAAATAGAGAGCTAGTGAGAAGCTGCTGAGCAGCACATGGAGCGCAGGTCGGTGCTCTGTGATGGCCTAAGGGGATGGGCTGTGGAGGTCCAAGAGGAAGGGGGTGTATGTATACTTAGAGTGATTCATGTTGCTGTACAAGAGAAACCAACACAACACTGTAAAGCAATTTTCCTTCAATTAAAAAATAAAAATTTTCACCAACTTCCATCATAAAGGTCCAAGAACCAATAACGGCACAAACCCTCTCTCGTTATCCAAAAGGTGATGTCAGTGCCTTTTATCCTTCAGGTTAAAAGTGGGCAAGAAGCCCAGCTCTGCTAGATGTGTGATCTTGAGTAAGCCACTAAACCTCTCAGCATTTGTAAAATGGGGCTAATAATGCCTGTGACATGGGGCTATTGTAAGCTTTCAGTCAAGCGGGAACAAAGCCTCATAAGTGTCTACCCCAGGCTAGTGCTCTTGGTAAGACTGCCCCTCCTCTGGTTGCAACCCCATATGCTGCATGCTACAAAGGAGGCATCCAGAGCTCCCCCAGGCTACCTGTAAGACCTCTCCTCCTTCAGCCATGACACTGCCCACTGCTGCCTTTGAAAGCAGTCCACAGAGTCCCATGGGGTCCTAATAAGCCTGCTTTGCTTCCTTCACCACTATGCCCATGCATCATCCTGAAAACTGTAGTGGGCAATGGTCACCCAATGACTCAGCTTCTCCTAAAACAACAGGCCATCAAGGCTTATATCCCCATTTACCTTGCTCATTATCAGAAAGCCAGGCTAGTCCATTAACACAACTGAATCCCATTTTCCACCCTTCCCACACCTCCTCAATCCTTTCATTAAGCAATCTGGGGACACTGCAGTCAGAAGTTAAGAAAATTCCTCAGGTTCTCAACCTCATTTGTCAACCTGCTCTCCACCTCTTCTCTCTAACTCAAACTGCCATCTCCCCTGGACACACAGTTTCCCCTGATGCCCTCCCAAGTGTGGCTATTTTGTGCCACCCAATTCTTCTCCTGGGACAGGAGGTGGGTAAATGTTCTCTTAGCTCTTCACTGATGCTTCCAGATCATTCTTCTTCATTAGAGATACCAACTCCACCTAACAGGATACCAAACTAAACCCACTGCTTCTTATGGAAGTCATCTACAATGCTCCTGGCCATTCCATTCTTTACTGAAGATTTTAGCAGCTCGCTTACTCCTCTCTCTTCCTGACGACAGCCATGACAACCAGCAAATTTAGAATCCATATGGAGAAGCCTTTCAACACCCTGGATCCATTGCTGATGACCTTGTCCTCCACCCAACCTCAGCCACTGGTTTCCATGGATACACCCTACCAATAACTGGGCCATCTCTAACATGTTAATTTCAAGTATCCTATTCTTGCATCACCACCTCCTATTTCAGCCACTTGCCTATTCTGGTACCTCAACTCCAGCAATTCTTTGACCCCAGCACATTAGTCCTCAGGCCCCAATATTTCTTTCCTGTCTACTCTTTCCTGCTATCTTTACTTCCCCCATATAGATCCCATGCATGGGCACTGTAATCACTCTGGAGTATATTATCTCTCTTACCTCCCTCCCATTTCACATTACTTGTGCCTAGAATTCCCAAGTTAAACTCTCTTTCTACTCTTTATCTTTACCTAGAGTTACCCAGGGTAGCTACTATCTTGCAGTGTATAAAAACTGGAATTCTCTATTAGAGTGGGTGCATGCAGAAACTTGGAGTTAAGGATTTAGGATTTTATTCAGTAGGTACTGGAAAGCCTCTAAAGACTTCAAGCAGGAAAGAGACACAATAGGTAACCCCTACTCAAGTCTCATTCGTGGCACTGTTTTCCCAGACTTCCTGTCCTCTCCCAGTTCCAAGCCAAATGCCTCCTTCTGCTGACGTCCGTCTCAGTGCTTATCACACTCCAGCTTATCGTAATTGCTTACTGGTCTTTCTCCCACTAAATTCGATCTTTTTCCCAGGGCAAAGACCATGTCATTCCATCACTGTATCCTCTGTTGATAGCGAGGCTAGCTAAACAGACCAGTTCAAAACATTCAATCCTTGGTTAGTGAAGTCACTTACTAAACAATAACCCAACAGAGTCTATGTATGGGATTCATGAAAATACAGTGAAGTGAAAAATTAATTTGGACTGGTCCGTTCAAGGAGTCCTTCCCAAGGAGGTAAGATTGAAGGGTATAAACGGGTGTTCATTGGAGAGAGGTGGGGCTCTGGAGACATTCAAGGCTAAAGGAACAGCACAGGCAGAGGCGAGAGGCACGCGGGCCCACTGAACTCTCAGGCAAGTAGACAGAGCAGGTGAAGAGGAAGGAGAAAGTCGTTATCTGTCCCTGAGGCCCTCCTCACTTAGTGCTGCCAAGGTTTCACTCAAAGACAGAAGCAATTTAAGTTGCATCTGATGGACAATAAGAGAGAGATGATATGTTGGTGCAGAGAGCCTTTAGGTACACTTAATACCCAATCCCCTTGCTGCTTTCCTGTCTTTATCTGCCTATGTCCTTTTCTTCATGAGAGCTCAACCATCACTAATTACAGAGCCTTTTGATCTTTCACTCCAGAATCCCAATTGTACTCTGGCACCAACACAAATAATGATCTCCCTTGTGTTCAACATGAGATCTTGTAGGTTAGCTCTATCTCGGCAAAGCCCCTTCCGTCTGTGCCTTCTCCCTTATAGGAACTCAGGCCCCTTTCTGTCTCTTTCCTTGGAAAATTACTTGGGTTCTTTCAGATTTAGTTTCCACCTTTACAAAACAATACTAATGTGGTCTGCTGCTAAGTCACTTCAGTTGTGTCTGACTCTGCGCAACCCCATAGACGGCAGCCCACCAGGCTCCCCCATCCCTGGGATTCTCCAGGCAAGAACACTGGAGTGGGTTGCCATTTTCTTCTCCAATGCATGAAAGTGAAGTCGTTCAGTTGTGTCCAACTCTCTGTGACCCCATGGACTGCAGCATACCAGGCTCCTCCATCCATGGGGTTTTCCAGGCAAGAGTACTGGAGTGGGTTGCCATTGCCTTCTCCAAAATCCCTCTAACAACAAAACCCTTGGTCCAGGTGTACTCTGGAATCCAGAAAATTTGCAATTTTAGAAAGGTCTTATGTTACAAATTCTATCCATGTGGTCTGAGGCAGTAGGCTGTGATCAAACATGGTAGTATTTCTGTGGTAAGACATATTAATGTTCATCTAACATAGCAAAAATGAAGGCTGTAAAATGGATTGTGTTGGTTCAGGTAGGTTTCTGACACCAAAAGAGTTTTAAAAAATGGTTTTCAGTGTTTATTGGATTTTGGAATTATGGTTAAGAAATCATGGACCGGTTCCAATTCATTTCTGAGGGTTTTTCAATGCTTAAAGAAGAAGAAAAACACACACAATTACCCTAACTCCACGCATAGTGATTGGCAGCTCTTACTATAATCATCCCTTATCTAGCTGGTTATTAATCTACTTGCTGCTGTTGCTTAGTCACTCAGTCATGTCCAACTCTTTTCAACCCCATGGACTGTAGACTGCCAGACTCCTCATCCACAGGGATTCTCCAGGCGAGAATACTGAGCGACCAATTATCCCTGGTCTAGCTGGTCATCTTTATCTACTGAGATGTTTGCAATCACTTTCTAACAGGTGATCTGGCCTCTTTAGACACTTTTCCAGTGACCTGATAGATCTAAAATATAATTCTGGTTATGCCTTTCCATTTTTGAAAAATTAGTTATATTTTAAAATTATCTAGCAATTAAAGTATTAACTCCTTTGCCACCTTAATCTGGTCCCAAACAATCATCATGCCTCTCTATGTTACAGTTGTGCAGAACTCCTGGGGTTCTCCCAATGGTCTTTCTTTTCCTGAATCCCACCATAACCTATGCTGCATTTCCACTTGGAATGGCCTTGCCAGACATCTACTGTCCAAACTCTACTCCTCTGTCTAGGAAAGGATAAGCTCGCTCAGTTGTGCCCAACTCTTTGAGACCTATGGAGCACAGCCCGCCAAGCTCCTCTGTCCATGGGATTCTCCAGATAAGAAAGCTGGAGTGGGTGCCATTTCCTCCTCTAGGGGATCTTCACAACCTAGGGATCGAACCCACATCTCCTTGTTCTCTGACATTAGCTCAAATGCTTCCTATGCCACGAAACCCTCATCACTGGCCCCCTTTAAAATGTAACCACCCCTTCATCAGATCCCTTCTGGTAATGGTTCTCAAATCTTGCAATGCACTGGAATGTCCTGGGGAATCCTAAACCTACCCCACCAAAACAATTTCTGGAGAGCCCATATATCATAAATTATCACAAGGGGCTTATTGTGAAGCCTACATCTGGTCCAAGTAATAGACTGGGAAACATATCTATACAATTTTACCTGCATATTTCCTTTGGTCTCATGCCTCTTACTACATTCCATGTCCTACTACACAATTACTTAAGTAGATGCCTCATCTTCCCCAAAAGTCTGTGAACTCTGCAGCAGGTAGAAAACCATATGTACCTCTATAAACCCCATAGGAATAAAGTGTAATGCTTTATTTCTAATAAGTACTCAATAAGTATTTACCAAATGACTACTGAATGAAAAAAAATAAATAGGTTTTCAGGGGTAATGACCTAGAGGGGATGCTCTTTAAAAAGTCTTTCTTAGAGACTTATAAATCAAGTTCACGCTAATGATGCAGCTAAAATGCAATTCTGATTATATCTCTCCCTGCTAAATTGTTTAGTGGTTCCCCACTGTCCTCATGATAAATCAGACCTTCCTTAGCCATCCACATACAACTGCCTCCATCACCAGCTTCATTTCCTACTTCCTGTCTCTATCTAACCCCTCCAGCAAATCTTAACTTGCCCTGTGCACTTGCTCATGCTGCCCCCTCTGCTTGGGACTCCTCCTAAATACTTTTTAATCTGGCTAAAATTATTCATCTTTGGGGATTTAGCCAAGTTATCGATCTATCCCCAAAGCTCCTTCCAGTCCTTAGGTTAGGCTAGAAGTTGTTGTTGTTGTTCAGTTGCTAAGTCATGTTTGATTCTTTGAGACCCCATGCACTGTAGCCTAACAGACTTCTCTGTTCATGGGGTTTTCCAGGCAAGAATCCTAGAGTGGGTTGTCATTTCCTTCTCCAGGGGATCTTCCCGACCCAGGGATCAAACCCATATCTCCTGTATTAGCAGACGGGTTCTTTACCCCTGAGCCACCAGGGAAGCCCTAGCAGTACCTGATTCATATTCTGTGGCACATTTGGCTTATGCTATTTTCCCATTTAATTTTATTAAGAGCTTCTAAAAGGCTCTAAAAAGGGAGTAATAAAATCACAGATGTTTTACTTGTGAATCAGAAGGCTATTTAATAAAACAACTTCAAGAAGGAATACACAATTCTGGAATTATTAAAAAAAAAAACTTCCATATTTATGTCTGCTTTACTTATATCCCATTTACACTGTGAGGTCCTCAAGGGCATAGACCAGACTGCCTGTATTCTTTTCTACTCATTCTTGCCTCACTATGCTTGGGCACGCTGAATTTAGATGGACAATACGTGTTATTTTGAATTGAACTGAGCTGATTAGAAAGCATTTAGATGTATTTATGGATGGAGGAAACTGAGGGAAAGTTAGTAATTCCAGATAAAAGAATATGAAAGATGTACTGAATCCTTATTGTGTTATTATGATTTCTGGCATGGTATACACAACATGTATTCCTCTCAATTATTTTAATCCTCATCATGGGCTTCTGAGCTGTGCTCCTGAAGATGAGGAAAAACTCAAGGACCACAGTCTTCTGTAGCTTGCTCAGGTCACACACCTAATGAGTGCCTTAGCCAATGGCAAAACCCAGTCCAGACATTAAAGCCTATGATATTTCATTATCATTATTTTTAATTTTATTGAACTGTGGTTGATTTACAATGTTGTATTAATTTCTGCAGTATATGATGAACCTCCTTTCAGGACAGGAATAGAGGCGCAGATGTAGAGAACAGACATGTGGACCCAGAAGGGGAAGGAGAGGGTGGGACAAACTGAGACACTAGCATTGGCCTATATACGTGCAAAATAGCGAGCTAACAGGAAACAGCTGCATAGCACAGGGAACTCAGCTTGGGGCTCTGTGATGACCTGTAGAGCTGGGATGGGCGCAGGGGGTGGGAAGGAGGCCCAAGAGGGGTTGGATATATGTATATACTTACAGCTGTTTCACGCTGTTGTACAGCAGAGACGACACAACACTCTAAAGAAACTATCCTTCAATTCCTTAAAAAACTCAATACCCTATTAAAACAATTTCTGCTGTACAGCAAAGGCATTCAGTTTACACATGTATATGAAAGTTAAAGTGTGAGTCACTCAGTCGTGTCCGACTCTTTGTGACCTCATGGACTGTAGCCCGCCAGGCCCCTCTGTCCATGGAATTCTCCCGGCAAGAATACTAGAATCGGTAGCCATTCCCTTCTTCAGTGGATCTTCCTGACTCAGGGATCAAAGCCAGGTCTCCTGTACTGCAGGCAGATTCTTTACCATTTGAGCCACCAGGGAAGCCTGTATGTGTGTATTTTCAGTCTTTTCCACTATAGTTTATCATAGGATATTGAATATAGTTCCCTGGGTTATACAGTAGGACCTTGTTGTTTATCCATCCTATACATAACAGCTTGTATCTGCTAATCCCAAACTCCCAATTCTTCCCTCACCACTCTCTGCTCTGGGCAACCAAAGTCTGCTCACTATATCTGTGAATCCATTTCTATTTTGTAAATATGTTCATCTGTGTCATATTTTAGATTCCCACATAAGTGATAACATATAATACTTGTCTTTGTGTGGCTTACCTTACTTAGTATATCCATGTTGCTGCAAATAGAATTCTTTCATTCTCTTTTATGACCGAGTAATAGTCCTGTGTGTGTATGTATACACATATTCTTTATTCATTCATCTGTTGATAGACATTTGTTTCCATGTCTTATCTATTGTAAAGAGTTAAACCTTGTGATGTTTTCAAATGAACTCAATGCTATAACATGCCTTTTCTCTGTGACAAGCTTTAATTTGTCTTTCCCCAAATTCATTCAGCAATTACCTGTTGCATATCTACGATGATGAACATAAATGAGTAAGACAGACACAGGACTTGCCTTCATAATGTTCTCAGTCTTGTGGAAAAGACAGACAAGTAAATAATAGCACCCAATGGTCATTGTGATCAGACAGTACCAGGGAAAACAGAGAGATAACCAAACTAGGATTGATGAGTACAAAATCCTTCCTGGAGAAACCCAGATGCGAATATGTGAAGAACAAATGGGAGCGTTGAGTGTCAGAGAGTGGGAGGCATTCTGGGTAGAGGACACATTTATAAGACCTGAGGCATGAGAAGGGCTTTTCCCTGGTGGCCTAGCAGTAAAGAATCTGTCTGCAATGTAGGAGACACAAGTTAGATATCTGGGCTGGGAAGAAACCTTAGAGGAGGGCATGGCAACCCACTCCAGTGTTCTTGCTTGGGAAACTACATGGACAGAGGAGCTGGGAGGGCTACAGTCCTTGGGGTCACAAAGAGTCGGACACAACTGAGGCAACTGAGCAGGTACGCTCGCATGATGCATGAGAGAGTCTGGCATGTGTGGGTTTCCAAAGTGGGGAGCATGGCTGAAAGATGAGGCAAAGAGGGGTAAGAAATGGAGCTGAGGCTGCATCCTGAAAGCCATTACAAACAAACTTATCAACATACATTTGCATTTTTATGGTTCTAAATAGCTTCACCAGCTATACAGGCAAATAGTGAGTTAGAGATCAATTTTGCAAGGTACAAACCTTCCTTCAAGGCACGGCAGTACAGAAACTCTCAGGACGAAGAAAACAGAGAGCTATTCATTTCAAACCAATAAGGTTATGATGTCTTTTAGGAAATCAGGAAAAGAAAGGGAAAAAAAAAATAACAACCTAAACCAAAACTGAAAAACGGCAGTAGGCTAGAAATTGCTCTAAGATACCAACATGTTGCTTGTTAATGGCATTTTGTGGTGGGGGTGCGGGCCGCAGAGGACAACTTGAGTCATATGTCCTCAGATGCCTAATTCAAAATGCAGCTCCCAGCAGAAGGGCTAACCTATGACTGAGTTAATAGTCTGGGGATAAGAGCCTGAAGTCAAAATTTACGACCCTGCCAGCAGACCAGCCCTTGAACAACCCCATTACGGCCTCCTCATTACACTCTGCATGCTTGTTTGGCACTGAAACGTGGGGCGAGAAAAGGAAAAGTTCCCCCAAAACTGACTGTCAGCAAGTTGGGAAAATCGAGCCCAGAGGGTCCTTATCTGAGAGCACCACCTGCTCTCCATGCTGCCCTCTCATGCTCCAGGCAGAACTGTCACTCACTGTCCTTTGGGTTGTGATGGTTTTACTTAAGGAGCAATTTAATGACCACTGAAAAGAGAAGGGCTGAATAACTTGAGTCACGTTATAAGCTTTCACCCTACACATGGGATGTAAACTCTTAAGCCAACACAGCCATTTTTAGTTCCTAGGTTTGCTTTTCATATTAGAGCCCCAGCTGCACAAAGAAACAGTAAAAGAAATCAAAGACAGCATTCTATATGCAACGGGGGCTGGGCAGGGGAGCAATTTTACAGGTGTTCAGTGATTTAGTTTTTTAAAGAAGAGACAGCAGCTCCTATCTGGTTTTCTGTCTATCCAGTATCTTCTCTCTGGATAACAGCTATAGAGGTCATCTTGAAGATCTGCAGCACCAATGATCCTCATGGGCATCACCATCCCCTCTACCATGGCCCCATCACCATACCACATGTGAAGCTACTCGGACCCCTGCAACAGGCACTTTCCAGATATCACCTTCTACTAACCAGGCTGGGCAGGTGTTACTATCCCCACTTTATGGAAAAGAAAGCTGAGGTTTGGGGAGACAGAAGAGTTTAGAGATTAAAAACCACACTGTGATCACTAAGTATTAGAGAGATGCAAATCAAAACCACAGTGAAGTATTACCTCATATCAGGTAAAATGGCCATCATCAAAAACTCTATGAACAATAAACACTGGAGAAGGTGTGAAGAAAAGGGAACCCTCTCACACTGTCAGTGGGAATGTAAATTCATGCAGCCACTATGGAGAATGGTATGGAGGTTCCTTGAGAAACGAGAGTTGCCACATGATCCTGCAATCCCTCTCCTGGGCATATATCCAGAACAGATGAAAACTCGAAATTGAAAATGTACATGCACCCCAATTTTTATAGCAGCACTATTTATAGTAGTCAAGACATGGAAACAATCTAAGTGTCCATCAACATACGACTGGCTTAAGGAGATGTAATATGTATGTACAATGGAATATTATTCAGCCATAAAAAGAAAGAGATGCTGTCATTTGCAGCAACATGGGTGGACCTAGAGATGATCATTCTAAGGAAAGTAAGTCAGACAGAGAATGACAATAGTATACAGGATCACTTACAGGTCAGTTTTCAATTCAGTCTCAAAGAAGGGCAATGCCAAAGAATGTGCAAACTACCACACGATTGTACTCATCTCACACACTAGCAAAGTAATGCTCAAAATGCTCCAAGACAAGCTTCAACAGTATGTGACTGAGAACTTCCAGATGTTCAAGCTGGATTAAGAAAAGGCAGAGGAACCACAGATGAAATTGTCAACATCTGTTGGGTCATAGGAAAAGCAAGAGAATTCCAGAAAAACACTGACTTCTGCTTTCTTGACTATGCTGAAGCCTTTGACTGTGCGGATCACAACAAACTGGAAAATTCTTAAAAGAGATGGGAATACCAAACCACTTTACCTGCCTCCTGTGAAACTTCTATTCATGTCAAGAAGTAACAGTTAGAACCAGACATGGCACAATGGACTGGTTAAAAACTGGGAAATGAGAATGTCAGGGTTGTATATTGTCACCTTGTTTGTTAATTTATATGCAGAGTACATCATGCAAAATGCCAAGCTGGATGAAGCACAAGCCAGAATTACGATTGTGGGGAGAAATATCAATAACCTCAGATATGCAGAACTAAAGAGCCTCTTGATGAAAATGAAAGAGGAGAGTAAAAAAGTTGGCTTAAAACTCAACTTTCAAAAAACTAAGATCATGACATCTGGTCCCATCACTTCATGACAAATACATGGGAAACAATGGAAACAGTGACAGACTTTATTTTGGGGGGCTCCAAAATCACTGCAGATGGTGACTGCAGCCATGAAATTAAAAGACACTTGCTCCTTGGAAGAAAAGCTATGACAACCTAGACAGCATATTAAAAAGCAGAGACATTACTTTGTCAGCAAAGGTCCGTCTAGTCAAGGCTATGGTTTTTCCAGTAGTCATGTATGGATGTGAGAGTTGGACTATAAATAAGGCAGAGTGCTGAAAAATAGGTGCTTTTGAACTGTAGTGGTAGAGAAGACTCTTTGAGAGTCCTCTGGATAGCAAGGAGAGCAAACCAGTCAATTCTAAAGGAAATCAATCCTGAATATTCATTGGGAGGACTGATACTGAAGCTCCAATACTTTGGCCACCTGATGCAAAGAACTGAGTCATTGGAAGAGACCCTGATGCTAGGAAAGATTAAAGGCAGGAGGAGAAGGAGATGACAGTGGATGAGATGGTTGGATGGCATCACCAACATGATAGACATGAGTTTGAGTAGGCTCTGGAAGTTGGTGACAGACAGGGAAGCCTGGCGTGCTGCAGTCCATGGAGATGCAAAGAGTTGGACATGACTGAACGACTGAACTCATGTATATGTAGAGTGTAAAAAGTAATACAAATGAATTCATACACAAAACATAAACTCACAGACATAGAAAACATGGTTACCAAAGGGGAGAGGGAGGGCTGACAGATAAATTAGGAGTATGGGATTAATAGATACAAACTACTGAACATAAAGTGTATAAGCAACAGTATTTACTGTATAACACAGATAATTATACCCAACATCTTATAATAACCTATAATGGAATAAACTTGCAAAAGACTCACTATGCCATATACCTGAAGCTAATGTAATATTTATTGTAAATCAACCATACGTCAATAAAATGCCATGTTGTAGACTTCAGCATCAGGTAATCTGTTTTGGATTGTGCCTTTTTACTCTCGGTGAGGCCCTGTCCAACTTTATCTTTATCATTTGAGTTCTCATCATAAAATGGAGACAATAATAGAGCTTACTTTATTGTTGCCTATTAATTTAGACCATCCTTGTGAAGAGGTTATCACAGTGCCTGGTGCATGCTTTTTTTCCATAAATGCTAGCTATTATCATTATTGCTATTACTATTACTGATGTTGAAGTTTGCATCATTATTAAGAGGTAAATTTGGATTTAAAAATCAAGTCTGATTCCAAAACTCAAGCTCTTTTCACTCAACTACATTGGGTTAGACCCTCTTCATACATTATTTTGTTTAGTTTCCCACAATGCGGCAGTGGAGAAATGGTTAGCTTCATTTTATAGATGAAGAAACTAAACTGGAGGGGCCAAGTAGATCAAAGATCTAATAAAAGACTGATTTAGACCTTTAGACCTCAACCCCCAATTCTTTCTAGCATACTACTGCAGCCTCAATTTTTGTCTGAAAACAGTTAAGATAAATGCAACTGTAGAGTATTTGCAAACCCCTTCATCTGGGGCAGAATTTCTTCATCCAAACTGATGCTCAGCAGTTTTTGTGCTTTCTAAATATGTATTCTACTAATCTGCTCACTAAAGCTCAGGATCGTCTTTACTCAAAGAGCTAGTGAAGTCAGAGCCTCTTGACAGAGGTTTACAGCAGCAATGAGTTACACACTGATCCCTGACACAGCTCCCAATTTCCTTTACCTTGGGAGAGGGCCAAGGATGCTCTCTGTAACCCAGCTGTTTCCCAGGAAAGAGGCATCCTTGGAGGAAGCCACGAACTGACGGATTTACAGAGAAACTGCTCGCTATAGTAGAAAAGCACTGACTAAGGGAAGCCTGGGTTCCTCTTTCAGCTCTTACATTCCCTAAATGTGTGTTTAGAGACAGGCTTTCTGTATCTCTTCCCCACCTGTGAAATAAGGCATGCTGATTTACAGCACGAGAGTTAACTAATGCCTTCTACAGGACTAAGAGGCTGAAGAACACTAATCTCTGTTGAGCCTGCCTTTTTCATTTGTTAGCTAATTCAATCAATAATTATGAATCCCCTGGAGCAGAAGTGAACCCAGGCCGCCAAGCTGCACACTCCCAGAGGCATCTGTCACATTATGATCACACAGACCATTCACAGAGGCTACCCTATGGACAGAGTCCCCTGGAGACGTGCAACTTGGCGGCTCCACTGCAGATACAAGTGGTGATCGTGGAGAACAAATGTGCTCTGTCCTCACGGGACTTATTATAAGCAACTGGATGTTGGTAAAGGTCAACAGAGATCATTTGGTCATTCACTAGTCAAGTGCCTATTATCTACTAGGTAGTGTTGTAGGCATCATAATATAGGGTATTATCAACAGCTTGTTTTCTTCGCATTTTCCCCTATAAATCCTTCCTGTCCTTGGAAGCTTCTAGATTTATCTTCTCCAGTACATCCACTGCACTGGATACATTTCTCTCTTTTTTAATTCACCCTTGGGTTTCCTAGCAGTACCTGAAGCAGTTCAGTTCAGTTGCTCAGTCGTGTCCAACTCTTTGCAACCCCATGAATCACGGCACACTAGGCCTCCCTGTCCATCACCAACACCCGGAGTTTACCCAGACTCATGTCCATCAAGTCAGTGATGCCATCCAGCCATCTCATCCTCTGTCATCCCCTTCTCCTCCTGCCCTCAATCTTTGCCAGCATCAGGGTCTTTTCCAATGAGTCAGCTCTTCGCATCAGGTGGCCAAAGTATTGGAGTTTCAGCTTCAACATCAGTCTTTGCAATGAACACCTAGGACTGATCTTCTTTAGGATGGACTGGTTGGATCTCCTTGCAGTCCAAGGGACCCTCAAGAGTCTTCTCCAACACCACAGTTCAAAAGCATCAATTCTTTGGCAGTAGAAGAATGAAGCAGAGAAAGCAGCAAATATTTGTTGAAAGAATGAAGGCATCTGTGCTTTTGTACACATTTCATCCTCTGCCTGGAATTCTCTTCTCCCCTTTCTTTGCCTGGAACATATGTATTGCTTGACTCAGATCACTTGCAACTCCATGAGGAAGCCTTTCAGCCAGTATGCAGTTAGAGTGCCGACTCCTCTCTGCTCCAAGAAACCCTGTACTTCTCTCAGCTGCCGTGTTAATTAGAGCTACCTTAAGTGCAGCAATAGGGATAAGCACATGGGCCTTGAGGTCGAGAGGCTTAATTTAAAACCCTATCTCTATGAATTATGGCTCTGTCACTTGGACAAAGCCATCTCAGTTCTCTGCTCCCTATTTCTGGATGAGTAAGTTGAAGATACAAGTATCTACATCATACAACTGCCATGGACATCAAGACTGGCCCAGGGCCTGACACAAAGGAGGCCTCCAGGAATGGCATTGTGATGAGAAGAGTTGTGATGTGAATAAAGAGAATGATGATGATGAAGAGAAGGAGGAAGAGGACACTGATGTTTGTGACTATGATTATCATGGTGATTTTTACAATGAGGAAATAAATGTCTGTTGCAAAAAGCACATGCTTAAGAAATATGTACAGAATTAATCGGCCCGCAGGTTTCAGATGAAAACTTGCATTGTTTCTGACAGGTGGTATTCTAATTTCCAATAATGCTTCCATTTTGACCTTCCGCTTCTTCTGCATTCACTGACCTGAAGTATCCCTGGATTTCACCCCTTGGTTCTAGTTCTCCTCATTCTGTGAAATTTCCATGTGTGTGTGTGCTAAGTCACTTCAGTTGTATCCAACTCTTTGCGACACTATGGACCACAGCCCTCCAGGCTCCTCTGTCCACGGGATTCTCCAACCTCCTTATCGCTCACAATTCTTCAGCTATGCTCCAGCCCAGCCAGTGAAAGTAGTTCAGAACATGGACAACACAAGACTCACCCTTCAAACATTCAGTCTGGCTTTTCTGATTCTCAATCCACATTTGTACTCTGCCTGAAGGTTTCTCTAGCAGGTAGGAGTGTGCTCAGTCCTCTCTGTCTCTCTGCAACCCAAAGACTATAGCCTGCCAGGCCTCTCTGCCCATCCATGGGATTCTCTAGGCACTGGAGAATACTGGAGTGGGCTGCCGTGCCCTCCTGCAGGGGATCTTCCCAACTCAGGGAAGGAACCTGCATCTCTTAAGTCTCTTGCATTGACAGGCAGGTTCTTTACCACTAGTGCCACCTGGCAAGGAAAAATATGACAAGGCAACTAGATGGAGATGGCCTCATACTGATCTCATGATTTCTGGGTCAGACTGTGACTAGGCTCAGGGATACCATCTTGAGAAACAGGCAGAATAACTGCAAGGCAGAATGAAGGGAATGTAGCACTTAATGGACTATTAACTGAGATTTTTCTTTGGGTTATTGACAAGAGAACATAATAAGGTTTTAATAACAAATGATGCTGGTGAACAAAAAATAATCATTGACCATTGCTTAACTTCAAGAGAAGAAATATAACAAGAAGAGAAGTGGTCTAGCTGATTTTTAAGGGGTAACACCCTGGATCCTTATGAAGAACATGTGAGCATTTGACTTGTTGAAGTCAAACTGAATAGAAAAATAAGATCTGAATGAGCCCAGGATTGAATATGTCACTCTGTGATTTTTGAGAAGTCCCTTAGTTTCTCAGAGTTTCAGTTTGTTCATCTATAGAATGGGATCCTTGATTTTGAAAGTTTGTTGTAAGGGTTAGAAATCCTGAGTCTAACATTTGATGCTGATCACATAGTAAGCAGTTAATAAATTTATATTGACTAAAGGAATGTGCAAACATGAACTTTGTTAATCATAATCTTATTCAACCATATAGAAAATGTTTCTCACAGTACTTATCATGGCTTGAGGAAGTTAGTTAAAACACTTATTGACCAATTAAAGATATAAAATCATATCCTCTTGGGTGATACTTAAAATATAAATAATTGTATTTATCCTGTCTACCCCGTGAAGTTCTTATAAATATCATATAAAATGAATTATAAGGACACTTTGAATAAAAAAAATAAATGGAATGCAACACAGATTTAAGACATTAAATATATATAAATGTCATAGATCTGACACAAAAGGATTTTCCACATAGAAAGAGCAGTCAACCTTTGGAATGGGCTTACTAAAGAGAAGAAGCAATTAGCTTGGATTCCAGTGTTCAACACAGCACCTGCCACATGGTGGATACTCAAAAACTAGATACTAAATTAATGAACAGATTAATAAACCTCATGGTAGGGGGGAGGGGGTAAAAAGAGGGGAATGGCTTAAAGCAGGACTCATTATAATGATTCTCTGAAGCTCTACCTGAAACAAGCAATTCTCTGGCCACATACCCACTGGATCATAAGCAACTTGAGGAAGGGGAGAAGGACTTACTTCAGTATCTGTTCTGTTCTTCTTGCCGCCCCCTCCCCCCACCCTACTCTTCACCCAGTACTTAGCCAGTGCTGTGTGAAGGATGCAGTCTTCAACAGAGGCACACAAGTCCCCATGTTTTCCTTTGCCTTGTGTCTCTTTATTCCCCAATATGCCATTTTTCTGCCTCAGTTTCTTCATATATGCTATTCCCCATGCCCGGAATAGGGCTTCCCAGCAGTCAAGAATCTACCTGCCAATGCAGGAGATGTGGGTTCAATCAATGGGTTGGAAGATCCCCTGGAATAGGAAATGGCAACCCACTCCAATATTCTTGCCTGGAAAATTCTATGGATAGAGGAGCCTGGAGGCCTATAGTCCATGGAGCTGCACAGTCGGACGTGACTGAGCATGCACAGATGCCTGGAGTTCCTTTCCCTCTCCCAGATCCCACTGCCTGGCGACCGCTTTTCATCTTTTAAAACCAAAATCAGAAATTACCTCCCTTGGGAGAGGTTTTTCTGCCTCATCCAAGTTGAGTTAAAAGATTCTCTTTTCCCTTAGTTATTTGAACACAATGTCATTGTTCATATTATAACTGTCACACTGTATTAAAAACATGATATTTTTATAGGTCTTCTCTACTAAACTCCAAGCAATTTGAAGAAGGTCTAAATTGTGTTTGAGTTTTTGGCCCTTTGGGCTTCCCTCACAGCTCATTTGGTAAAGAATCCACCCACCAATGCAACAGATCCCAGTTCGATTCCTGGGTCAGGAAGATCCACTGGAGAAGGGATAGGCTACCTACTGTAGTATTCTTGGGCTTCTCTTGTGGCTCAGTTGGTGAAGAATCCGCCCACAATGTGGGAGACCTGGGTTCAATCCCTGGGTTGGGAAGACCCCGTGGAGAAGGGAAAGGCTACCCACTCCAATATTCTGGCCTGGAGAATTCCATGGACTGTATAGTCCTTGGGCTCACAAAGAGTCAGACATGACTGAGCGACTTTATTTTTGGTCCCTCAGTACCTTGTCTGTTAAATTAAAGATCTCTGGGGTCAGATGGATTCAATGCTGGGATCAACTTAACACTTGTGGTTTTGGGGGCTAGTCAGTTAAACTCACTAAAGCTCACTCTCCCCAGCTGAAGACAGAAACAGTAATGGTACTCATTTTTGCCAGACTGCTATGCAGATTAGACTATATTATTCAAAGGAAGGGCTTCCCTGGTGCCCAGACAGTAAAGAATCCACCTACAATGTAGGACAGCTGGGTTCGATTCTGAAGATGGGAAGATCCCCTGGGGAAGGGCATGGCAACCCAATCCAGTATTCTAACCTGAAAAACCCCACAGACAAAGGAGCCTGGCAGGCTCAGTCCATAGGGCTGCAAAGAGTTGGACACGACTAAAGCGACTTCGCACAGCACATTCGAAGGAAGAGCTGGACACAGCGTGGCTGTGTTAGCCACTCAGTCATGTTCATGCTTATCTCCCAAAATGTTATCAACTGGAAACCCACGTACATGCTCTGAAATGAGACTTTGGGGTGTACAGTACTTAGGATAGACTAGGTTTTATTGTAACCAAGCAACTCCTCAATCTCAGTGGCTTAACCTAAAGGCCAGGGTGGGTCGGTTGGTCTCTCCCTCATACATACACATGAACACACACACTACATGTTCGACATGAGCTGGTAATGACTCTGCTCCTCAGACTCACTGAGGGACCCACCACTAGTGATGCCACCCTCTCAACCCATGCCTTGAAAGTCAGCCAGAATTTGAACCAAATGTTTGACTTGAAGCTATTAGATGTTTGGTATTGACTACCATCCTATATTTGGAGTTCATTAGCCAGAGAAGCATAAAGAAATGCATGAAGCATATGCAAAAGCATAAGGAAGCATAAACAACATTAAGTTGCTTCGGATTCTACTTGGGGTAAAACAGTGGGTTTACCAATGAAGAAGAAAAACATCACTAATCCTCTTAACCTCCCCCATGAACCAGAAATTCTTCACATGTCTCCAAGTGGTAACTGAAGACTCTGATTCCACCCATCGTTTTACAGATGAAGATACCGAAGACTTGTCCAAAGTCACATAGATTTCCTCCCAAGGCCAAGCATGTTTCTCAAAACAACATGTTTCCTAACACTGTGAGTGGGAGAACTGAAGCAGAGAAAGACATTTCATGTACGTCTGTGAATCATTTTCATAAGATATAGAAAGAAAAAGAATGTGATGTCGCTCAGTTGTGTCCGACTCTTTGCAGCCCCATGAACTATAGCCCACCAGGCTCCTCCATCCATGGGATTTTCCAGGCAAGAGTACTGGAGTAGGGTGCCATTTCCTTCTCCAGGGGATCTTCCTGACCCAGGGATCGAACCCAAATCTCCCACAACGCAGGCAGACGCTTTACCATCTGAGCCAACAGGGAAGCCCAAACTGAGTGGAGGATGCGATATATCCAGATATTATTTCAACTTCTCAGATTGAAGAAAAACAGGTCCATGGAGTTAATGTCCTAAAGAGCAGAGCTTAACCTTGAGCCTCTGGAACCCTGCCCAGGTTCCAAAACTATACTATGCCACCTCCTCTGGGATGATGCAGCCCTCTCTTTATCAGTGCTGGTGGTGCGGACAGGCAATAATGGAATTCCTTATCCTTTACAGTCCCCAGTTTCACACTGCATTCCTGGATTGGAGGAAAACACAGGAAATGTTCCCAACAGTCTAGAAGTTGAATATTCTCTCCTAAATCAGCCTTGTGAAGCCAAACGTCGACATAAATTTGTTTTTGGCAGTAGTGACGATACCATGAAGCAAAGATGAACGGCTTCACCAGTTGACATTTTAAGGAGTTAACTGGAAAGCACTCAAAACAGCATATTCAGCAACAACTTTTCAGATGAAGGGTGTGGCCAGGATCTATGTTTCTGCTAGGAGACTTCTTACTGGTTTTCATTGTGAATGCATGAAGAGATGGCCTTCCTGAAAGAGAGGCTGGAGAACGCTAAGAAGGCTTCAACTGTGCCCTTTCCCCTAGGGGCTGTATATTGCCAAAAATGCTTTTGTTTTTCTAAGCAGAGAATGTGGCTGGTTGTGTCCTTGGGTTTCCTGGTGTTGGTATTGGGATGCCTTCCCATTTTCGGCCAGCTCTATACTTTTCACATCCTGACACCACTATTCTATAGAGTTTCTGGGAGACACAAACTCTTACAGAACGTGTTCTTCAAAGCTTCAGCCTCTGGGTTTGAATCCCAGTGCCACCATTACTGGCTGTGTGATTTTCAGCAAATTGTCCACCCTCTCTGGGTCTCTCATAATACTGGAGACCTCCAGGGAGTGCCTACCTGCCTAATGACAGTGCCTATCCTGGAGTGGCTGAGATGTAGCACATATATATAGAGGTAGCACCAAGAGTCATAGCTGATGGATCTAAGTGTCAGCATTAGCCGCTATGGTTAATCATGACATGAGTGAAACCACGTAACCCCAGAGAACTTCTGTTTTCTCATCTGTAAAATGAGGATACTATTTCTCACAGATGATTTGTGAGGTTTGAACAAAACAATGCATCTAGATGCAAGGAGTGGCACAGAGTGAGTGCTCCACCAGTACAACAAAACAGTCATTAAGCAAGAGATGGGGATGGGCACTACAAGGGAATTAAGAGCACAGAGCTGGTTAGCATAGAACTATAGATCCAGGCATCAGGGTCCTTGTCCAGAATGAAGGGCACCAGAATGAAGCAGAAATATCTTAAGTTCTTCCTAGGGTCTCCACTCCCCCAGCTTAAAAGTGAACAGCAGGTTAGACTAACAGTACATGGATATTGGGCTTCCCTGGTGACTTAGATGGTAAAGAATCTGCCTGCAATGTGGGAGACCCAGGTTTGACCCCTGGGTTGGGAAGATCCTGTGGAGTAGGAAATGGCAACCCACTCCAGTATTTTAGGCTGGAGAATTCTGTGGACAGAGAAATCTGGAGGCCTACAGTCCATGGGGTCACAAAGAGTCAGACATGACTGAGCAGCTAACACTTTCACTTTTCACATGGATATATTTGATGCTAGCTTTTTTCCCCCAATACGTCATCTCATTCATTTAATCCTGGTTAATAAGTGAGGATGGTGACTTCAGCCATGAAATTAAAAAACACTTGCACCTTGGAAGAAAAGTTATGACCAACCTAGACAGAATATTAAAAAGCAGAGATGTTACTTTGTCAACAAAGGTCCGTCTAGTCAAAGCTATGGATTTTCCAGTAGTCATGTATGGATGTGAGAGTTGGACTAGAAAGAAAGCTGAGCACCAAAGAATTGATGCTTTTGAAGTGTGGTGTTGGAGAAGACTCTTGGGAGTCCCTTGGACTGCAAGGAGATCCAACCAGTCCATCCTAAAGGAGATCAGCCCCGGGTGTTCATTGGAAGGACTGATGCTGAAGCTGAAACTCCATTACTTTGGCCACCTCATGTAAAGAGCTGATTCATTTGAAAAGACCCTGATGCTGGGAAAGATTGAAGGTGGGAGGAGAAGGGGACGACAGAGGATGAGATGGTTGGATGGCATCACCAATTCAGTAGACATAAGTTTGACTAAGCTCCAGGAGTTGGTGATAGACAGGGAGCCCTAGTGGGTTCATGGGGATGCAAAGAGTCGGACATGACTGAGTGACTGAACTGAATAAAAAAATATTTTATTTTTAAAAAATAAAAACTGAGCCCCCCTCCCTGCCCCATCCCCTGGGTCAGACCACAGCTTCAGTGCACACAGGCAGGAATGGCAGAGACTGAATTCAGATCGTGATCTTCAGACTCCCAACTCAGTGCCCTTCCTGGGTACCACAGATTAGGCGAGCATCCCTGGGCATGTACTCAGAAACAGCACTGGGTAAAAAATAAAACACAGGGGACTTTGAGGTGATATCTTTAAGGATGTGGAAGATGGCACCTCTATCCTCATCCTTTAAGTGCTTAAGGGAAAATGCTGGTTTGTTCTTATATATCAACTTTGAATTGTTAAACATTGTTCCCAAGTATGATTTCCTTATTCCTACCGAAGATCACACACTGATCTTTAAGGTGAGCTCTTGACTGGCTCACACAGAGTAGAGAGTGCTTTGAATTCTTTTGTCTCCTCTGCTCAAATTCTGGAATGGGGAATTGTGATAATATCAACAATTCTGAATATTTTTATGGCATCCTATTATTTACAACAGTACTTTACATACATTATCTTACGTAATCCTCATGGACAAAATATCAAATAGATATTATTAGACACAGATATAAGAACATTGAGTCTCAGAGCAGTAGAGTGATTGGGATGACAGACCTAGACTTGAATTCAGGTATACTTTTTTTTTTTTATTGCTTTACAGACTTTGTTGGTTTCTGCTAAACATGAACATGAATTGGTCAGGTGCTCTCTTTTAAAATTTCTAAATACCTCTGTCCAAAAAAACCATTCAATATGATCATACTTGAACCAAACCAAGAGTCAAGAGGGGGACTCTGAGTCAAATATATCTGAGTTTGAATCTTGAGTCTGCCTTATCTGTAAAATGGAGAAGATGAAAACAGTAAGAGTGAACAATTAGAAATAAAAACTAACTTTCTCCAGTGTTATAATCCAAAACTGCTTATTTTGGACTTCCCTGGTGGTGCCGTGGATAACAATCTGCCTGCCAATGCGGGGGACATGGGTTCATTTCCTGGTGTGAGAAGATTCCACATGCCTCAGAGCAACCAAGGCCATATACCACAATCACTGAGCCCCTGTGCCACAAATTACTGAAGTCCATGCACGCCAGAGCCTGCGCCCCACAGCAAGAGAGCTACCACAAGGAGAAGCCTGTTTACCATAACAAAGAATAGCCCCTGCTCACTGCGATTAGAGAAAGCCTAAGCACAGCAGTGAAGATCAAGCAATTAAATAAACAATAATTGTATGTATACCCATGGCAGATTCATGTCAATGTATGGCAAAACCAACTCGATAATGTAAAGAAAATTTAAAAAAAAAACAATAATTAAAAACAAACAAAAACTGCTTATTCTTTCTGAAGTACATAATTTGTTAACTTGCCTGTATTTAGTATGTCCTAACAAAATATGAGTATTCATTTTGAAAAATCACCCCAAGACTTGGGTATTTTAGAGTTTTACAGATGAGAAAACCTAAACCCAGGGCTCAGTGATCAGAAAAGACTGGTCCTTTTATAAGGACCACGGTCCTGGGATCATTTCACTCCATTTCCCAAGCCAGGTGCTCATAAATACTTCTCAAATTTCTTCTTTGAAGAGCCAAGCACAGCTGTCTTTTTTGATCATCAGAACAACAACATGGTGTAAATCCTCCCCAGGCTGATGGAGGAGGGGCACTACACTCAGTATTCAAGTGAGTTCTCCTAACTTCCCAGTCAGGCCCACGTAAGGGCTTGCTAGCCTGCTCTGAAAAGGTACCCTGGACTGTGTGACTCAAACAACAGAAATGTGTTGCCCCACAGTTCGGGAGGCTGGAAGTCAAAGATCAAGGGTCATCAGTTTGGTGCCTCCTGAGGGCTATGAGGGAAGGGTCTGCTCCCTCCCCCCTTGGCCTGTGGATGGCCATCTCCAAGCTCACAAGAAGTTCTCATTTCATCTTCACATTGTCCTCCCTTTGTGTGTATCTCCATGTCCATCCCTCCTTTTCATAAGGACATCAGTCATATTGGATTAGACCTGCCCTAATGACCTCACTTTATCTTGGTGACTTCTGTAAAGACTCTATCTCCAAATAAGGTCAACTTCCCAGGCAGTGGGGGTTAAGACTTCAACATACAGGACTGGTGGAGAGGACAGAGTTCAATTCATAATGGTCCATGTATTATTACTGTGAAGTGAAGTGAAGAGAAAGTTGCTCAGTCATGTCCGACTCTTTGCGACCCCACGGACTACAGTTCATGGAATTCTCCAGGCCAGAATACTAAAATGGGTAGCCTTTCCCTTCTCCAGGGGATCTTCCCAACCCAGGGATCGAACCCAGGTCTCCTGCACTGTAGGCAGATTCTTTTACCGTACCATATCACTATTTTAACTTGTAGAATGACCTGCCCTGTGACCTCACTGAGCTGACCTAAGCTCCTAACTCAGCTGACTGCTGAGAGGTAGATGCTATTCTCTGCTTTACAGATGAGGTAACTGGGTACAGAGAGAGAGGTAACTTGCTCAAAGACAAACAGCTAGTAAATGGTGGAGTCAGAAATGTAAAACAGTTGGGCTGCCTCAGAGCCCATGCCTTTAAGCCTCAGGCTGTGCGACCTTTGGGATCTCACAGTCCAGACCTGGGGCTGGTCAAAGAGCTGGGAACTTGCAAGCTGGATAAAAACCAGTCATGACCCCCCAGGAGCAAGGGAAGGCTTCTCAGGAAGGTGATAGCAAGAGGGGTGTGCATGGTGCAGAACAGGCTGGAGCATAAGGGATTCAGGGCCAGGAGGCTGGAGTGGGAGCACCTTGTCAGCCAGGTGAAGCCCCTGGGCTCTACTGCACAGGCAATGGGGGACAATTTGAGGGGATCTGGCAGGGGTGTGACATGATCAAATTTGCCTGTTAGAACTGCTTCTCCAGTGGAGAAATGCGGGTGCCTACTTTGGGGAAGAGAAAGCTTGACTCAATGTCAAGATAACAGTGGGTAACTCCAGGGTACAAGCTGCTGGTTAAGACTGAAAATCAGCCCTGGAGCTGTGCAGGTCACTTCATGTTTCATGGTCAAGGACTAAGCAACACTGTTGCAGAGGCCTCTGCGGCACAGCTTCTCTGCAAAGATAGCAGGGAGCGGACCAGTCTTAAGGCCACCTCTTAGAACTCCCAAGAAGCCTCACCCAACCATCTGATCTGAATCCTTGTGCACTCCACTTGTCCAACAACAAGCTGATTAACAACAGACCATCTTCAGGGGAATATCTTTCTCAGTGGGCCCATCCCTTTCCAGACATTACCCTGCCTCATGACCTATTTTTAAGAATCAGAATATTCAGGAAAAACCCCTGAAATCGTTCTTGAGGGCTTGCTAAGTGGTCTCATTTAGCATTCAGAACCTGCGTTCTAGATAGAACTGTCAAAAATAAGCCACCTATGACCTTAGGACAGTCGTATGACGTCAGAGTGTGACAAGACCGCAGGGAGTGTTTAGTCCCATCCGGGAGGCGCTGGCCCACTTCAGTGGTTCCCTTGGTCTCCAGCATGAAGTACATCTGGGTTCAAGGACTTTAGTTGTTGTTCAGTCACTAAGTCATGTCTGACTCTCTGTGACCCCATGGACTGCAGCATGCCAAGCTACCTGCCAGTTTGCTCAAACTCATGTCCCTTGAGTTGGTGATGCTAACCAGATACTGATGCTTTCAGTATCTGGCTCCGATTTACTTCTTGGGATTTGGCTCTTCCCTGTCCCTCCTCCCTCCTTCCCTTTCCGTCCTTCCTCTGACATGCATCTCAGATACCAGCTCCTCCAATGGACCCTGGATGCTCCCACTTAAGAGTTCGGTCCCTATTCTTGGCACTCCTGGTAAAACCTGAGCCTTTCTTCATTATTCTACTTTTCCTTAATACTACAGTTGTCTGTCTTGACACTCTCCCCTGCCAAACTGAGCAACTAGAGGACACGTATGATAGACCCTTCCCTCAGAAATTCTAAGCTAGGGCCTGACTCAGAGAAGCTGTTTGGTGATTTTCTGCTGAACAACACAAGAGGAGAGCCTAATAATCTGATGCTAGACTTTACTCCCAAAAAATAACAAGATCATCCACTATGCATGAGGCACAGCAGAGAAGTAGTTACAAAGTATGTGACCTTTCCCTCCTGGGCTCCCAAGTTTCCCATCTCTAAAACGGGAGTCATTAGACTGGCTGGTCTTTGAGAAATCTCCTGATTCCTCCGTTTTATTATTCAATGGTTGGCTCAAATCACTTGGCTAGTAAGAGGCAGAAGCAAACATAAATACAGGTATTTGGACACCAATGCCAATGCTCATTCATCAAGAATTCAAGTATCCCTTTCTAAGCTCCCCCACTGACAAGCAATCTCAGCTTAAAACTGCTAGGATTTTCTCTTGGGGAACTGGGGAACTACTCAGCTGAGGGAAGGCACCAAGGTAGAACTTCATCAACCTCTGAACTATGTAACAAAGTACATTTTTACAGAACTCCCTAGAGCCTTAAATCCATGGGGGAGAATGATACATTTATCACTAAAAGAATGAAAGAATTAAGAGTTCCGGGTATCTACTGTTGCAAAACAGACCACCTCACAATGGCAGTGGCCTAAAACTACAACCATTTTCCTTATCTCACAATTTAGCTGGGATAGGAATTTGGGCTAGGTTCAGCAGGGTGGTGATGAAATTGCCCCAGTGGTGTCTCACCAGTAAATGAGCTAGTCTGCAGAGCCCTTGTTCTTTGTCATGCAGGAAGGCTGAAAGGCTAGGTTTAGCAGGAACTGTCAACCAGCTGTCCCCATAGCCCTCTTACATGGGGGTTAAGGGCTGCAAGAGTACGGGTTCTCACAAACCAGGTAGAAGCTGCACAGTCCTTTATGACACAGCCTCTAAAGTCACATAATGTCACTTGCGTCACAGTCTGTTGGCCAAACCAGTCATGACTCTGCCCAGATTCAAGGCAAGGGAACACAGACTCCACATCTTGATGGTAGGAAGGTCAGAGAATGTGTAGCCAAGTTCGAAAATCACCACAGTAACATATACTAAATACTGCTATGCACCCAGCATTATGCCAAGCAATGAAAATTTTTTATGTTAATCGTATTCCTGCCTGGGCCTCCCCCTCAAACTCTAAACTCAATATCTGTCCACACAGCACCTCAACCTACAATTTACTACATCTAAAACTGATCCCCTGGTCTCCTTGCAAATCCATTTTACCTTAAATCATCTCATTCAATGTCAACTACATTCTTCATGGTACTTAGTCTTCACACTCTGGAGTCACTTTCTTTCACATTTTTTGTTTCTTCCATCAGTTAATCTTGTTAAACCCACCTTTAATACATATCCAGAACCTAACCATTTCTAGTCACTTTTATTGCTAAGACTCTGGCCTGAGCCTCCATATTCTCTTCCTTGAATTCGGGCAAGAGCCTCCTAACTGGTCAGCCAGCTTCTAATCCTGCTTCTTCTACCATCTAGTTTCTAAACAACAGCCAGGTGATCCTTTTAAAAAGCAAGTTGGATCATTCTCTTCTGCCACTCATTACACTCAGGTGCTCTCCATCTCACTCGGAGGAGCACCCGGAATTCCTACAATGGCCTCCAGCATCCTGCGTGACCTGACCTCTACTTCTTACCACTCTCTCCTTTGATCTCTCCATGCTGGGCATCTTACTGACCCCTTGAACAAATCAGACAAGCTTCTGCCCCAGGGCCTTTTTGCACTCCCTCTGCAGCAGACTCTTCTCTAAAAGATCCACAGCACCAACGTCCTCACCTGCTTCAAGCTTCTGCTCAAATGGTATCTTGTACTGATGCCTTTCTTGAAACTATCCCATTTAAAATATCAGCCTCTCCTGCTTGCTGCCTCAAAGTCCTGAAACTCTGCCTTACTCTGTGGTTCTACATTGAATTCACCGCCATTTGACCTAATATGTGTGAGTCTTCACCAGGAGAACACAAGTTGTATGAAGGCAGGCATTTCTGGCTGGGTCACTGCTGCATCCACAGCCCCTGAAATAGGCCTAACAACACAATGCAGGTCTCAGTTATGCTTACAGAATGGGTATTTTGTTAGCTTTACAAAAAACAAATCCTCCTTTTAAAATGAGAAATAACCTATATTTCTGTTTTGATTTTCCCCCCCTTTTTCTCTGAGCAGAAAACATTGCATAACCACATCAGCTTATCCCATAACTGCATTATCTTATCCCATAAAAATGCCATGAGCTAACATGCCCTTTGGTACATTTTTCTCTCCAATTACTTCACATTCCATCCATTTCCAGTTGTCATCCTTGCCGGCAGTGCCTAGCTTATAGTTGGCACTCAATATTTGTTATTGACAGGTCACAGCCTGTGCTTTGGCTCTACTGCTTATCAGCTGTGTGATATTGAGTAAAGAATAACATTCTGTTTCCTGCCTGTAAGAACTGGGGCAGAAAGCACTGACTTCGACCTCAGACCTCACTGTGTAGATAAACTGAAACAATGGAAGCTAGTGCATACCCTGGCATATCAGAGAGGGCAAAATATAAGTTTGTTTCTTTTTTTTTCACAACCACAGTGGATCTATTCAGCCTGCCATCTTCCCATCAATTAGGAGTTTCTCAGAAATTGCTAAACTGTGGGATAGGGGGAGAATTCAGAGGAGGGGAGACAGAAACCATACCAGCATGCCTTTGCTCTCTCTTCCAAAACTCAGCTAGCTGGAGTGGAGGGTCAGCCACAGAGAGACATGTGTCCACTGCCTGGGGACCAAGGGGAGCGTCTTCTGATCAGTGACCACTAAAATGGGCCCTCTGTCCCCACATACAACCAACCTCTAGGAAGGAAGCTCCTGACTCACAGGGGAAAATGATTTGACTCCAGATGGATAATAAAGAAGACAATGAAGGTGAAACACATCACTGCCCTGCCCCCTTGTAGAAAAGCTGACTTAGAGAGGCAGGGAGGTGGTGGAGAATTAGAAAAGAAAAGAGGAAAATATGGTCAGTCAGGTGAAAAAACTCTTCAACTGTGCAAACAGGACGTGGCCATCCATCCAAACAGAAGGGAAGTTCCCCTGCTCAGTCCAGGGCACCTGCCCAATTCTTTTTTTTTTTTTTTTTTTTTACAAATACCTCCAATCATCTCACTAGTTATTCTAGTAGTAATCCTATTTTACCAGTGAACCAGGGGCCAAGGAAAATGAACTTACCGGCCCCAGGCCATACGGCTTATAAGCAGGAAAACCACAGGCCACAGAAGAGCCCCTGCAGCCCTGCCCTCCGCCCAGGAAGCTTGAGAGGACCGTCAAAAGGACCAGCAAGCAGAGACCAACACTCCCTGACACCCAGCTAGGGGGGAGTCGGGGGAGGGGAGGTTGGAAGCCCAGCTCAGCGCGCTGGAGGCAGCGTCCCTCCCACCAGCCCTCCGGAGACCCCCGGCCTTCAGCCCCCAGGGTGGCCCAGGACGGGGCACTCCCCTCTTCGTCTCCCCAGCCCACCGCGCCAGGCCAGGCAGCAAAGTTTGTTCCTCTCCGGAGGCGGGCTGCACAGCCAGCCTCTTCCCACGCTTTCCCCCAGAAAGCGCCGGACCAAACCCACCGCGACCTACCGCTTCCATGATTTTCTCCCGAGGTAGAGCCTTCTGGAAGCCAAAACCGGCTTCCCAGAGCTGGATCCTAAGGCCCGGGGTCCTCGCGGCTCTGCCCGCGCCGGCCGCCGCCGCGGAAACGCCTGAGCCCGGCTGCGCGCCCGGCCCACCTGCGCCGCGGCTCCTCCTCCGCGCCGGCCTCCAGCCGCCGCGGGGCCGAGGGATCGATCTCTCCGTCCGGAGCCCGCAGCCTCCGGCCCCTCTCGGCCAGCGGCCCTGCCCGCCGTTCTCCCGGGCCGGCCGGGCCTCACCCTGCAGGGAGTTCACGTTGGGCCCTCGTGGGAGTCGTTGGTGAACAAGGGGGCTGGCGGGGCTCCGTTAGGGCAGAGGGCTCAGGCCAGACCGTGTAATTTTTCTCGCTAACAGTTTCGGCCCCACTGCAGCCCTACGGATGGCTGCGTTCCCTCATGTTAACAACGGGGACGCCAAGGCCCAAAGGGGCAGAGCCCGCCCAAGCTCACGGGGGATTTCAGGGAGGCAGAAAGAGAGCTGTTAGAGCGGGCACCTGTTTCTGTCAGACCCTATCTGAGCATGTGGATACATGATTCTACCCAAAGCTTCCATTCGCCTTCGGAAGGCTTATAACCTCTTTAAACAAGGTAAGGAAAGAAGATCCAATAACCTGCCCGCAGTGGCAACCCACTCCAGTTCCCTTGCCTGGAAAATCCCATGGACAGAGGAGCCTGGTAGGCTGCAGTCCATGGGATCGCTAAGAGTCAGGCAAGACTGAGCGGCTTCACTTTCCCTTTTCGCTTTCATGCATTGGAGAAGGCAATGGCAACCCACTCCAGTGTTATTGCCTGGAGAATCCCAGGGACGGGGGAGCCTGGTGGACTGCCGTCCATGGGGTCGCACAGAGTCGGACACAGCTGAAGCTATTTACTTATAGTCACATAGGTGGTAAGTAGAAGGCTCAGGGTTTCAACACAGGTCTGGCTAATCCTAAGAGGATTTTGTTGTTCTGGCTTCTTGTGTGTGTGTGATCCTACTTTTGTCTGTTTTCTGACAGAGCTAGTGCTGGAAACCCAATCTCTAGTTGTGCAGAGCTCACAGCTGTCCTGGGGTTGGGGGGCCAGCCAGCAGCTTATTTTCTGTTTCGAGTGCAGGCAGTGTGACTTTTCTTGCTTTGTTAGACCAAACTCACAAGAAATGAAAAGCCTGTCCTGCCCAGTCCAGGGGAAGGGTTGGGGGGGACAGGGTAGGGGGCAGGTGAGAAAACTCACTTATGCGCCCTTTCTTCTAACAGGTGGCTCCCATACCGAGCTGATCATCACAGCTGCCAGGGAATGGGTTAAAACTACAGGCTTCAAGGCCCCAGGGCAGACAGGAAGACAGGAGGGTCTGGGAATCTGAATTTTAATCAGATTTTTAGGTCAAGGTGTTTTAATAATAAATGACTCACAGGTCTACCTTTTATCTCATGAGGCAGCACACAGACACACACTACAATTAAAATTTTTCAAAACAATAACTGCTCATGCTGTGTGTGATCACACTGATATTTTCTATTTTCTGAGCCTCGGTGTGCTATTTGATTAAAAATAAATCAATGGTCAGAGCCCACTCCATTGATGTCATGACTCACAGTTTGCTCCCCACAGTAGTGGTGTGGGCTCTGCCCAGCAACAGATGGGGGCGCCACTCCTCCAACTAAATAAGCCACAAGCCCGCCTTCACTCAGGTCAAAGGCAAGGATGTTTTGCATACTTGTTTACAACATATGATGAGAAATCACGAGTAGAAGCTCTCAGGAAGGGAACCCTCCTCCCAACCCCAGGTGATAATTAGGCTGTCAAATTCCTTTTGCGCTTCATGCTAGGGCGCCCCCTGGTGGCTTCAAAGACAGAGGGATGGAGTAGGTAGGTCAGAAGAGCTTTCATCTCTCTGGACCTGGCAGGACTGATAGCTCTGTACTTCTGGTTTGGTTTAGGACAAGTTACAGTGGTAGGTAAAAGGATGTCGTGGGCAGTACTAGCTGTTAGGAGTGTTTTGCAAGTGGGCTTAAGAACGGTGACTCTTGGAACTCTGTAGGATCCCCTGTTATTATGATACTCTAGGTGCTAAACTCAGTTTCGCCACTAGATGTTGGCCTTGGGATTGTCAACAAATCCCTGGGATGTATGTCCCTGGTGTGTACAACTAGACAAGAGGGCTGACAGTGTTGGCTTGAGGGTTACTGTGCCAGGCAAAAATCTCTACAGTGCTTACTGCTAAATAGGCACCAAAAAGTTCCTCTCTTTCTTTTTTCTTTTCTCCTCAATTCATGGTGGCTGTGTCACTATCAAAATGCACATGCTATACTTGGGTGTACTGATGAAGGAACACTTTTATTTCCCTATCACGATCCCCGTTTGCTCAGGAGCCCCCATCCCATGAGTAAGCAGGCCCTTGCATTCAGCTTGGTAGGAGAACTCACACATGCTTACTTGGGAGGGGGGAGGCAAAAGAGGAGGGAGGCAGACACTGTGGGTAGGGGGATTGGGGATGTGAAGTTTGAGGTTTGATCTGAGTTTAGATCTCACTACTTCATGGCAAATAGATGGGAAAACAATGGAAATAGTGACAAACTTTATTTTAGGGGCTCCAAAATCACTGCAGATGGTGACTGCAGCCATGAAATTAAAAGATGCTTGCTCCTTGGAAAGAAAAGCTATGACCAACCTAGACAGCATATTAAAAAGCAGAGACATTACTTTGCTGACAAAGGTCTGTCTAGTCAAGGCTATGGTTTTTCCAGTAGTCATGTAAGAATGTGAGAGTTGGACTATAAAGAAAGCTGAGCACCAAAGAATTGATACTTTTGAATGGTGGTGTTGGAGAAGACTCTTGAGAGTCCCTTGGACTGCAAGGAGATCCAACCTGCCCATCCTAGAGGAAATCAGTCTGAATATTCATTGGAAGGACTGATGTTGAAGCTGAAACTCCAATATTTTGGCCACCTCATGTGAAGAGTTGACTCATTGGAAAAGACCCTGATGCTGGGAAAGATTGAGGGCAGGAGGAGAAGGGGATGACAGAGGGTGAGATGGCTGGATGGCATCACCATCTTGATGGACACAAGTTTGAGTGAGCTGCAGGAGTTGGTGATGGACTGGGAAACCTGGCATGCTGCAGTCCATGGGGTCACAAAAAGTCGGACATGACTCAGCGACTGGACTAAACTGAACACTTCAGGAAAAATAATTCAACTGAAAAAAGAACTGTGGGGTTCTGCTATACTGGAAAGGTGGTGGGGTGGCCCACTGTGATCAGTACTTAATCATGGAGCAGGAAATGACTGACTGAGTGTGGACTCCACTGGGGGACAGTGCCCCAGACCTTACAAATGTCACCTTGTTTAGTTTTTATTGTGATTGTCATCTTCCAGTGGAGGAAAATGAGCCACAGACCAATGAAAGTCACTGATCCAGGCTAACGCAGTTAAATGGAAACGCAGACACTGCAATCCAGGCAGTCTGGCCCCAGAGCCCACACTCACCACCCCTCTGTTGCTTCCACTTGCATCCTTGAGAAATAGAGACTCATAAACACAGGATCTGAGAGCTTGGAGGGTTCTTTGAGCCTTCCCATCATTCACTGAGAAAGCCCAGCAGCTACTTGGGCTAAAGTCAGGCTCCATATCCTATAGGTATCACTGTCTTTCCAGCCTCTAGCTTCAGTTTGCTCCTCCCTGTAGTGGGGATAATGGACCATACTCACCAACGATCTCTTGTCCATTCTTGGGCATACTGAGCAGTAGACATCAGTATTTCCAGCACATTCTTCATGATTACAAACCTTACTTTCAGTCCTGGATACTGCTTGTAGCTTTTTAGTGTTTCCACTCATATCTCGTTTTTTGGAAAACATATTGCTTACACTTTGCACTGTAATGGTTTGCAGCAGAATACTGTGATATTAAAAAAAAAAGGAAGATTTAAGTAATACCACAAATGGAAGATGCTGTGCATTCACCTCTTCCTAGAGTAAAACTGAGCACTGCTCATGATGTGAAGACGAAGCTGGAGCACATAGATTGATTGTCAGAATCAGGATGTGCTGCTGAAGAACCCATTATTAATATTAAAATTATTATTGGTTACATTAATCATTTCTGAAGATTTCCAGTGCAATGTGTGATTTATTTATGTATAATTTATATCCTGACTACTTTCAAAAGGGAGAGAAGGAAAGATGAAGGGAACTTAAATTTATTGAGAATGCATTGTGTACGAGCTACATGATTTGCATATATTTTCTTCTGTCCCTCAGGACAATGGTGAGATAAGAGAGGTTATCTCTGGTGGACAAGAGAACCACATGAGACTCAGAAACGTCAAGGCAGATCCCTGGCCATGCAAAATCTAAGTCTGACTCTCTGTTTTGACTCTACTATCTTCATCCGTGGCTTCTTCCTCCCCTCCATGATGCATCCAGAAGGACTTGAAGGACTGGGCAATACAGAGCCAAATAAAATAGGATGATTAAACAGAAAGATAAAAGCCAAACAGAGGACAGGGTGGATGCGAAGGCCAAAAGGATTGATGACCATTGTGGAAATATGAGATGATTACCACAGGGTATGCAATTACCTAAATGGAAATCATTTAAGGATAAAATACCTCAAATTACATTAAGGAGGTATATGGGTTCAAGAAAGGGTCTGCTTCCTTTCTACCAGTTTGTGAAAACTGTACAAGCCAGATGGTTTGTCTTTTTTCTGGAAGGAAGCTCACAGCTGAATTTTGTGCTTATCTAAGTCATCATCTTAATAGTATATTATAATTTAGTAAGAGCTCTTTTTGAAGGATGCTAAATAAACACGACCAAGACAAGTTGCTTTCCCTTTAACAAACATGACTAAGGCAAGTTGCTTTCCCTTTAACAGCCTTTTATCAAGAGTCTGAGCATCTAGTTTATGTTGGGTTCTGCTTGGAGCTGGAGACATAGCAACCCTTTAGGCTCTTGTAAGGAAGCCATCTTCCTCTTTTAATGCCAGTTATATTATGTATGCATCACTCAGATGAATTATTAATATGTTTTTCTAATATGCTTATCTTATAGAGATCAAAGGAATATAACTCCTTAGTGGGAAGGAGATGGGCTTGCCTGGAAGTAGGGAATTGTTCCCAATATCAGTCATGCCCATACCCCATCATCCAGGAAAGGGGTTCTTCAGATGGGCAATTCTATCAGGAAACCCTCTGTCTCTCTTTGGTCTTATTTCCTTGTAAAACATAGGAATACCACATGGAATACCACATGTGGCATAGGATTACCACATGACTGCAACTCGGAGGCTCGGAGTACTGAGGCACAGGTCAATTGGCATATGACTCATGAATCATAATTTGGGTTAGCTGATTTTACATGTATTTGAAAGCTGTATCAAAGAGTAAGAGTTAGATCTGCTTTCCTTGCAAGGCATTAGGGAGAAATAGCTTATCTCCTCCACCCAGGTACCCATCCCCTGCCTCTCTCTAATCACTCCCCCACAAATGCCATTCTTATACTTTGTGGACTTGAGACACATGTATAGCATTCCTGAATAGGACAGGTCAGATGGCCTCTGACCTGTGGCTGCAGGACAGGAGTGTGGCAGGCAGGTGGTCCTATGGAAGACTCAGTTGAAGATGCATAAAATCCGTTTCTAAAAAAGCAAATTAGCAACTATAGATTTCTCAGTATTTATTCCTCATATATCATTCCCCAATCTTTGGTAAAATCTAATATAATTTGATATTTAGCCTCAGCTTTGGAATAGTGAAAAAGGAAGCACCTTTGGTCTACATTTGGGATGAAATTTTAAATAAACAGCAGTGTCCACAGAGGTCAGCATAGGTATAGTAATGATTAACAAGAGACTCACAGTGCTGATGAGCCTGGAGGAGGCGATATGGAAGACTCAAGATTCTGAGATACAGCCACCTCTTCAGGTAGCTAAATAATATGGAGGTTATTTTACTAAGGGAGTAAGATGAGCAGAGAAAATGCTTGTGTTCACCAAATCCCAATTCTTTCTCCCCTTCTTGGATATCTGAGAAGGCTATATTTTCCAACCTCCCTTGCAATTAGATTTGGGTGTATGACTAGGTTCTCATTGATGGGATGTGGGGAGAGTAGTGGATGTTACTTGTAGGGCTGCCTGCTCAGCGGTCCACTTTCTCTTTTCTCCTTTTGCAGTAACCTTAGAGGAGTGGAATCACAAGACAGAAGGAGCCTGGATCCCAAAGTCTGTTCTCTTAAGAGAACTTCTAAGGAGATCTGTCCAGTAGTCATCAGATTTTGATATAAATAAACCTTCAGGGGGTTATTTGTTACTGCAGCATAACCTATCTTATTTTGACTGATGCAATTATTAGTGAGCTGTAGTAAAACTGACAGTGAGCTGGCAGGAAAAGAAGAGAACATAGCAAGCGTTGGGTCAGGAAATAAGGAAACAAATCCTTAGGGGGATTTAGTCAACTTCTTGAGGATTGAATTGAAGACCAGATTTCTATGCATAACTGTCATGATCTGGGCTGTTAGAAATAACAACAGACATCCTTTATGTATTGAGTGCTTGTTTTGTATCAGGCAAAACAGTCACTACCTATATCAAATTTCCTTTGTACATTAAATATATATACCATTCAGTCTTCTCAATAATCTTAGGAGTTAGATGTCATTATTCCCTTATATGGATGAAGAACAGAGGCACAAAGAGACTGAAAGTTTTTCCTCTGTTTTCCACAGCCTATAAGAGGCAGAATTAGGTTCAAATCCATCTGTTCTACTGGAGTCAGGTCAAGTGCTGTTAATCACAATGCTATAGGCAATAGCCAAGCTAAAGCTCAAAGAGGTGGCATCACTATGATTCTAGGAGAGGGACTGTATCAGTTAGCTAAAGGATTATTGACAGCATCCTGAGATAGACTTTAGCACCTAGGGAAAGAAGTTGCAGCATCTAGATAATTTATTAGGGCAGCGGGTAAGCAGACTAGGGTTTAAGGCCTTACATGGGGGGAAAATGAGTAAAAATCAAGAACAGAAGCAAATGTTTAGTCAGTGGAACAAGGTACATACAGCAAAGGCTGGGTGGCAGCTGAGGCATAACGGCACCCTGGTGATAGAACATTTATCCCAGGAGCCAATGGACATAAGACCAGAGAAGCAGGATTGGCACCAGCCCTTCTTCCCCTGCTGGTATGGATGCCCCTACCATCCTCCTACTTGGTTAGGAGGTGCTAAGGGTCTAGTTGGACCTGGGCCTGGTGGTCAAAGGCCTGTAGACCTGCTCAGTGTATAGCAGGGGCAGGAGGGGAGAGGGATGAGAGGGGATTCTGGCCCTAGAGGCACTCACTTGTGAACAGATCAACCCAAACCACACAACTAGGGGTTCCCTGGTGGCTCAGTGGTAAAGAATGGACCTGCCCATGCAGGAGACTCGGGTTCAATCCCTAATCCAGGGAGATCCCACATGCTGTGGAGCAGCTGAGTCTGTGTGCCACAGCTACTGAGCTGCAGTTACTGAGGCCTGCTCGCCCTAGAGCCCACGCTCCACGAGAGAAGCCACTGCAATGAGAAGCCCCCCACTGCAGCTAGACTGTAGCCCCAACTCGCCACAGCTAGAGAAGAGCCCACACAGCAACCAAGACCAAGAACAGCCAAAACATAAAATAAAAATAAATAAATAACTGTTTAAAAAACACGATTATATCCCATTAGAAATATGGAGAAAGCAAATATACTGGGTATTTGATTTCCGACCAATCCTGGCTCAGCCAATTATAAGCTTTCCTTCAACCAAGTGACTCATGTCTTTGGCCCTCAGCTTTTTGATCTGTAAAATGGGTCTAACAAACTCAATCCCACAGATGGTTCTGGTACAAAATGGTACATGGTAATATAAAGAATAACACACAGTAGTTGACACTTAACAGGCACTCAGTAAAGGCTGGTTCCTGCCCCTCTTCCCTCTCCATAGAGAAGGATGTCTCTATCTCTGCCCAGAGATTGGAAAGAGGCTTCAGAATCAAAATAAGTCTTGATCTTAGTTGTAGAGTAGTCAAGGAGGGGACGTCTAGGGGGAGAGAGTACCTTGTGCAAAGCCCTGCCTTCAATCATCAAGCCTCCCAAATAGGCCCTGTAGGAGGGAGAAAAGTCTTTAAAAACTTGGTCTCCACTTTCAGGGGTTGCTGTTCCTGACCCTTCATCGTCCTGAAAGGAGCCCCATGATGGCACATTCTTTGATCTGATGCTATTTTCTCACTCACTATCTACACTGTCGGAGTGGCCAGGACCTCAGGCTCCATGCTGCCAAAAGCTGGTGCAGCAGCTTGTAGGGAGAGATGGGTTGCAGCCAGGGCCCCCCGCCTGCACAGGCCGTGTGAAAGACCTCAATCAAGTCTGAACAGGGTGTTGGATGGGACAGGCCATTTGGCCCGTGTTCAGGTTGCAAGATTAGAGTCTTTTGTGGTTGAAATGAAGGGCTTCCTGGGGAGAAAGGAGACATGTTTCAAAAAGAACTTGTTTCCCACTCTTTCCCAGAGCAGAGGAGGCTGCTCCAAGCCAGGTGGAACAGAGCATTAAGGTCAGTGTGCTTGTTCAAAGGCACTTCTCATCGTGGCATTTAATCACCTATATAAACATTTGTTGAGCTGAATTACCTCATTCAGTGCTCACAGCCAGGGCACATAATAAATCCCCATTATACAGATGAAGAACAGAAGCTCAGAGAAGGACTTGAAAGGATTTGATCAGGATTAGACTGGGGGGAGTGGCATATGGAGAAGAGGAGGGAATTGAGAAGGTTGGAGAAACATGTTATAAACAAGTAACTTTGAATCTGGAAGCTCCAGCTCACCAAGACCCATCCTTTCCCTTGGCTTCTGCCTACATCCTGTGTCCACATCCATATCCCCAGCCCTGAATTCAATCAAAAAATACTGACCTCATCTTGACTCTGAGCTAGGTCAGGCCAAGACATTCAGTCGAGAAGGAAACACACACTGTCCTCACAGCCATGAGCCTGCAGTCTAGTGAGGGTCAGGCACTTAACAAACCAGTGAATCGTCATCTGATGCTTCGTGCCATACGTGCTGTGAAGGGAAACAACAGGGAGTGCAATGACAAGGAGCCCCACTCCACGAAGACAGTCATGGAGTCTAAGTCATAACAATTCCAGACCCATTCATTCATTCATTCACCCTACAAATACTTACTGAGCACCTCCTCAGTGTGTTGAGCTAGGCACTGTTCTATATAGTGAGGACTCAATACTGATCCACTTATTCAACTATCTGCTGGACTGCTCACCTGGGCATTCCATAGACCCCTCATACTCAACATGGTCATAACTAAGCCAATGACTTGATCCCCTTATCCCACTCAAATGGTATCAAGTTCATCTACTTTCCAAAGCAGAAACCTTACTTTTTATTTTATACTGGAATATAGCTGATTTACAATGCTTGGTTAGCTTCAAGTGTACAGCAAAGTGATTCAATAATACATATACCTGTTCTTTTTCAAATTATTTTCCCATTTGGGTTATTACAGAATATTGAGCAGAGTTCCCTACAGTAGGTCCTTGTTGATTATTTTATATACAATAGTGTGTACATGTGAATCCCAACTTCCTAATTTATCCTTCTCCCCCTTTCCTTTGGTAACCATAGTTTGTTTTCCAAGTCTGTGAGTCTGTTTCTGTTCTGTAAATAAGTTTGTATCAATTTTTAGATTCGTCATGTAAATAATATCATATAATATTTGTTTGGCTCATTTCACTTAGTATGATAAACTCTAGGTCCATGCATGTTGCTGCAAATGGCATTATTTCATTCTTTTTTATGGCTAAGTAATATTCCATTGCATATATATGTAACATCTTCTTATTCATTCATCTGTCAATGAAAATTTTGGTTTCTTCCATGTCCTGGCTATTGTAAATAGTGCTGAACATTGAGGTACATGTATGTTTTCAAATTAGAGCTTTCTCAGGATATATGCCCAGGAGTAGGATTCCTGAGTCATATGGTAGCTCTCTTTTAGTTTTTCAGGGACTCGTGCTCAGTCATGTCTGATTCTCTATGACCAAATGGACTGTATCCCACCAGGCTCCTCTGTCCATGGGATTTTCTAGGCAAGAATACTGGTGCGGGCTGCCATTTCCTCTCCCAGGGGATCTTCTTGACCCAGGGATGGAACCCACATCTCTGTCTCCTGCATTGGCAGGTGTATTCTTTACCACTGAGCCACCTGGGAAGCCTTGGTCTTTTTCAGGAATCTTCATACTGTTCTACATAATGATTGTACCAATTTATATTCCATCTACACCCTCTCCAACACTATCGTTTTTTAGACTTTCTGATTAAGGTTATTCTGACCACTGTGGATGATACTTCATTGTAGTTCTGATTTGCATTTCTCTAATAATTAGTGATGGTGAGACTCTTTCCATGTTCTTTTTGGCTATCTATATGTCTTCTTTGGTTTAATGTCTATTTAGATCTTCTGCCCATATTTTGATTGGGTTATTTGGCTTTTTAAAAATATATATATATATTGAGCTACATGGGAGAAAATATTTGCAAATGAAGCAACCAATAAGGGATTAATCTCCAAAAAGTACAAAGAGCTCATGAAACCTTGCCATTCCTGACTCCCATCAATCCTCACTTTTCAAGTGCAGTTGATTGTGCCTTATCAACAACATCCACAGCTATTTCCTTAGTGCTCATTTTGGTGTGAGGCAATTGAAGTTTTCTGGCACAAAAGTGGACAGTCCTTTCCCACCGGAGGATTACAGTCTAGCTGCACCTAAGAAAATGACAAGACTACTCAAAACATCTCTTCAACTAGTTTTCTTCTCTCCAAGTATCACTTCCCAGGTGGCTCAGATGGTAAAGAATCTGCCTGTAATGCAGGAAACCTGGGATCAATCCCTGGGTTGGGAAGGTCCCCTGGAGAAAGAAATGGCAACCCACTCCAGTATTCTTGCCTGGAGAATTCCATGGACAGAGGAGCCTGGTGGGCTACAGTCCATGGAGTCACAAAGAACCTTTGACTATATGGGTCACAACAAACTAAGGGAAATCCTTAAAGAGATGGGAATACCAGACCACCTTACAAGCCTCCTGAGAAATCTCTATGCAGATCAAGAAGCAACAGTTAGAACCAGACATGGAACAAAGGACTGGTTCTAAACTGGGAAAGGAGTATGTCAAGTATGTTACCCTGATTATTTAACTTATATGCAGAGTTCAGTTCAGTTCAGTCACTCAGTCCTGTCCGACTCTTTGCGACCCCATGAACTGCAGCATGCCAGACCTCCCTGTCCATCACCAACTGGACATCACCAACTGGAGCTCACCCAAACTCATGTCCATTGAGTCAGTGTTGCCATCCAACTATCTCATCCTCTTCGTCCCCTTCTCCTCCTGCCCTCAATCTTTCCCAGCATCAGGGTCTTTTCAAATGACTCACCTCTTCTCATCTGGTAGCCAAAGTACTGGAGTTTCAGCTTCAACATCAATCCTTCCAAGGAACATCCAGGACTGATCTCCATTAGGATGGACTTGTTGGATCTCCTGGCAGTCCAAGGGACTCTCAAGAGTCTTCTCCAACACCACACTTCAAAAGCATCAATTCTTCAGCACTCAGCTTTCTTTATAGTCCAACTCTCACATCCATACATGACTACTGGAAAAACCATAGCCTTGACTAGATGGACCTTTGTGGACAAAGTAATGTCTCTGCTTTTTAATATGCTGTCTAGATTGGTCATAACTTTCCTTCCAAGGAGTAAATGTCTTTTAATTTCATGGCTGCAATCACCATCTGCAGTGATTTTGGACAGCCCCCGCGCCCCCCCAAAAAAAGTCAGCCACTGTTTCCCTATTTATTTGCCATGAAGTGACGGGACCGGATGCCATGATCTTAGTTTTCTGCATGTTAAGCTTTAAGCCAATTTTTTCACTCTCCTCTTTCACTTTCATCAAGAGGCTCTTCAGTTCTTCTTTACTTTCTGCCATAAGGGTGGTGTCATCTGCATATCTGAGGTTATTGATATTTCTCCTGGCAATCTTGATTCCAGCTTACCCTTCCTCCAGCCCAGCGTTTCTCTTATTTAACTTCTGCATATAAGTTAAATAAGCAAGGTTTATTACAATATGCAGCCTTGATGTACTCCTTTTCCTATTTGGAACCGGTTTGTTTTTCCATGTCCAGTTCTAACTGTTGCTTCCTGACCTGCATACAGGTTTCTCAAGAGGCAGGTCAGGTGGTCTGGTATTCCCATCTCTTTCAGAATTTTCCACAGTTTATTGTGATCCACACAGTCAAAGGCTTTGGCAGAGTACATCATGACAAATACCGGGCTGGATGAAGCACAAGCTGGAATCAAGATTCCCAGGAGAAATATCAATAACCTCAGAAATGCAGATGGCACCACCCTTATGGCAGAAACCAAAGAACTAAAGAGCCTCTTGATGAAAGAGAAAGAGGAGAATGAAAAACCTGGCTTAAAAATCAACATTCTAAAAAACTAAGATCATGGCATCTGGTCTTCATGGCAAATAGATGGGGAAACAGTGGAAACAGTGACAGACTTTATTTTCTTGGGCTCCAAAATCACTGCAGATGGTGACTGCAGCCATGAAATTTAAAAAAGTGTTTGCTCCTTGGAAGAAAAACTACAACCAACCTAGACAGCATATTAAAAAGCAGAGACATTACTTTGCCAACAAAGGTCTATCTAGTCAGAGCTATGGTTTTTCCAAGTAGTCATGTATGGATGTGAGAGTTGGACCATAAAGAAAACTGTGCATCAAAGAATTGATGCTTTTGAACTCTGGTGCTGCAGAAGACTTGACAGTCCCTTGGACTGCAAGAAGATCAAACCAACCAATCCTAAAGAAAATAATTCCTGAATATTCATTGGAAGGACTGATGCTGAAGCTGAAAATCCAGTACTTTGGCCACATGATGGGAATAACTGACTCCTTGGGAAAGACCCTGAGGCTGGGAAAGACTGAAGGCGGGAGGAGAAGGGGACGACAGTGGATGAGATGGTTGGATGGCATCACTGACTCAATGGACATGAGTTTGAGCAAGCTCCGGGAGTTGGTGATGGACAGGGCAACCTGGCCTGCTGCAGTCCATGGGGTCGCAAAGAGTCAGACATGACTGAGCAACTGAACTGAACTGACTGGTTCCTTATTATGGGAGGAGGGAGGCTTAGGCTGGTGGTCCCCCTGCTCTAAGATGCCCTTTGCATGAAGTCTCTCTCTGTAGAAGCCCTTTTTACTGTCACTTTAGCAAAGTGATATTGTAAGTAATTCTTAAACCAGGCACTCCCAGGCTCTATTCATCTCCAGCCCAAGCACACATTTCAAATCTTTCAGTCACACAATATCTTGCCTCACAAGAAGGGGGGATGAAGAATAAGTAATTAACAATTGACCAGACCACTTCCCTAGCTTCCCCTTCAGTAATCTCCCAAACAAATTGTGTGAACAAGATAGCATCTAAAAAAAGATCACAAGGAGTCAACAAGCCTGCATGCAGCTGGGGATGGTGATAAGTCTGACCCCCTATCTCCATGACTAGCTGAGATTACTTCCTCTTTCCCTATAAATGTTTCATGATCAAGCAGAATCTTTGGAGGTAGTTTTGGGAGGACACTGAGTCTGCTGTCTCCCCACATTGCCAGCATTGTGATTAAAGGCACTTTTCCTTTGCCACCAATTTGTGAGTACAGCAAGTCCCCCAAAAATGAACCTTCAACCTGTGAAGTTTAAAAGATGCTGTGAACTTTCAAAGATGTGTTTGCATGTCCAGTCATGTATGCTAGTTGGCCTGTAAGTTTACTGTACTGTAACTTTGAAACTGTTTTGTTTTTTGTGCTTGCTTGTTTTTCATGTGTTATTTGTGTGAAAAGTATTATCAACGTACTACATTACAGTACTATATAGCCGATTGTGTTATCTGGGTACCTAGGCTAACTTTGTTGGATTTATAACAAACTGGACTTATGAATGCACTCTTAGAACAGAACTCGTTTGTATGTAGGGGACTTACTCTATTGATTTTGTAAGTAGTGAGCAACAAGCAGGACTCTTAATCTAATGACACTGCCTCTAACATCCCACCTCCCATCAGGTAAGCCTTCTGAGAGGCACCTGAGTGGTTTTCCCCATCACAAATCTGACCATATGGTGAAAGTGAAAGTGTTAGTCATTCAGTCGTGTCTGCCTCTTTGTGACCCAATCAATGGACTGTATAGCCTGCCAAGGTCCTCTGTCCATGGAATTCTCCAGGCAATAATACTGGAGTGGATAAACATTCCCTTCTCCAGGGGATTTTCCCAACTTAGGACTCGAACCCAGGTCTCCTGCACTGCAGACAGATTCTCTACCATCTGAGCCACCAGGGAAGCCCCTCTGACCATGTACTCCACCATCAAAACCCTCCTCTGACTCTGACACCACAGATGCTCTCCCAGGACACAGAGGCTGCAGAATTGGCCTTGCGGAGCTTCTGCAGCCCCGGTCACTCAACTCCACACACTGTCATGCAGAGGTTACTCCTGCGCCCATGGTGCTATTTCTTGCTTCTGGATGTTTGCCTATTCCATTTCCTTTACCTGGAATGCCATCCTTGGCATTCCTGCCACTCACCTGGGCACCCTGCCACTTTAGCCTTCCACAGTTTGTGCATCTAGCCTTTCCTGATGACTTCAGGCAGGGTATATACTCAGCCATCTGTTCCCAGAGTTCCCTCATCATTTACTCTACAACCCAGCTGTGGCTACAGAACTGGTCCTGTGTAGAAACATGGGATAACATCTCTGAGTCCACAACAAACTCCCCACCCCTCTGGGATGTCTGAGAATCTTCAAAAAGGGCTTCTTAGGTGTCCACCACACAGGGTGGAGTCAGCTGCAGTCACCACGTGGCATATTCACCATGTGGCGTTCACCGAGGGACCCCTTTCCAGCCCTGGCTCCTCCTTGCAAAGTCCAGGGCCTCTAAAATGGGTAGAGGAACCACCACCCAGAGTGACCACCCAGGAAGAAACCAGTGTCCTGAGGCTAACCTTGAATCAGACAAGGTGGAAAGAACTTTCCACGTGTAAGCTCATCCTCCCAATTACACTAACCTTATTGAAAAAATGGTGAGGAAGCTGAGACCCAGTGAAGTTAGTCACAGATCAAGGTCACCAGGCTGGGAAGTGTGTGAGCTGGGATTAGCCCAGTCTCCTCACCCAGGGCACGTATTCTTCTGTGCCGAGCGTGGTCCCACATGGACTGTCGGGGCTCCAGTACAGTCCATGAACTGCCTTTGGCCCTTTCTCCCCAGGTCTGTCTCCACTGAGTAGACGGGAGTACCTTCGAGGGCAGGGATTACTTCTTATTCCCTTTTATCCTCTGTATCCGACTGAATGCTGGGCCCGCAAGACATGTTTCCTCCACACATGTGTTGCCTTTCAGGGGAGATGTCAGGAAATTGTATTATTTTTCTTTTCTCCCTTGAGTGCTAAGCTTCTTCCCAGCATCTGGTCAGCCTCATTTATAGCCAAGTCACATGGGGTCAGTGATTTGAGAGATGCTGTGTGGGGCAGGAAGGGGCAAGAAGTTGGATGGTACCCCCCTCTTCCTGGAGCAGAAGCATTAACCTGCCCCACTCCTAGATCCCTTCCAAACGCCTGGTTTGTAGTATTCGCTTGGCCTCCAGGCTATGGCAATAAAATGATGGTCTGGGCAGCGCTGAGGAGACCATCCGGCTGTGTGCTGGTCTCACGCACAGGGGAGCGTGTTAGCAGCCAGGCTAATACTTGAATCTTCCACTTTGGCCACAAATGTGCATCTTCCTTGTATCTGCAAATTGCACTGGGCTCTGGGAATCACTGTAAATTGGTCTGGCTCTGGCTGAAGTCACAGACAGACCTGAAGAGCGGAGAGATTATGAATCCTCCACCATTGTCCTGTGGGTCCCGGCCAACAGCCTGGGCTTGCTGGATTCTGCAGCTGTCCTCATCCTGATGATTCACCCCACACCCGATGTCTTCACCATCTGTCAGCGACGCAGAGGCCATGCAGGACTCGAGTGTGGGTAAACGTGAACGAGGGGTTAGGCTGGGGGAATCCAGCTAGGAAAAGTGGATAGGGCTCAAAAACAAATATCAGGGGTGGCAGAGGAAAAAGAGAGTGACAGGAGGAATCATAAAAGTGTCTCAGAAAGTAGAGACGGAAACATTATATAAGACAGGTAAACATGGTCGTCTGTTCATCTATTCACTGATGTCATTCATTTCACCAACCATTCTCAGATCAGGCAGGACCCAGTTAGGAAAAACGAAATCACTCTTAATGTTTGAAACAGAAGGGATTTAACACAGAGAACTGGTTACACAGGGATGGAAAAACTAGGACCAAAATAAGGACCACGAGGAAACCCAGAGGTTCCCAGAAGCTGGGAGCCGCTAGGCTGATAACAAAGAGGAGCTGGTGTTGTCAGGGCTCAGGACTGGATCAGGCAGGGGAGATGAGAAATGGCCACTGGCACATTTACTTCCTGGGGCTTCTACAGAAAGGAGGCAATTAGACTGGTTTCTCCTTTCCTCCCATCCCATCTCCGGTCATGCCTCTTCCTGGCCACATTTTTTTTCAAGATCAAAAGAGTAACAGGGTGCCTTTTTTTGTGGATAGAAGGGCTTAGAAAACTTATTGGAGGTGATGACGGATGAGCCAGGTCTTGAATGAGGCTTGAGAGAGTGAAGTGAAAGCAAGGAAAGGACATTCAGGAGAGGCAATGGCAGGCACAGGACCTCAGCTTCAGGAGAGGAGCCAGTGTTCCCAGGGAGCAGAGAGAATCTAAGAGGGTGGGCAGAAAAGCAGACCAGAGGGGGCCACAGCAGAACATAGGGGCGCCTCGAGGACTGAAGAGTCTGCTGAGCTCAGAGTAGCCTAGAGGCCTGGGGAATTCAGCTGGAGGGTGACTGAAAGAGGGTGGTAGTCAGATCATCTGCATTGTAGAGGAAGAGTCTAATGCCCCAAGATCCTCTCTCCTCCTGCTAAGCCAGTGGGGAACTCCAGTGTCCTCCTGGGTGCTCAGATTTTACATGTATTCAAAATAAGGTTGGAATTCTCTAGCCTGGTGATTGTCTCTAGAGCTCAAGATACTATATTTGAAAAGGCACATCTCTGCTTTGGAGGTGATTGTCCAGTCACAACTGTGTCCCACCCTTTGTGACCCCACGGACTGTAGCACAGCAGGCTTCCCTGTCCTTCACCATCTCTCAGAGCTTGCTCAAACTCATGTCCATTGAGTCGGTGATGCCATCCAACCATCTTATCTTCTGCTGTCCCCTTCTCCTCTTGCCCTCAATCTTTGCCAGCATCAGGGCCTTTTCCAATGAGTCAGCTCTTTGCATCAGGTGGCCAAAGTATTGGAGCTTCAACTTCAGCATCAGCCCTTCCAGTGAATATTCAGGGTTGATTTCTTTAGGATTGAGTGGTTTGATCTCCTTGCTGCTTAAGGGACTCTCAAGAGATTCACCTTTTTGGAAACTCACAGGGGATCAGGAATCCAATCAGAGGAAGAGTATGGTTAGACACATCACTGTGCTTTTGTGGCCAAAACTGAGGTGTAATTAATGCAATCTGAGCTATGGTTACATCGCTGGACTGTGAAGATCACTTCTTTAGGTGAGTGCTCAGAAGTGCAGATACTCATTCTTACATCTGAGGAGTGTGTTTAAAAGTCAGTCTCATTATTTTATGATTGAACACCATATGATTTTGTTTAGGCATGAGGAGCAGATGAAAACGACAGCCCCTCCCCCTGGTATAGCAATTTAGGGTTTTTAAAACACTTGCACAAAATCAAAGGAAAGTGCAAAGAAATAAAGATAGGAAAAGGAGGCAGAAGGGTGAGAAACTAAATTATTCTTAAGAGACTTTATTTTTTTTAACACTGCACTGTCAGGAGAGACAGGAAGTCAATATCCAAGTATATTTCAAGAAGTCAATATCTGAGGATATTTTAGGGAAACTCATTGTCAGAGGTTTGGAAGTTGAAAACCAAAACATCCAGTTAACTTACAGATTTCTGAAAGGTTGGGTGATCACTGTGAGTGATCACAAAATAACATTTACTCCTACAACTTGTCTTTTTTTTTTTTTTTTTTTGCTTCAAGGAAAATAAACATAGCAATTTTAGCACATATTTTTTGTAGCTAGCATTCATTTCCCCGTTTCCTCTTTTTTGTGCTTGAAAATATTCCTTCAAAAAGTGTATACACTCATTCTTCCCCCATAAGCCCAAGTGATTTAGGGACAACTAGAGAGGTGACCCCACCTCTAGTTCCAGGTATGGGTCTTGATTGACAGGTCAGCAGTACATGCCCTTAACCTCACCAACTGGGTCAGCGGTGATAATGTGATCTAAACCAGTCCAAACAGAGGAGTCAGATGATTCTCAGAATACTGGAATGAGACTTCTTCTTGCTCTCAAAGTACACTAGGATCACGTAGTAGTGGGGACTACTGACAGCCATCTTTGACCATCAGGAGAGTTGGGTTTAGAACACCTGAAACTAATACAACATTGGAAATTAATTGTAATTCAATTGATTTCCAAAAAAAATTAACAAATTATTAAATTTGTTAATAATTTGTTAAGCTGCCTGGTAAGCTTAACAAAAAATTAAGCTTACCAGGCAGAAGGAAGAACCCAGGTCCTCGAGTTGTTGGATAGATTAAATCAGCACTAAGGCTTAATCTGCACCTGAAATGTCTTGCTCTGGGAGCCAATAAAATCCCCATTTGGCTTGCCTGTTGGAGTTGGTGGTCTTTTTCCTGTGATAGAAACCTGTATAATAACAATAAAAATTCTTTTGTAGAATGAAAATATTGCTTATGTGAGAAATAACTGCTTTTTAACCAACATTTATTGAGCCCCAAGTCTGTACCAAATGTTTTTGCATACATTGTTTCATTGAGTATTCACACATTATCTTTATTTTTAGTTGACAAAACTGTGGCTGAAAGAGGTGACTTGCTTTAGAAGGATAATTAACACTGGTTGTTGTAACAACTCTTAAATTGTGGTTGCTTAACATATGTAAATTTATTTCTTGCTCACTTCACAGTTTGAAGGCAATCAAGTGCTTTTACTAAGTGAGTGTCCTTAGGTGATGACTCATGGTTTTGGCTTACTTCCCTAACCCTGACATCCTGGAATATTCTGTTCCGGTGGTATGGATACAGAGACAGTGTCAAAAATCACTAGGGAGCTTCAGGAGGAGGGTCTGAACGGGCTGTCACTCTGCCTGCATCTCCTTGGCCAGAGCTCAGTGTGTGGCTGCCAGTCGTTAAGGTGAGCTAGGAATATTCTTCCTCTGCGCTGAAGGGAAGAGGGAGCCCGTCTGTCTGCTCCCCAGTGGAGGGCCATCTGAGGACCCTGCCTACCACAGTTTGTAAGCAGAGGCGGGATTCTAAGCTTTTGCTCCGTAGTGTCCGACTCTTTTGTGACCCTTGGACTGTAGCCCATTAGGCTTCTCTGACCGTGGGATTTCCCAGGCAAGAATACCGGGGTGGGTTGCCATTTAGCAGAGCCAGGATTCTAAGCTAAGCCATGCGTTTCCACCGCCTTCTATTTCCCCAGTTTCTTCTTTTTCCTTCTCCAACATCCTTCCCCCCTCATACACATTCGCGTTTTTGTTAATTCTCTCAGTAAGCAGTTACATAAAGGTCAATTTGTATTTCTTTTCAGTATCTTCTTAAGGAAAGAAGAAACTCTCAGCTTCCCTGACATTTGGTAAAACCACAGAAGCTGTTACTACCTCAGAGAAGGGCTCACTGCATGATAATGTATACGAGGGATTGATCATTTACTTATCCTCAAAGCAGATGGACTTTACAAGGAGAAGTGCTCTGTAATGCAGACATGACTGTGAAGAATAAATCAGATTTCTCTGTGTACTTAGGGGAGAAAGAATTATTCAAATGCCAGTGTCTGCAGTTTTGGGTCCGTTTACTGGGTCCGCAGTCCCACAGAGTGGCCACAAGGGGGAGCGCTAGACCCATCCCTGCACGGCAGCTATTTTTGGAGGCTGCTTCTAGCCTCAAGGAAGAAGCCAAAGAAATAAGACTATGATATTTTTTTTTTCCAAATCGGACCAACTTATAAATTATTTGTGAGTCCAACAAAAGGCAATTATCAACATTTCCTACTATTTCAAGAGTAATATATTCTATGCTAGAAAAAGATTCAATTATTTCCACAGCTATGATTCAGACAATAGAAATCGGAAGCAACCACAATCAAAAAAATAAAAATAAAAAGACTGTAATCCTGTTTAAATCTCTGTCTTCAAAATTCAAATCAGAGGATGTGAATTCTGGCCCTGGTGGACATGAGATATTTGCCCTGAAGGCAGTGGCGTTTGATGGGCTTGAGGAAGGTAGCTGGAAGTGTGTGTGTGTGTGTGTGTGTGTGTGTGCGCGTGCGCGCGCACACACACACACACTTGTGCCTACAGTGAATCTGACTTACTCTTCCCTAGCACAGGGGAGGTAGGGTAGAATAATCTCGTACAAACAACTAAATAATGAACATTATGGACTTATTTTAGGAAGTATGGCTTTAATATTTTCATACTTAGTAATGGAGCTCAGAAGATCCCGCTTTCATAAAGCAGGTTGCTGTGTGAAGACACGCCCTCTGCCCTCTCCAGTCAATCCCCTGAGCAGCACTCTGGCTAAGCAGTAGCCTGGGTTAATGAGACAACCTTGGTCCCTGACTCCAGAGAGCCAGAGCCTGAACCTTACATCTGTGGGCCAGCAAAAGTGAGACTTTGGGCAAATTACTTAACCTCTCTGATCTTCAGTTTCTGCAAAACCCATCTCACAGAACAACCATAAAGATGAAATGAAATGTGATACATAAGCACCTCTGACATCATGAGTAGTCAGTGAATGGCAGCTTTCTACTCTGATAAACACCGTTGTTTCCCTAAAGATGGCAACAAATGAGTCTGAACAGAGGCTGGTTCTACACTTCCACAAATTCTGAGTCTGTGGACCTGGATTCAGGAGAACTTCCTTAGGAGGCATAGTAGGAGTTCTCTCCCTGAATTCCCCAGCTCTGGACCACGCAGCCTATTTGTTGGGGAGTGCAGTCTCCAGGGCACTCAGGCCCTTAGCTGAGCTGAGAAGCCTTTCTCAAGCACAGGGACCAAAGAAGGAGAGCATGGGAATGCGAACAGGTAAAGCCCACGTTCCCCACCAGCTGCCGCAATTACTTAGACACCTTTTCCTCCATTGTGTGCAAAGCACAACAGGACCTGGTCAAACAGAGCCGCAGCTAGCACCTGGGGGACTGGGGCACAGAGTGCAGGCTTGGAAGGAGAGAGCACTGCAGGCCTCCCTCCTGCAACCACCAGGACTCAGGGTGGGGCAGGGGTCAGCGCCCCAGCCCTGAGAGAAAACTGGTGATCCTGGGAGGAAGACCCCGTGCGCTGTGGGGAGAGCCCGAGCCAGCGCCCCATCCTCAGAACTGGCCCTGAACGCTCAGCTCCACTCCCTCCCACTCCTGGTCTGATTCCGGTCCGTGAACTCACATTCATCACCTTTGCCCAGACTCAGTCCCCCCTCCCTCAGCGTTGTTCTGGACCCCCCACAGAACCTTGTGGAGGCTGACCCACACAGACTGAGTCATCAGGCTGTAAAGTGCCAGTGGGAACACCAAAGGAGAGATGAGAAGGAGGTCAGGCCTTTCTCCCCTGACCCACTCCCTGCTTGGAGCAGCAGAGTTCCCCCATCACAGCACTCCACCAGCCTCCGCCTGGCCCCATGACCTCTGCGTTCACCTCTCCTCCGGTCATCTGGGAGATAACTTCTTGCACTGGCAAATCTCTAAGTGCCTCACTGCCCCTTGTCAGTACCCCCAACTCTGTCTACCCCTCCCTGAGAGGCCCTGTCATACCTGAGCTGAATCCTAACTTCCACAAGGGCGCTGATGTATATATCATCCCTTTGTGAAGATTTATTTATACATTATCTTGTTTTATAAAGGAGCTTATCAGGATATATACCACATGAAATCACCACAGTTACCGGGGCATGTGCTTCCCTGGTGGTTCAGATGGTAAAGAAGCCGCCTGCAATGCAGGAGGCCCAGGCTCGATCTCTGGATGGGAAAGATCCCCCTGGAGAAGGGAATGGCTACCCACGTTAGTATTCTTGCCTGGAGAATCCCATGGATGCAGATGGGGCTGGCAGGCTACAATCCATGGGGTCACAAGGAGTCGGACATGACTGAGCGACTAAGCACGTACCAGGGCATGCATTGGAATTAAAGATGAAACTAAGACAACTGCATGCATAATAATCTCTCCCCTTGATCAAGCAGGGCACACACGCAGCCCCTTGGTTTCCAAATGCCCACAGATTCTCACATCTATTAAGTTCCGAGTCTATAAAATACAAATAAGCCAATCACCCTGCACACACACAAGTATGTAGAGAGAGAGGTTTTAGCAGCATTCTCTTTTCTGTAATGAAAAGGGGATTGTGCAGACAATGTCAAAAAGGGAAGGAAGCAGGCAGGGTGTCATGGTAAGGATGGGTTAGGCAGTGAGACAGAGGCGGATATCCTGGGAATCTAAGAGCAGGAATCTAAGAGCAGGAACCAGAGCGTGGTTAGGCACCCCGGTCATGGCTGGGATCCAGGGCCCCTGCAGAACCTCCTGGAAAGAATGGTTGGCGTCCATACTACGTTGTGTTGTTAGCACAGCTAAGCTGGATTCCCTCTGCTCCTCTGTCTGCCAACAAGTCACTCCCTCCCTTGTCTGTGGTCTTCCTCACAGGTTCCGCTCACCCCGACTTGCACAGTGTCGTGACTTTTGTCTGCACATCGTATCCATTTTTCAGGGTCTCTGTTCCCCCTGACAGCCTTTCTCTTGGCTTCCCACCTGTCTTAGTTTCTGCTACTCATCATTGGATTTTCCTTACATCTTTTAATCCAGCTTCCCCAGGGGGAAAATCTGATTGGTCAGCTCACTTCTCTCTGGGTGGAGCTTTCTGCGTCTGGCCACATCAGAGCCGGCCTTTGGACGCATGTCTCTCTCGGTGCGGTCACAGGCTCCCAGGGTGTCGCGTGCTGAGCATGGCAGCTCAGGGGCTGGGTGTGCGGGCAGGGCTATGGACAAGGGTGATGCTGTTGGTCGATCCTCTCTGCTTGTCATAAAGAGACTGTGGATGGTTTGCAAACATCTGTTGATTCTGGTAGCCTCAGGCCCCTGGGAGTCTCTGCTATGGCTCCATCCTCTGTAAGGAATTCTTTTGCTGATCTACTCCAGCCCCAAGAACTCGATGCATACAGCAGAGGGAACATAGCCTGGATGGAAACAGCAGGCACTGTGGTTTGGTGATGTCACTGGTTCCCAACATACCAGACAGTGACCTAGAGACTGTGAGAGAATTCCCAGACACCATCTGCTCATGAGGACAGAGCCAGTTCCAAACGGACTCAGAACCTGGAGAAGGTGAGCAATGGATGGAGATCCCAAAGGGCTCTGGCTGAGCCTGGGGAATCCAACTCTGTCACTTAGCCAGCCTGGATGAGGAGTTCCTCTTTCCCGTGGACAGCCGTCAGAGGAGAACTCACCCCAGAGGGTTTAGCAGTGTCAACAATGGCAGAAGGGAAATCCCAGCTCTGCCCCATATGAGCTGTGTGACTTTGAACAAATTACTTGATTATTGAACCCGTTTCTGCATGTATAAAATGCAGGCAATAAGATCTACCTTTTGGAGCAGAAGCAAGAAGCCCATGATAGAGTGGTTATTAAGTCCTTGGAGACTGAGCTCTCAGAAATGGATAGTAATTTTTATGATTATGAGTAATAGTGGAACTGCTGACCGATTTTCTAATATTTGCTCCCAAATATTAGATTGAACTTGGGCTCCCAAAGACTTAGGAGGGAAATAATCTTTCCAACTAACGTGGATAGTCTTGCCATTGATGACAAGGCAGATACAGCATCTTGAGTTACATAGGGCTGGCTGGGCCCACTCCATGCAACCCACTTGGCTGTGAGTTGAATATTGGTGAAACTGAACTCTGGAAATAATTTTTTTTTTAATTTAAAAGACAGCAGTACAAGAAAAGATAATAGTTCTGCCCTGAGGCACAGCAGGCTAGAAAGCATTTTCTTGCACAGAGTTGCAGTGGTGGCTGGGTCCACCATAGCATCCCCCTGCCTCTGGAATCCAGGAGGTTATAAGAGAAAGCACAGGCAGGTTTGACCTTGTAGTCCAGACACCACCTCTCAAGATAGCCCTCCCTACCAGTATCGGAGATCCTTTGTTCAAGTGACAATGCAAGCCGGGAGTCACTGAACTCCCCCTGTGCGGTCTGGAGAGGGGCTTATGGCCTCTCTCCTTCTGCTCCCGGGCCAGCAGCTCGGGTGCATTCCTCTAGTAAGAAGGGAGAGAGTCCCTCAATCTTGCTTCTGGGGCCAGGGATGGGGGTTGGGAGGGAGCGAAGGTCAGGCTGAATTATCTCGCAAGAGCAATTGGCATCTACCTTGGCTGGCGTCAGTGAGCTTGTAAAATCACTTCCCTGAGGCACTCCAGCACCCAATTTGGAGATGAGTGGGGATTTACATGTTTCAACAGAATGTTTCCTTCCGGTATCCGGGGCTCAGTCAGTCGTGAAGGAGGAATTTGTGAGCAAAGCTCACTGGCTGTGACTTGCGCTTCCTTCTTGTCCAGAGGGGCTGCAGGCATAAAGGGCTCAGTCTTTGAGGTGAAAATAAATGATGCTCAGGGCTGGGATGCATCTGTCTTGTTGTGACCCTAAGGAGTCTGTCTCTGGGGTCAGGAGGGATGAGAGAAGAAAACTCTTCTGACTTTGAACTCTCAAGGTCAGGGGCACTTGGTGTATTGAATGTTTCTTTGCAACCGGGTACTGTGTCTGCCTGCAGTGCAGGAGACCTAGGTTGGATCCCTGGGTGGGGAAGATCCCCTGGAGGAGGGCATGGCAACCCATTCCAGTATTCTTGCCTGGGAAATCCCATGGACAGAGGAGCCTGGCGGGCTACAGCCCATGGGAATAACACAGAGTCGGACACAACTGACTAAGACACAAATGCTGTGTGAAGTCATTCACCTAACATGTCCTTGTTAGAGCCTGATGTGCTTGTCCTCATATTATGGATGGGGAGAAGCTGAATCTCAGAGAAGGTGAATGTTAAGCCCAAGGTCACATAGCCAGAAGCTGCTCATCTGACCCCAGAGGGTGCTCCCGGGAGGTGTACCTGGAGTTTACACCTAAATAAGCACCATGCAATATAAAAACAGTCATCTGATAGATTGGGAATTTGAGATTGACATATACGTACTGCTATATATAAAATAAAATGCCTTTCCAGGAAAAGAAACAGAAAATACAAAGAGGAGTCTAGTCTATTTGTTTTGCATTTACAGTCTACGCAGGATCTTGCTAGAAAAAGGTAGGTCATGCATGTGTGCTTGTTGTGTCCGACTCTTTGCGACCCCGTGGACTGTAGCCCATCAGGCCCCTCTGTCCATGGGATTTCCCAGGCAAGAATACTGGAGTGAGTTGCCATTTCCTCCTCCAGGGGATCTTCCCGACCCAGGGATCAAACTCACATCTCCTGAGTCTCCTGCATTGCAGGTGGATTCTTTACTGACCAGTCAGAGAGCTAGAGAGTAGCTGTCTCTGTTTCATTGCCCTGGGGTTGAGCGAACTGAGGGGGACTGGAAGCCTTACCCAGACCGAATGCAAATCTATGCCGATCCACTTACGAAGCCTAGGACCTCAGGAGAGCCATCTCTCCTTTCCGAGCCTCAGTTTCTCTGTCTGTTTCAGTGGGTTTCTCAAAGAAGTCAAAATGATCACCACTGCAGTGACCTTGTCATATTTCAGGCTCCACAGACATCAGGTCCATTCACCTGTCATTCAGTTACCTCTTGCTCTGTAACTGTGTGTGTGCTCAGTCACTCACTGTGTCTGCCTCTGTGACCCCATGGACTGTGGCCCTCCAGGCTCCTCTGTCCATGGGAACTGGAGTGGGTTGCCATTTCCTTCTCCAGGGGATTTTCCCAACCCAGGGATAGAATCCACATCTCTGGTGTCTCCTGCACTGGCAGGCAGATTCTTTATTGCTGTGCCACCTGGGAAGCCTGCTTTGTAACTAACCACTCCCAAACTGCAACAACCCTCTATGTTGCTTGTGAATGGGCAAGGTGGTTGGGGCTCTGTAGAGAGCCCTCATCCCTGCTCCACGAATCACTGACTGGGGTGGCTCAGTGGTGACCCTCCTCCAGGACGGCTTCCCCATGTGGCCAGCAGAGCTGCTGGGGCGGGGTCGGGGGCTGCCTCTCACCTGAGTCTCTCCACAGCATGGCGTGGGTCTCCTCACAATGCAATGGTGAGTAGGTTTGAAGAGCAGGTGTCCCAAGAGACAGGAAGTGAAAGGTGTCAATTGATTAAGTCTTGGACCTGGCATTGTCACAGTGCCACTTCCGTCATATTCTGTTAGCCAAGCCATGCTAGAGTCCAGATTCAAGGGGGAGGGACAAGAATCCTCTCTTGATAGGAAAAGCATATGTGAGTCTCTGAAAACAACCCCGCCACCATCTGTCCTCAGGCCACAGATTATTTACATGTATCCCAAGTACGAACTATACCCAGAGCCTCCTAATATCCCTGAAAAGTCTCCTCTCCTTATGGTGTTGGGTCCAGGCTCTTGTCATTTAATCCGGTCGAAGTGTCAGTGAGGCTCGTTGAATACCGACCTGAGCTACAGCTCCTTCTTGATTAGAAGTCCTGTCAGCTAAAGAGACAAGACATCTACTTCCTCATACAACACTGAGACAGGGCATCAGACCATCAGAGCTCAGCAGAGGCCAGGCTGCTGTGTCAGAATCTAGGGGAATCTTTCTGTAGCAGGCCTAGTGCCAAGCACAGGGGTGATCACAGGCGCCCTGGGTTCCAATCCAGACTCTAGCCCTGATCTGATGGTCAGTATTGAACATGTTATCCATTGCTTGGAGACATCATTCCCTCTTCTTCAAGATGGGAAGAATAATCTCTACTTCACAGAGAATTTTTGAGATTTAAATGAGGTCCAGAAACAGTCCAGCAAGGTTCCTAACATATATGAGGTCTTCAGTAAAGGAGAGTTGAATATGAAACTGGAGATATGCAAATAAACTGGGCATCATGCTATTTATATCACAGAGTGAATGCGGGACTCAAAGGATGTAAAAGGAAAGTTGAGAGCTGTAATACTTGATGAAAGGAAAATGAGTGTGTGTTTCCTTTGTTAACCCCCACTGGCTGCGCTCCAGTCAGAGCCCCAACATCAGCAGGCTGCGGTCCCCTCTGTCCTGGGGCTGGTGACAGTTTGATCTCTGAGGCAGAGGGGACAGAAGGGAGCTGCTCCTTGGATGTTAGCTAAAAGTCCTTCAACTCTTTTCTTTTGCACTTGCCTTTGCCCTGAAGTCACCAGATTTCATCCACACTGGATCACACTTGAATCTTGTAATCCAGTTCTTCTTCTTTTTTTTTTTGGTGCTAAGGGAGATTTCTGGAGCAAATGAGCCCCAGTCTAGACTGGGGCCACAAGGTCAGAGTAGCAGGATGGGTGCGTGGTCTCTGCTTCTGACAAATAATCCTGGAACTGCTGAATATGGGGTCAGAAGCCTGAAGATTCAAGGTTCAAATGCTGGCACTGCCTCTTCTTGAGTGTGTGCCCCGGGCACGTCCCTTTATCCTCAGGGAGTCAAGCCTTCTTATCTGACAGATCAGTCCCGTTGACAGGGTTGTGTGAGAAGGTGGGGGGGGGGGGCAATGGGTGTGATGGGCCCACTTCAGCACCTGGTGTGGAGGCGATGCTGACAGATGTTGCTTTATTATTCTTAGAAGAAATGGGCTGATAATATCCATCTAATCAACTGGCAGGAGTATTAAATAAATTACACGCACAACACCTCCACGGAGCTAGGCAAGCAGAAAGTGCCCAGGAAATGGGAGTTGCCGTTGCTGCTGTTGTTAATAATTTTAATTTTTAGCAATGACAGTGTTGATCACACTTGACTAAATTCCTAATATTCCTTGAAAGTTTCTAGAAGCGTGGAGACAAGGTTTAAATGATGTATATGTTGAACTATCTTTTGAAAGATTTCTCCTGCAAAAGGCAGGTATAGAAGGAATATATTGGCACAAAGTGAGAAAATGAAATACAAGCAGAAAGGGAGACACACGGAGGGCAGTGTCGAGCATCTCACCGATGGCCCGGGTGACAGAGGGCACAGTGAGGTGTCCGTGCTGAAGGGGACACTGTATTTTTGAGGCAGAGCGAAGCATCAGGTAGAGCAGATTCATTGAATAATTACAACAAGGGGTATAAACCAGATACAGTTTCACTTCTTTTCCAGTCATGGCCTTCAACTAAGCTCTCTTGAAATCGGCTTTCTCATATTTTATTTGTAAACCTAGTTTTTTGGTTGCTCTCTGGAACTAGGATAGACTCAACCCAGTATTTTAACTTCCTTGTCCCAAGGAAGATAAGGACCAGTAAAGTACCACGTCCTGTTCTGTTCCATGGTCCCTACTCACGTGTGCTATGTCAGCAAGTCGCGTGTCCATAAACCGGGAGGAGTCCTTGCATTTTCTTCAATTCCTAGACTCCAGCGGCGCCTCTCTCAAGAACTTTCTTTATTCCCCTTCATTTCAGGGTGGTTCTGGGTTGAGACATCGAGTTCAGAATCTCAGCTGATGGTAGCCTAGGCAATAACATATTACATGCGTTAGTTGTTGTCACACAATGCTACCTGACGAGCTGTCCCCAGACTCAGTGGCTTAAACCACATTCCTTCCTCACAGGTCTCGCTATGGCCAGTTAAGCAGCTCTGCTTGAGGAGCAGCAGCTAGACTGATCTGGATCTAACTGAGCAACTCTTACTTCAAGCTGAAGGTCTGCATGCTTCTTGAGTTTTTCTGTTTCATATGTCTTTTTCCTCTGGGACTAGAGGGCTACCCAGAGCATATGTTTCTCATGGTGATGGCAGAGGCTTCTCTAATTATCATGCTTGGATACGTTGCTGTTGTTTAGTTAGTTAAGTCATGTCCAACACTTTTGTGAGCCCGTGGATTCTAGCCTGCCTGGCTCCTCCATCCATGGGGTTCTCCAGGCAAGAACACTAGAGTGGGTTGCCATTTCCTTCTCCGGGAGATCTTCCTGACTCAGGGATCAAATCCGTGTCTCTTGCATTGCAGACAGATTCTTTACCAGGGAAGCTCATGCCTGTACACAACTATGTCCAAAAGCAAGAAGAGAAACAAGGATTCTCCTTGCATAACTTTTTCTTTTCATCAGGGTGGAATGCCTTCCTCAACAGATTTCTCTGTATAGCTCATCTGCCAGAACTGGGCTCCCTGTCCATCTCTGAATGAATCTCTGGAAAAGGGAAAAGATAGCACAATGGCCTTAGACAAATGTTTGTTCAGTGAATGTTCTTTACTTACAGAAAGAAGTAATCCTTATTTAGGGTCTGAGATCACTTTTAGGAATACGCAAAAAGCATACCCAAGTTAGGGAAGGTATGTAAAAAGACATGAGTAGGAGAAAAGGTAAAATAAGTACTCACTTTCATATTTTCTTGCGGATACAGGTTCTCAAACATAGTTATGTCGTTTCAGTAACACAGTGACTACTATGCTCAGACTAAGAGGGATACACTAGAATGTCCCTAGCATGGAGGTTCTTATTTCATTGTTGTTGTAGAGTTGCTAAGCTCCTCAGTCCCTGGGATTTTGTAGGCAAGAATATTGGAGCAGATTACCATTTTCTACTCCAGGGTATCTTCCCCACACAGGGACTGAACCTGAATCTCTTGCATCTCCTGAACTGGCAGGTAGATTCTTTACTGCTGACCCATCTGGGAAGTCTTCTTATTTCATAGTCAATAAAATAAAGACAGCTGCAGTGACTAACTTACTTATAGTAATTAGCTATTAACACTAAACAGCTATTACTAAGGCTGAAATAGTGTAAGCTAAGTGTCAGGCCCATTTCTAGCTACTTTACACACATAAATTCATTATTATGTGCTGCTTGTGAAGATTGATGGGACCAATAGGTCTCTATGAACCAAACGTCGTGATATTCACACCCTGTGTGGTCTCCTCCCAGTGATCCTGGGTTTAGTAATTCAACTTCCTTTGCCAATTGGACATTGGCAGGCATGCTATAAGCAGAGCATTCTCTCTTGGAAGTCAGTTGCTCTGCTGGGAAGAAACCTCGGCTAGATGACTGCATGATGAGAGGACGTGTGGAGAGAGATCCAGAAGGCAGGGAGGCCACTATGGGCATTCCAGCTGTAGGTGAGCTCTGAGCTGAGTGCAGTCCCATCCAGTGACCTTCCACAGGATGCCATGGAATGATAAATCAATGTTGTTTCCAGCCACTGAACTGTGGGATGGTTTGTTATACAGCAATAGAAATGGAAACAATTGGAGGAAAAAGGGGGTATAAATTCCTTGGACAATTTCTGTGAAGCATTTTATATTTGTGATCAGCCAGAAAAGCTAAAGGGGTGAATGAATGAGGTCCATTCATTCATTCAACAAATGTTTACTGAGTGCCTGCTCTATCCCAGGCAGTGTTCCAGGCATGGGGGGCAATCGTGATGAATAGTTACTGCCCGCCTCACGCTTATAGTTTATGACATAGATTCATCTTCCTAGATTCCCTGGGAAAAGATTAGTAGTTCTCCTCCAAACACAACCCTTGTTTTCTTCATAACCTACTATGGATTTCCCAGGTGGCGCTAGTGGTAAGGAATCTGACTGCCAATGTAAAAGACATAAGAGGTGTGGGTGTGATCCTTGGGTCAGGAAGATATCCCCTGTAGGAAGGCATGGCAACCCACTCTAGTATTCTTGCCTGGAGAATCCCATGGACAGAAGAGCCTGGCGGGCTACAGTCCACAAGATCACAAAGAGCTGGACATGACTGAACTGACTTACCACACACTATATACCTGTCTCACATCTAAACCTGACTTTCCTCTGCTTATAATTCCAAAGACAGTGAGTGGAGATAGACTTCAATGTCAGACTGACTAATGTGGCCTCAAATCTTATCTCCCTCTCTGGTCTGTTTCTCTCTCTTTGGACTGGGCATAAGAATTCTCATCTGAAGCTGTCATAAAGATCCCAAGAAGAACACGATTCAATAAATTCAATAAATGTTATTTCAATACATGTTACTACTCTTCTTCTTGTAGATTGAAAACGTACATCCACTTTCTGGGCAATTTTGATCAGAGGGCAGTTCATGGGGCATCAGGTTTGCTCTCCTCCTGCTTTCTAGGACTCTGATGCTGATGAGGATGTTGAACTTCACACTCCCACATGCCCTATGCCTGCACTGACTCCCCCATCCTTTGCACAGGGAAGCTGAGCCTGTGATCCTTAATGCTGGCCCCTCGCTCATAAAGCTTTACCAAAGGCTCTCACGTCCATTACCTCAATTACCCTTTTCAGCAGGCCTGCAACGCAGGTGTTCTCAGACTCATTTTACAGTTGAGATACCTGAGGCTCAGGGAACTGAAGTGACTTTTGCAAGGTTACAAAGAAAATTAGTAGCTGAGCTTGCCTTGAAAGCCAGGTGCCCCAGCTCCTGCCTGAGGCTCTTTCAAATGTCTTTGCACTGTCTCCCTGCCCCCTTGCACACCTCTGCCCCACACTGTGTCACAGAGATGTATGAGAAGCAAAACCCACAGCATCTCAAGAAGGAGAGGCACATGCAATAATTTTCTTGCAACCGCGTATGTAGGAGGCATTGACATTCACCCAGGAGCTGCTGAAATGTGCTCAACTGGAACGGAGGCTGGCGAGAAGGGGACTGACCAAATTTGTTTACAGTGGGTTAATCCGGCTTCAGCAACCATGCTGCACGCCTGGCTGTACAAGTGGGGAGAGAGTCTAATTACAGACTGACAGCCCTGAGTGTCTCCTAGGAAGACGGGTCCTGAAAAAAAGTATTAAGAGAGACTTGACGGATTTGGAAATAGATAGAGATTTGTTTCCTAGTCCTGTAGTATAAGGGGAAGGTCTCAGATCAGAATCGCAGAAGCCTAAGATTTCAGACCAGAGGAGGCTGTAGAGAAGAGCCAGCCCTCATGTGTGGACACTGAGGTGGCTGTCCCAAGGTTATGCAATGTCACCCTGCAGAGGTTAGCATACGCATCCTGAGGCCTGATGCCCAGGCTTCTGAGTTCCAAGTATCCCCTCTTGCTGCCCCCAAGCATTTCCTCTGTGTGTCAGGCACGTGGGGCTCCAGCCCCCAGGGGTCTGCCTCTAAGCTGGTTCCTCTGCCTCAGCTTCAGCACGTGTCCCCAGAGTGCAAAGGACCGTGATTGTGGGGCTCTGCTGTATCAATTTATGCAGTAGCCCCTCCATGCACTTAGGGGTAAAAATCTACACCTTAGTCTTGGCAAAAGAAAGGAGCCCTTCGATGGGGTCTTTACTTGTGCATCAGACTGTTTCACCAGGTAGCTGGTGGTCCTCAAGCTGGTCATGCCCTTTTGCATCTTCATGGTTTTACTCATGTCGTTTCTTGTACCTGGAATGCCCTTCGTTTCTGCTCTGTCTAAAGAAACTTCTCCTTCCCACCCACCCCCACTGCCTTCTTCAAAGCCCAAATCACATATAAGCAGCTGTTCGTGATGCTCCCAGCCTGGCCCACTGCAGGCCCCCATGGAACAGTGAATCTGGGCTGGGCACTGTGATGGCAGGGACTGTGTTCCCTTCACCCACCCCTGAGTACTTAGTGCCGACCATAGTACTGAGTGCCAACCTCTGACAGAATGAAGGTAATGAGCTGATTGGTTATAACCCGCAACTACTTGGTGGTACAGCAAGGAACACAACACGCCTGGGCAGTCCTCCCAGAGCTTATGGTCTGACTGATCAGTCCCCTGGGTTACTGTTGGCTGGAGTTTGAAAGGTACTACTGTCTTTAAGATGCCTCATTTAAGCAGTAAATGCCTCTGGCCTGGTAGCAGAGATGCCTAACATAGAGAAAAATGACACCCGCATAGGTCCACTCTGCCAGTCTCTCGGTGACCCTCACTGCACCACTGAGTCCTCAGATGACACCTGAACACCTGCTGCTCAGGTGAGGGCAGGCCCCCCTGAGTGTCACGGGGGGTGTTTCTGGAGCAGAGGGTCATGACAGAGAAGGCAGGAAGCTAGAGAATTGCAAAGAAAAACAGGATCTATCTGATTTTGCCTGGAAATACCTGTTAATTTAGGTCAGTTCAACAAATATTTATGAGGTGGTGGTGGAGGTGGTTTACTCGCTAAGTCGTGTCTGACTCTTGCAACCCCATGAACTGTAACCCATCAGGCTCCTCTGTTCATGGGATTTTCCAGGCAAGAATACTGGAGTGGGTTGCCATTTCCTTCTCCAGGGATTTATGAGGTACTATGCGCATATATGTGGACCACAGATGGACTTACACACATATTGATCAGTTGTCTCCTTTTCTGTGATGCCTTCACTCATGGCATGATGTTATCAAACCCATCACACAGGAGGGGCAGTTAAGCCATAGGGGCAAAATATCTTGTCCAAATCTGCACAGTTGGTTCATAATGGTGCTGGGATTTCAATCCAGGTGTGTTGGACTTGAAAATGACAGTCTTCCTACTGGGCTGCATACTATGGAGCACCTACTCTGTGCTAGACCTAGGGACACAAAGGTGATTGAAACTTGGCCTCTGTCCTCAAGAAGACCCCAGTGTCCTGGGGGTATGGAAAGGAACCAGCTCTCTCAGGGTGATGCTGGCAGGGAACAGAGGATGGAAGGCTGTGGGGAAGGAAATTTCACCTCAGACATGGTTTAGAATTGCCTACATATGGTAGTCACATATGGATGTGAGAGTTGGATGGTGAAGAAAGCTGAGCGCTGAAGAATTGGTGCTTTTGAACTGTGGTGTTGGAGAAGACTCTTGAGAGTCCCTTGGACTGCAAGGAGATCCAACCAGTCTACCCTAAGTGAGATCGGTCCTGGGTGTTCATTGGAGGGACTGATGTTGAAGCTGAAACTCCAATACTTTGGCCACCTCATGTGAAGAGTTAACTCATTGGAAAAGACCCTAATGCTGGGAAGGACTGGGGGCAGGAGGAGAAGGGGATGACAGAGGATGAGATGGCTGAATGGCATCACCGACTCAATGGACATGGGTTTGGGTGGTCTCCGGGAGTTGGTGATGGACAGGGAGGCCTCACATGCTGCAGTTCATGGGGTTGCAAAGAGTCAGACATGACTGAGTGACTGAACTGAACTGAATTGAACTGATATATGGTAAGTGTCCAAAAGCCAGATTGACCCCTGGTGGGCTTTATTATTGTTCTTAATACCTGTGAAAACTCTGTGGCCCCTATTGTCTGCTGTCTACTCATGGGGCACAGGCAACCAGTCTGGCTGTGGCAGGCTATCTCCACTGCTGAACTCTCACCCATCTGGCTCCTGGAGACTGTGGGTCAGCGTGGCCTTGTCTTTCTCGAGTCGCAGAATCATAAGTCCACTGTCTTTTGGAGAGGGGGTGAGGCCAGGGTGTGGTGGGAAGAGGGCAGAAGGGTGCTGCACAGCGTGCAGTGAGTGAAGGTATCAAACAGAAGACAGTTGACTGATGATGCCTGGAGAACTAGCTCAGGTGTAAACAGACTCTGGCTTTTATTGCAGCCAAAGTCCACGAGGAACTTCCCAAAGGACCACCTGATTTGGCCACAGCTGCTCAAGTACTCTACGCTTTCTTTGAGGAAAGGTCTTTAATTTCTATGCCAATGAGCCAGGCACTGACTCCCTCCCATCCTAACCCTTAAATGCAAAGGCAAAGCTTTAGCAGGAAGTAAGAGCATGGGAGCAGTAGGCATGCATTAGCCCTCCCACTGTAAAGCCTCTGAGACCAATTACTCAAACCAGCCCCACTTCATTTCCAGCTAAAAACCTTCCACTGAAATCTGTTGGCTGCAACCCCAGGCTGATGAAGTAATCAGAAGGAAAAACAGATATCAGAGACACACAGTCTTACGAAGGACTGAGAAAGAAGGGGGGAAAAGGAGATGCAGTGGACGTGGACTGCAAACTATGTGCAGAGTTTGTGCCAGGTCTTGGAATACTTTGGTGGTTTCAGCATGGAGTAGAAGGTCATCACTCAGGCCTAACACACACATAAACACCCCCAAACACACCCACACCCCCACAGACACCCAGGAGAGAGATGTCAGACAAACTAATAAAATTGTTTTGGCATCTGTGTGGCCTGCCAACCAGTAAGCTGCTTGGAGAAGCTTCATTGGCTTCTAATCATCATGGGATTGGCCTTATCCCATTGAAGTTGCTACTTTGAATTGTTCCCCAGGTTTCAACCCCTGAGATGCTGGAATGGTCCTGGAAACTAGACAGTGATGGGAAAACAGGCCCTCTGCCACTTGGTCACCTAGGCCCCACAGCTGAAATCAATTCTATCAGCTTCTGCTAGTAGCAATCTCCTTCCAGAAGGCTCAAAATCAGCCTGAGACAGGAGGGAAAGGGGCAGCACACAACTGGTAGAGAACGATAGATACAGTGGACAAAACTAGTTAGAATCAACTACGTCAAAGATGGTGGGAGATTTGACTTCCAGTGGACCTGGAGCCTCGTTACATGCTCATCGTAGTATATTAGTATATTCTAAATGACATACCCACAGTCCCATGACAGTTTGGAGACTGACCATTTGTTGTTGTTCAGTCAGTCATGTCGGACTCTTTGTGACCCCATGACTGTAGCACACCAGACTTCACTGTCCTTCATTATCTCCCAGAGTTTGTTCATTATGTCCACTGTGTCAGTGATGCCATCCAGACATCCTTTTCTTCTGTCCTTCCCTTCTCTTCCTGCCTTCCATCTTTCCCAGCATCAGGGTCTTTTCCAGTGAGTTGGTTCTTTGCATCGGGAGGCCAAAGTACAGAAGCTTCAGCTTCAGCATCAGTCCTCCCAATGAATATTCAGGATTGATTTCCTTTAGGATTGACTGGTTTTCTCTCCTTGCATCCAAGGGACTCTCAAGAGTCTTCTCCAACACCACAGCTCAAAAGCATCAATTCTTTGGTGCTCAGCTTTCTTTATGGTCCAACTTTCATATCCATACATGACAACTGGAAAACCATAGCATTGGCTAGATGGACCTTTGTTGGCAAAGTAATGCCTCTGCTTTCTTATTATGCTGTCTAGGTTTGTCATTGCTTTTCTTCCAAGGAGCTAGCATCTTTTAATTTCATGGGTGCAGTCACCATCAGCAGTGATTTTGGAGCCCAAGAAAATAAAGTCTGTCACAGCTTCCATTGTTTCCCCATCTATTTGCCATGAAGTGATAGGACTGGATGCCATGAACTTCATTTTTTGAATGCTGAGTTCTAAGCCAGGTTTTTCACACTCCTCTTTCACTTTCATCAAGAGGCTCTTTAGTTCCTCTTTGCTTTCTGCCATAAGGGTGGTGTCATCTGCATATCTGAGGTCATTGATATTTCTCCCAGCAATCTTGATTCCAGCTTGTGTTTCATCCAGTCCAGCATTTTGCATGATGTACTCTGCATATAAGTTAAATAAGTAGTGTGACAATACACAGTCTTGATGTACTCCTTTTCCAATTTGGAACCAGTCCATTGTTTCATGTCCAGTTCTATCTGTTGCTTCTTGACCTGCATACAGGCTTCTCAGGAGGCAGGTCAGGTGGTCTGATATTCCTATCTCTTGAAGAATTTTACACAGTTTGTTGTGAAATGCTTTAGCATAGTCAATGAAGCAGAAGTAGGAGTTTTTCTGGAATTTTCTTGCTTTTTCTATATTCCAACAGATATTGGCAATTTGATCTCTAGTTCCTCTGCCTTTTCTAAATCCAGCTTGAACATCTGGAAGGTCTCAGCTCATATGCTGTTGAAGACTATCTTGGAAGATTTTGAGATCATTCTGCTGGCACGTAAAATGAGTGCAATTGTGCAGTAGTTTGAACATTCTTTGGCATTGCCCTTCTTTGAGATTGGAATAAAAGTTGACCTTTTCCAGTCCTGTGGCCACTGCTGAGTTTTCCAAATTTGCTGGTGTTGTAGCCACGCATTCCAGGAAACAAACTCACTCAGAAGGACAATGCAGATAGTGGAGTGCAGTTTATTACACCGGCGGGCCCAAGGCAGTCTCCTCTTAGCCAAGGATCCTGACCAATTTATGTGAAAACCTTATATACCCTAAGCGTACCTGCCCAAACCCACCTCCTCAAATTCCCTGAAACTAGTCTGAACAAAGGAAAAAGAAAGATACAATCAAAGTTACCCCATGATTCATATGCCTTAAGCCTAGGTAGTTAACAGTGGGTTACACAGATAATGAGGGTATTCTTTTAGGCGATGGAGAGCCCTGATGCTCTTCCTTCCAGGGGGCCTGGTTTTCCAGTTGGTATGTCGTTTCCATAGGTACTGGGCATATAGTTCAAAATCCACAGTCTGGCTCAAGATGGAGTCGTGATTTCAAGATAATTCTGTTTCCTCCTTCACTGGCCAATTGAGTGCGGCACTTTCACAGCATCATCTTTTAGGATTTGCAATAGCTTAGCTGGAGGGCTTCCCTGATAGCTCAGCTGGTAAAGAATCCACCTGCAATGTGGGAGACCTGGGTTTGATCCCTGGGTTGGGAAGGTTCCCTGGAGAAGGGAACGGCTACACACTCCAGTATTCTGGTCTAGAGAATTTCATGGACTGTATAGTCCATGGGTTCACAAAGAGTCAGACAAGACTGAGTGACTCACTTTCACTTTCAGCTGAAATTCCATCGCCTCCACTAGCTTTGTTTGTAGCGATGCTTCCGAAGGCCCACTTGACTTCACACTCGAAGATGTCTGGCTCTAGGTGAGCAATCACACCATTGTGGACATCTGGATCATTAAAATCTTTTTGTGTGTAGTTCTTCTGTGTATTCTTGCCACCTCGTCTTAATATCTTCTGCTTCTGTTAGGTCCATACCATTTCTGTCCTTTATTGTGCCCATCTTTGTATAAAATGTTCTCTTGGTATCTCTAATTTTCTTGAAGAGATCTCTAGTCATTCCCATTCTACTGTTTTCCTCTATTTCTTTGCACTTTTTACTTAAGAAGGCTTTTTTTATCTCTCCTTGCTATTCTTTGGAATTCTGCATTCAGATGGGTATATCTTTCCTTTTCTCCTTTGCATTTTACTTCTCTTCTTTTCTCAGCTATTTTTAAGGCCTCCTCAGATGTTTTGATGCTTTGCATTTCTTTCTTCTTGGAGATGGTTTTGATCACCACCTCTTGTACAATGTTACGAACCTCTGTCCATAGTTCCTCAGGCACTCTGTTTATCAGATCTAATCTCTTGAATCTATTTGTCACTTCCACTGTAGGGATTTGATTTAGGTCATACCTGGATGGTCTAGTAGTTTTCGCTACTTTCTTCAATCTAAGTCTGAATTTTGCAATGAGGAGTTCATAATCTGAGCCGCAGATTATCAGCTCCTGGTCTTGTTTTTGCTGACTGTATAGAGCTTCTCCATCTTCAACTGCAAATAATATAATCAGTCTGATTTCTGTACTGACCATCCAGTGATGTCCATATGTAAAGTTGTCTCTTGTGTTGTTGGAAGAGGGTGTTTGCAATGACCAAGTTTGTCCTCTTGGCAAAACTCTGATAGACTTGTCCTGCTTCATTTTTGTACTACAAAGCCAAACTTGCCTGTTATTCCAGGTATCTCTTGACTTCCTACTTTTGCATTCCAGTCCCCTATGATGTAAAGGACATCTTTTTTTGGTGTTAGTTCTATAAGGTCTTGTAGGTCTTCATAGTACTGTTCAACTTCAGCTTCTTTGGCATTAGGGTTGGGGCATAGACTTGGATTATTGTGATATTGAATGGTTTACCTTGGAAACAAACTGAGATCATTTTGTTATTTTTGAGATTGGACCCAAGTACTGCATTTCAGACCCGTTTGTTGACTATGTGGGCTACTCCATTTCTTCTAATGGATTCTGGCCCACAGTAGTAGATATAATGGTCATCTGAGTTAAATTCACCCATTCCAGTCCATTTTAGTTCACTGATTCCTAAGATGCCGATGTTCACTCTTGCCATCTCCTGTTTGACCACTTCCAATTCACCTTGATTCATGGCCCTAACATTGCAGGCTCGTATATAGTATTTACAGCACTGGACTTCACTTCCATCACCAGTTGCGTCCACAGCTGGGTGTTGTTTCCACTTTGGCTCAGCCTCTTCATTCCTCTGGAGCTATTTCTCCACTCTTCTCCAGTAGCATATTGGGCAACTACCAACCTGGGGAGTTCATCTTTCCATGTCATATATTTCTGCCTTTTCATACTGTTTATGGGGTTTTCAAGGCAAGAATGCTGAAGTGATTTGTCATTCCCTACTCCAATGAACCACATTTTGTCAGAACTTTCCACCATGACCCATCTGTCTTGGGAGGCCCTACATGGCATGGCTTGTTGTTTCACTGAGTCAGACAAGGCTGTGATCCATGTGATCACTTTGGTTAGTTTTCTATGATTATGGTTTTCATTCTATCTGCCCTTTGATGGATGAGGACAAGAGCCTTGTAGAAGCTTCCTGATGGTAGGGACAAGCTGTTTGAAAAACTGGGTCTTGTTCTGGTGGGCAAGGCCATGTTTAGCAGATCTTTAATCCAATTTTCTGCTGATGAGTGGGGCTGTGTTCCCTCCTTGTAGTTTGGTTTGAGGCCAAACTATGGGAGGGGTAATGGTAGTAATGGCAACCTCCTTCAAAAGGACTTATGTCAGCATGCTGAGGCTCCCAGGACTGTTGTAGACAGTGCCTCAACCCCACGCCAGGCCACTGCTGAGCACGTCTCCGCAGGAGACTCTGGGCCCTTCACAGGCAGGTCTGGCTCAGTCTCTTGTGAGGCCACTGCTCCTTTCTCCTGGGTCCTGGTGTGCACAAGGTTTTGTTTGCACCCTCCAAGAGCCTGTTTCCTCAGTGCAGTGGAACTTCTGTAATCAAATCCCTCTGGCCTTCAAAGTCAAATTCCCTGGGGGTTCTCAGTGCCTTTGCCAGATCCCCAGGTTGGGAAGTCTGTTGTGGGTCCTAGATCTTTTGCAACAGTGTGAGAACTTCTTTGGTACTAACTGTTCTCCAGTTTGTGGGTCATCTGCTCGGTGGTTCTATGGTGGGGCTAATGGTGACCTCCTCCAAGAAGACTTCTGTCACATGCTATGCCTCCCAGGTCTGCTGCAGTCAGAGCCTCTGTCCCTGTGGCAGGCCACTGCTGACCCACGCCTCTGCAGGAGACCCTCAACACTCACAGGCAGGTCTGGCTCAGTCTCAGTGAGGTCACTGCTCCTCTCCCTGGGTCCTGCTGTCCACGAGGCTTCGTTTCTGCCCTCTGAGCATCTCTGGTGGGGATAAGATTTGATTTTAAACATGACTGTGCCCCTTCTACCGTCTTGTTGGGGCTTTTCCTTTGTCTTAAAAGGTCAAAAAGTGGATAGTGGCCCAACTTTTGGAAATCCCTGCCCCTTCCTGAAAATAGTTTGAAAAATCTTCCTATTCATTAACCTATCAAATTACCCAGACCATAAAAATTAAATTCCCAATATTTCAGGCCACTAACACTTTCCAAGATGACTCTAAGCCCTTGGGTTGCTCTCACCTTCTGAGACAGACCTCATTCTGCCTGTGGAAAGTGTATCTCAGTAAACCTGCTTTCAGTTTCCCATGACCCACTCTTGAATTATTTCCTGCAAGAAGTTAAAAACCCTCACTGGCAACCCGTCCCAGGGACTCACCCAAGACCTGAGACATGACCACTCTCTCATGCTCCATTTTCCTGACACAAGCCCTGGATACCTGGAGATGTGAACCTCCCACATTTATTTCATCCTCCTTCATCATTCTCTTTGTCAGGCCCTACCTTTCTTCCACTTCCCCCTTCCTTGGTACTTAAATGAAAGCTTCTATGCTATGAAAGAGATAAACCGGTATTGGGAAGAAGGAGCAAAAAGAAGGGGAAGAATTGTTTTAAAAAACAAGTTACTAATGTTCAGAATTCCCAGTTGAGGATATATTTTCTAATTTCCTCTACAATTCTTCAATCCTATCCTGATAGTTATTATTTTACCCATCTTACAGACAAAGAAACTGAGGTTAGGAAACAATTATGCATTAATGTTGTTGTCTGACGTACAGCTGTACTCGTTCCATTCTAGCAAATTGCCTCTATCTGCATTCATTCTGCAGAATTTTGATGTGTCTGCATTGAGCACCCTGCAGGCCCAGCACAGGGGAATGGGCCTGGGACTTCAGCAGCTTTTCAAAGAGCACAGACCTGGCTGTCACCCTGCAGTCAGAGTCTGGGCTAACACAGGACATGTTCCATTGTGAGGCCATAACTCACAAGCTGACTTAGATAGTGGAAAGCATTTCCCGAGACAAGCTATGTGTTTTCAAAATGAACTGCCATCTTGCTGTCTACTCTGCGTGATACTTTATCTATCTCTGATAACAGAATGCTACAATTAAGGTGAAACCCGCATATGCAAAGTTAACAATTTTCTGGCATTTCCCATTCATCTTAACAGATTTTGGCTGAAAACAGATGAGTGCCCTGCCCCCATTCCAACACACACACACACACACACACACACACACAAACACTTGCACTCATACACTTATTCACAGAGGCAAGGAACGATCCCGTCTGATTTAGCTTCTCTCTTGATATTATCCTGTGAGCCACTCTCCATTCACTTTATTTTGCTTTTTTGCTATCGAAAATGGTATTCGTTCTTTGAGCTAAGGCATAATAAACATAGAACTGGACTTGGAGCTAGAAGACCCAGGTGTTAGGCCTGATACATTGCTTTAGTCATTGTGTGACCAGACCAAAAACTATCTGAGGTTTTAAAGCTAGACAAATAAACCCATGACTCTGAGACTCACCAGCTGTGCAGTTGCAGGCAAAGTACTTAACTACTCTGAAATTCAATATCCTCATTTGCAAAACAACACTGTTATTTGCTCTTGTAAGATCATGTAGAGATTAACTTTCTTTTTTTTTAATTTATTATTATTGTTTTTGCCATGTAGAGATTAAATACGTTAAAGGAGATTTACAAAGAACATCTCTTAGTTCTGTTTTCTACCTTAATCACTGTATCATTGACTCTCAGGATTCTCTTCAGAATAATGACATTTATCTACAACATTATATTGAGGATTAAATGAGAAAACATACCTGAAACTACTATGTAATTATAAAGTATTTTTAGTCCTTTGGTCAATTACTCAGTATTCCTCAGGAAAGATTCAGTGGTCAATGATAAGGGTGACAACAAAGGAGAATCAGACAGAATTTACCCTCGGGACACCTTCATTCTCAAGATATACGGCACTCTGTTGGAAGAACATAACATATGGCAAAATTGAAAAGTGTTGGCGTTGTATCTGTAAGGTTCAAAGACAAGGAGACACCTTCCAGATGGGGCCATCAGCCAAGACTCTATGGTGGACCTGCTATCTGAGAAGACACTTGGCCAAAGAGTAGCAGATAATGGATAAAAGTCGTCCAGATCCAGCATGAGCAGGCTCACAGCAGTGAGAAAGTGTGAGAGAGGTGAGGGGAACCTAGGCCATAATGTGCAGGATAATTAGCGGGTTGTGGCTGATACGGCTGCAAAGATAGATTGGGCTTTTGTGAAGGAATTTGGACTTCTAACCTCACGGAAAATGTAGGATGCATAGAAGGTCTTTGAGCAGGAGACGTTTCAGATCCAGCTTTCCTGAAGGTGAATCCAGCTGTGATGTATAGGAAGGGTTGAAGTGAGGTGAAACAGAGGCGCCCAGGAGTCTGTTAGACAAGTGTAGGAGGGAGCCAAAGCCCTGAAAAGAATCAAAGGGAAAGTGAAAGAGAGAATCTTGGGGGGTAAATATTATAGGATTTAAGGAAGCAAGTTGGAGGTGTGGAAGTGAGAGAGGCTACCTGAAGTTAAGGAGGCGTCCTGAGGGCCACTGAAGTCCTGGTGGAGGGGACTTGCACAGGGAAATGCCAAGGAGGAACTGATCTAACAAAAAAGACAATATTACTTGCATGCAAAAAGGAGAAACTTAATTCACCAGGATTCCAGGGGTCAGGGAAGGGCAAACTGGCCTTTTGGTGGTGTTTCCCAGCCTTGGCACTATTGACATCTGGGGTTAGAGAATTCTTTGTTGGGGGACCTGCCTTCTGCACTGTAGGATGTTCAGCACCCACGAGATGCCAGCAACACAACCTTTAAAGCTGTGACTACCATAAAAGTCCCTCGAAATTTCCAAGCATTCCCTGAGAGGCAAAGTCATTCCCACTGAGACCCCTGTTGTAGGGAGAGGTCTGCTCCCATGAGAATCACTGCAGAAGTGCGGAAGGAAAATCTGAGCCACACGCCCCAGGGGGCCGATGACCTGGTTCAGACCCTGGACTTTGGATTGGACCTGGAGGGAAGACAGAGGCACCTAGGGAGTTGGTGGAAAGAAGGGAGCTCCAGGTGTGCCTCCCAGAGCTGCCTCTAAGGTGTCCAGATACAACACTTCCCATCACATCCACATGTCAGTAAAGGCATTATGAGGTATTAGTCATGGCGAGATAACTTGAGGAAAAAGTAAAAGAACAGAGTTTTCCAAATAGGTCAGAAGGATTGTAAAATTGCAGCCAAGAGGACCCAGGAGTCAAAAAAAAAGACAGGGAGGAAGAGACACAGAAATCAGAGACAGGGCAGGTGGGGGTGGGTGCAGTTTCTAGGGCCTGGAATAACTGGTATTCACCTCTGTCAAACTGCAGCTTAATCTCTGAAGAAATAGAGATAATAACAGCTGAGAACCTTGTTTAAATCTCCACAATTAAACCAGGTACAAATTTCTTAGTCATGCAAGTTATTCAGTACATTTTTTTTAAAATAGTTTTGAGATGAATAATGGGAGAACTGGCCAATCCTGCTAATGACAGAATCTCGTGCTTGCTGAGGACACCAAGACCATGGTCTATTCCTGAGCAGCTTAACTTCCCTGGACCTTCATTTCTTCAACTGAAAAAATGAAATGAATCATTTCCATCTCAGAAACTTAGTGTGAGGATTAAGTAAAATAAGACAAATGAAATGCCTGACACGCGCTCAATTCTTATCTGTCTATCTATCCCTCTCTATGTGATTGATCTATGACTACGGTGGACGAGAAAGAGAAGGCATGCAGACATGGTGTCATCAGTCCAGAGTGTGGGTGTTGTGACAGTTCTAGAGGATGCTTCTGGAGATGTCCATTTAAGGCATCTGGCTCCCTGGAGATGCAAATATTGTATGACATCTCTTATATGTGGACTCTAAAAAAGAAATGATTCAAATGAACTTATTTACAAAACAGAAACAGACTCACAGACTTGGAGAAGAAATTTATGGTTGAGAAGGGGGAAGAATAGGGAGAAGGGAGAATTAGAGAGTTTGGGATACTATGTACACGCTGCTATATGTAAAATGCATAACCAACAAGGACCTGCTGTAAAGCAAGGGGAACTCTGCTCAATGTTATGTGGCAGCCTGTATGGGAGGGGAGTTTGGGGAAGAATGGATACATGCATATATATGGCTGAATCCCTTTGCTGTCTACCTGAAACTATCACAACATTGTTAACTGGCTATATTCCAATATAAAAAAGGGTAAAAAATAAAAACAAGATGGTAATGATACCCATTGTCTGGATGAGAGGTGGAAAGCCCATTGAATTATCTACATTTCTTAGATCCGAGATGTTTGGCAATACATTGGAGAACTTTCCCATTTAACCCATAGCATTTCCTGTATTTTGCTGGCTGTTTGTGGCTGAACTGAAATGCCAGTATTAGCCTTATTTCAGTCTTACAAAACAAATTGATCTGACCTCAGAAATCCCAGGATCTACTCGAAAAGATCATGAATTCTGGAGCTATATCTTAGTTTGGTTTTTGCCTCATTCTGAAAATAAGATCCCTGTGCTCAGCTGATATTGGTTATTATAAATATCATCCTTTCCTCAACCATTTGTATATTGTTTTTCCAAAGATCTGAAGGGCAGTGGCCTTTGGTGTCTAGGATTTTAGGGCATTTGGCTAATCAATACCCTAGTAAGTAATTAACTATATTTGAATGAGAATCAAGTGAGTTTTTTTTTTTTTTCTAGTTTCAAACATTAGATAGAGCCGTGACTGTAGATGTCTTATTCCAACTCCCTGAGTAGTTTTATTCCTCTCTAGGTAATACAGGGTGGTAGCTCCTGGATGAGATGTTTACTGCTGCTTTTTTCCTCTTATTTTTGATGACTTATCAGCCTGGGGTAACCAAACAGGAGAAGGTGAACTGGTGAGTTGGCCAAGAGCTTCTGCAAAATTTGCAGTTTAAAGGGTTACTTAGCCGGGAAATGAGCTGCTGTCATTTTTGCAACAGGCTGTATAGGATGGAACGTGGCTTTTTTCCATGCTGTTACTAATTCAGTGAAGGACTCCAGGTCAGTAAAAATAGCACTCACTTGGTGTCAGGTAGGCTTGTGTGCAAATCCAAGACTTAGAAGCTGGGTCTTCTCGACTAAATCACTTAATCTCTTGGCCCTTGTTTCTGGATTGGTCAAATGGAAATTATAACACCTCCTCTGTAAGAGCTGTGCTAAGTTGCTTCAGTCGTGTCTGAGTCTTTGCGACCCCAAGGGCTGTGTAGCCCACCAGACTCCACTGTCCATGGAATTCTCCAGGCAAGAATCCTGGTGTGGGTTGCCATTTCCTTCTCTGAGGGTCTTCCCAACCCAGCGATCGAACCTGCATCTCTATGTCTCCTGCATTACCAGATCGGTTCTACCAGTAGAGCCATCTGGGTAGCCTTAATGAACAAGAAATAAGATCCTGGATATAAAATATATTCAACTTAATAAATGATAATTCTCTTGAATGATATTGGACAATTTAACCTCTGCTTGTCCATTTGTGAATTATAAGAATACACATCTCATAGTGTTTGGGGGAAGATAAAATTAGATAAAGTATATAAAATTATCTTGGGAAACACAAGAGACTATAAAGATGCTAAGTCATTTCATTCCAGAAAGTCAACCTTCTGATACAGAGTAATGAATGAAAGAAATTTTTATCTATGTTTGCTGCATTTATGCATTCCTTTTTCTTGACTATCCCAAACTGGCTTCATGCTTTTTTTGTTTTTTTGTAACCTTAACATCAAGTATTTTGTAGTGCTTAAATAGCCTCTTATTTTGCCTGTGGGATAGTTTTAAAGGAGTCCCTGTCTCCTAAACATTGAAAATTTCAAGTAGAGCTATTTTATTAAAATTCTTGTTGGATGATTCAATTTTGAATCATTATTGCTTTTAAATGCTAAGTGAGAGATTTCTTTTAACTAACAACAGTTCAGAAGGGGGAAAGGCATTTTTACAAGCAGTTAATTTGCAACTTGTATTTCAAACAAATACCATTTTGAAAAATCAGAAAATTCATCTGTAATAATTAGAAGATAAAGGCCAGAGAACTGTGGTAAAGGAAATCTCTGCTGAGATACCCTTAATTATAAAAGCTTATCATTGTAATCCTTTCTGAAAATGAACAAAGAGTCTTGATGTTTGATGAACTTATCAGATAAGACAGACCAGTGAAGAGGCAAATTTGAAGTCAAGGCAAAAGAGAACCAATTAAATCTGTTGCAAAGTGCTGAAGTAGGAAATCACAAGGTCTTGCATCTAATGGCAGAGTGTCTGACCCTGGCTTTGCAAATGCAAAACTACATGGTGAAATAACTTGACTGAGTTCAAATTCTGGCCTCAGCCCGTACTATCTGTACTATCTGTGTGATCTTAGGCAAGTTATTTAAGTTTTCTGGGCTGTAAAGTGGGAGGCAAGTAAGAGGAACAATTAAGTGCATAAAGTACTTAAAACGACACTTGATACTTAGTAAGCATTCAATGACAGCCGTTACCAGTGGTGCTATGTGACTGTTATTGTCATTTTTGGGGTATTTTTCTTCTCTCCAATGGTTGATAAAAATGAGAATAAATTTGTAATGTGCCAGTTAGTATGTATCTTTTGGATTAGTCTGTGATTTCAAACTTCAAAAAAATTTAACAATGGCAAAATAAATAACTATTTTTCTCAAATAAAATCTTATACAAACACTAACATTGAAAACAGATGGTATATACTTACATTTTTAATGGCATACATTTACTTTTATAAGCTCATATTTACCATTATTATAAACTATACTGCCTATACCATTACTATAAATTCTTAGAAAAATGGAATTGCTTGAAAAAAAATATTTTAAGATAATGTTGATGAAAAGACATTATAATACTCAGCTCAAAAATCATCACTCTTTTATGTGTTTTATTTAAAAAATACATTTCAGCATGCATGTTGCTTTAAAAAGTTAAAAGATTTTTTTCCATCCTTTTAATTTATTGAGATTTGTTTTACGACAAGAATATGCTCTTAGTGAATATTTCACGGGTACTTCAAAGTGTGCTCTCATCTGCTGTTGGGTGCAGTTTTAAGTCATTTAGCTGGTTGTTGAAGCTGCTCAAGTTTCACCTCCTTGTCTAACAATTATTGAGGGAAAAATGCTGCAATCTTCAACTCTATTTTGTAATTATCTGTTTCTTCTTTTAGTTCTCTCAGTGTTTGCTTCATGTATTTTGAATCTCTCTTATTATCTATCTATATACAGGTTTATACATGATTTGCTCCTTTATCATTACAACAGGCTTTCATATCCCTGGGTTGTGTATGGTGATTTTCTCCCCCCAATATTTTGTTTTAACTTATCTGGCTCTTTATATTTTGCAGTATGACTCATGCAGGTAACATATAGGTGGGTATTACTTTAATATCTAGTCTAACAATCTCTGTCTTTTAATCATATTTTTTATACCACTTATATAAGATGTAATCACTGATACTCATCGGTTTGGGTTTACCAATTTCCTGTTTGTTTTCTACTTGTCCCATCTGTTCTTTGTTTCTGTTTTTCTCCTTTTTTGTCATCTTTTGCATTTTTTTTTCTAATTCCAAATCACTTATAAATAATTCTATTTTATTTATTTATTTTGGCTGTTACTCTAAGCTTTGCGACATTCATCATTAACTTATCACAGCCTACCTTCAAATAATATCATATCACTTCTGATACCATTATGCTTTTTCCTGAATAACTTCTTTTGACCTTTCTTATGGTCAGAATGAATTCTGGTGAGAGAATGATCCATTTTTATTAGTCAGAAGAGCTCTTTATTTTGCCTTTATTTTGAAGGATATCTTTCACGAATATGAAATTCTACATGAAAAGTTTCCTCTTTTGCTTCCACATTACTTTGAAGATATCATTCCATTATCTTTGGCTTGTATAGTCTTTGAGGAAAAGTCTACTTTGTTACTCTCTGTGTGTCAAACTTTTTTAAAAAATAGACTCAAATATTATGATGTGCCTTGGTGTGATTCTGTGGATTTATAGTTCTCATCAAATTTGGGGGAAATTTTTCCTTTATTAATTCAAATATGTTTTCTGCCTCATGCCCTCTCCTCTTCTTCTGACTGTAGACATATTCTACTACTTCATATTATCTTACAGGTCACTGAGGCTCTCTTCTTTTTTAAAAGATTGTTTTTGGCAGTATTTTTTTCTCTGTTTCATTTTGGAAATACTATTATATCTTCAAGTTTACTGTTCTTTTCTTCTGCAGTATTTAATCTTTTTTTTTCAGCCCATCCAATGAATCTTTCATTTTGGTTATTATACTTTTTCAGCTTTAAAAGTTTCATTTGGTACTTTTTTGACATCCTTCACTTCTCATAATGTTTATGATTCCCTTTAATATACTTAAATAACTCCCTTAAAATCATTGTCTGTGACCTCCATCACTTTTATTTCATGGGTCTTTAGAATTAGGAAGGACTTTGGCATCAAATTGAATCCACTCATGTTACAGATGAGGAAACTGAGTCCCAAAAAGAGAAGTGGAGTATTAAACAACAACCATACCATTTTCTCTAGGCATTTTATGAGTATTGACAAATTCAATCCTTATTATTTTCCTCTGAGATTGTTGTAATTATTATCCCCAGCAGTTGAGGGCCAGAGAGGAAACAAAGCAATTTCATATGTAAGTCACACAGCTTCCAAGTAGCACAGTCAAGCCTTCTAATTCCTAGATCCGTATTATTACACCATTATTGTTACCCTCACCCATCAGAAAAAAAATCTTTTCAAAACTTTACACCCATTTTGATAAGCACTATTTACAACACCTAGGACATGGAAGCAATCTGAATGTCCATCAACAGAGGAATGGCTAAAGAAGATGTGGTACATATATACAATGGAACATTACTCAGACATAAAGAATGAATTAATGCCATTTGCAGCAACATGGATGGACCTAGAAATTGTTATACTGAGTGAGATAAATCAGACAGAAAAATATAAACATAACATTATACCACTTCCCTAGATGGGTGAGACGGGTGTGGGTGGGAGGTGGATCCAAGAGGGAGGGAATATATATACATATAGCTGATTTGTAGTTGTATAGCAGAAACTGATACAACATTCTAAAGCAACAATACCCAAATTTAAAACAAATAGCACAAATGAACTTATTTACAAAACAGAAATAGAGTCACAGATGTAGAAAACAAACTTACAGTTATCAGAGGGGATAAGTGGGGGAGGATGAATTGAAAGACTGGGATTGACATATACACACTACTATATACACAACAGATAGCTAACATGGATCTGTAGTAGAGCACAGGGAAATCTACTCAATACTCTGTAATGACCTATCGAGAAAAGAATCTAAACTAGAGCGAATATATGTATATGTATAACTGACTTAATTTGCTATACACCAGGAATTAACACAATATTATAAACCAAATATACTCCAATAAATGTTTTAAAAAGTAAAATAAATATTTAATTTGCAATTAAGATACCCAAAGGCTTTTATACCATTTCCAATCCAACATTTCCACCAATGAAGAATGAACATATGTCTCTTGGGGCGGGGGGTTAAAGAAATACAAGTGAAGATCTCAAACATACAGAATAACCACAAGGGTCTGTTTCTCTAAACAGATGAAATAGGCAGTGGAGCCTAATGAAATTTAAATCATTCTCCTCTTTTTTATTTTACTTCATGGGCATCAGAGTGTTCACCAAGGAATCCTGGGCCAGGGCCACGTGAATATTTTCTGTAGTTGTCCAGATGACTGGAAATCAATATGTATTCAGGCTACATGAAATTTAAGCTACTATAAACAACTGCAGTAGTCGATGTGACACTTTTTTTCTTTCGGGGTAACTAATCTCTAGCTGTACTTCAAGCAGCATTGGGTGTGGGCTTTGATGTGCGATCAACCTGGTTTTAAATCCTGGCTTCACCTCTTAGTGGCTATGGAACTTGGGTAAGTTGCTTAAACTCTTCAAGGCTAACTTTCTCATCTATAAAGACAGAGATAATACATATTTCATGAATGCTTGTCAAGAGTTGAAAGAGTTCACATAATGCACTGATCATAGAAGCTGGCACATGGTAAGCTTTTAGAAAATTACTTTTATTACTTCATTTCCCTTTTGTCAGCAATCCTTCACAGTATAAACTGAAATGTTTTCTAAAAATCTTCCAATACATGTTGGAATATATGTTGGAATGTTTTCCAATATGGAAGTTATTCTAGTATATACTGGAAAGTTTTCTAAATATGTATAGTTCAGTGTGGAATTCTGTGTGTACCTGGAACACAGTAGATACTTTTTAAAAATTCATTTGTTCATTTATTCATTCATTCATTTTCATTCAAAGGAGTCAAAAAAAGTCTTGGTTTGAATTCTTGCTTCACCACTTACTATCAATATATTATAGCTTTAAGCACATTATTTCACCTCCCTCTGAATCTGTTTTACTTACCTATAAAATAGATATAATACTCCACAGAAGTCTGATAAAATTTAAATGATGTAAGATCAAATGAGATGATATATTCACACAAAAGTTATTATTGAATGCCCACTGTATGCCAGGTACTGTGCTCAGCACTCGGGGATCACAGTCATCAACAGAATCATGACCCTTGCCTTGCGGAATTTGAAGTATAGGGTGGGCACAGAGTGTGGGCAGCTCTACACATGTGGGATTATGTTAGCAGAGGGTGGGTGGGCTTTTCTGGTGGCTCAGCAGTCAAGAGTCCACCTGCACTTCAGGAGTGACAGGAGACCCAGGTTCAATCCCTGGGTTGGGAAGATCCCCTGGAAGAGGGCATGGAAACTCGCTTCAGTATTCTTGCCCGGAGAATCCCCATGGACAGAGGAGCCTGGCAGGCTACAGTCCACAGGGTTGCACAGAGTTAGTCATAACTGATGAGACTTAGTATGCATGGTGGGGCAGAGAAAACCATCTGGAGGAAATGAGACCTAACTGAACTGGGAAAGTCTGGGCAGATGGATGGAGTGTGATTACTCCATGTGGAAGGAAGAGTATTATGCATATATAATGCAGGAGAGCCTGGAAAAGGGTCAGAACGAGAAGTTCTGTGTGGAATTCTATGCATACCTGGGACACAATAGATACTGCTCATTCATTTAATACATATTCCAGGTATGCTTGTGGGCTTCCCAGATGGCTCAGGGGTAAAGAATCTGCCTACAGCGAGGGAGATCTGGGTTTGATCCCTGGATTGGGAAGATCCCCTGGAGAAGGAAACTGCAACCTTTTCCAGTATTCTTGCCTGAAAGATCGCATGGACAGAGGAGCCTGGTGGGCTGCAGTCCTTGGGGTTGCAATTGTCCAACATGACTTAGTGACTAAACTAACAAAAAAAGAGGTATGGTATATAGCAAACAAAACAGATAATGTCCTTACTCTCATGGAATTTACAGTGTAGTGATGGAATCAGTCAACAAACATGTAAACTGAACATTTCAGTAAAGATTGTGGTAAATACTATGAAGGAAACAAACAGGATCTTTTAATAGAGGATATCAGAGTGAAAAGTTGTTGCTGAGCCGTGAAAGACGCTGGGATTCTTAACCTCCGGAGGAGAGGAATTCAACCTAGGGTCAGTGACAAAGCTTGATCGCTCAGAGCTTTTGTGTAATAAGGCTTTATTAAAGTATAAAAGAGGTAGAGAAAGCTTCTGACATAGACATCAGAAGGGGGCAGAAAGAGTGCCCCCCTGCTAGCCTTTAGCAGTATGTTATATACCTATCAGCAAGCCGTTAATTAGAGAAAGGAGATGTCTCAAAACTCAGAGTTGCACCAGACTCCTCACCCACAACATGCATTTTGAGGTAACATTGGCACAAGGTGAGTCATCCCAGGACATAAAATGACTGACACGAATCTTGAAGAAAGGCAGGTTTCCAAGCAAATATATGGTCACATTAACATAGATTAAGAGAACAACTGTATGAGCAAAACATACTGGTTTGTCAAGTGGGTTCTGAATCTTAGGCAGAACCAACTTAAAGACAGAGTCTAGGGTAAATACATAGTTTATTAACATAGCTTAAGAAAAACATTTCCATAAGAAAAATGTATTGGTTAGCTCAATGTTTGAGAAAAGTTAAGTTCAGGTGGAACCAGATGTGTGTTATGGCAACACAGAATTTTAAAAGAAACCTTTCTAAATTTGTATAGAGAAGGGGAAATAAAATCTAACACTTGTAGCTTGTTTTCCTCCTGCCACATAAGAGAGAGATAAAAAAATGTCTAACACTTGCATGGTCTCCTGGTCTTCTTGCATGTTACCTTCTCTAGAGCTAACACTTGCATGGTCTCTTGGTCTTCCTGCCTGTTACCTTCTATAGAGCAACCTAAAAATAGGCAAGTGGGGAGGTGGTTAAAGTTTAAGCTGAGAGATGAAGGATGGTGAGGAGGGAGAAACCATGTGAAGAGCAGGGAGAGTGGAGAGGTCAGTACATGCTAGGAACCCCGGGGGAAATGGCTTGACAGGTTCAAGGACCTGCAGGATGGGAACAGCATGAGATCAGGGGATTGTGTCCTGAGAAGATGTCAGAAAGGTGGTCAGGGGCCAGATCACAGAGGTCCTTTGGCACCTTCATGAGGAATTTGGATTTTAGTCTATGTGTAGTGAAAAGCAAACAAAAAACCACATGGAGTGTCTTCTACAGGGCAGGTATTATCTGATTTCTCATTATAAAATGTGTCTGTGCAGAGCAAAGATTGGAGGAAACTGAGTGGACCGTTTCAGACCATAGGAGGACAAGCAATGATCTGGGTGAGAGATAATGGTGTCTAAAATTAGGACGAGGCAGTCTAGATAGGCAGAGGGGAAGATATTTGAGATACATCTTGAAAGCAAAACCAACAGGAATTTCCAAAGGACTGGATATGGGTGTGAGGGGATGGAAGGAATTAAAGACCACTGCTAGGTACCTGGCTTGAGCAACTGTGTGTTAGTGTGGTTCCAATTACTGATGTGGGTAAAACTGAGAGAGGAACAGGTTAAAAGAAGAACATTAAGTTTAAGCTTGGAGCCATGAAGTTCACCATGCCTGAGAGGCACTAGTGGAGATATAAAATGGGACAATCGGATAAATAAGACAAGATTTCCAAGCTTGAAGATCTCAATCTAGAGGCATCACCACAGATGGTATGAGAAACCCAGGAAATGGATCCCACTTTCTCAAAAATGAGGAAAGCAAAAAGGCAAGACTGTACCCTGAAGGATTCTAGTTTTCAGAGACATCAAAGAGAACAGGCCATGGAGGTAAGAAAGGAGCAAGGAAGTTTGGTGCTGAAGAAGTCCAAGAGAAGAAATATTTTAAGAAAGAAATGCTGGTTAACAGAGGGCAATTAAGACCAAGCCAGAAAGTTTCCACTGGATTTAGCAACATGGAGGTCACTGGAGACCTAGCACTTTGAAAGTCAAATTTTCAATACTTGTTTCATGAGGTAAATTTCCATGTAACTGAATGGGAGTGGTTCAAGGTTGTATAATTAGTGACAATCAGCCTTGAATATAAGCAGAGCCAATTTATTAGGATGATCCACTGGAACTAATTGGGGTTGGGCTTTCTTATCTTCTCACGTGGGATGGGAAGATCATTATTCTGTCATCTACATTGCTGAGATGACCACATTCAATTCCAGGTTTTAGGCCTTTTGCCCAATATGTCACCCTATCTAAAAAGGCAGGTGGGAAGCATATCACTAGCCTCTGGCACTCCACAGAGTGGGCATTCAACATGTGTTTGAGGAAGATGAAGAGTTTGATGAGCATGTCTGGGGTTGAGAAGGTTGTAGAGAAGAAACCAGCGTGTATGTCAGGCTGATGCTTAGGGCTTTGCATATGTAATCTTAGTCCCATATTCAAAACAGTCTAACAACTTTTTACTACCTTGGCTTTTTAGCTTTAAATAGCAGAATCTGGATTATATACATCTTTGGTAGACTCTAAACCCCTTTCTCTTACATCAGTGTTTCGTCAACTGTGCTATATGGTCTTATAGATATTACATGAAAAAAAAAAGACCTATGGTCAAAAATTGGGTAACTGCTAGATTAAGTAAATTAAAATGCAGAACTTCCCAGAGCCTTTAATGTATTATTGGACATTTAAATCTCCAAGAGAAGTATGTTGTGTGCAATTTATCCAAATCTATTTGACCAGGTAACTTTGCTTCTGTTCCTTTTCCACCTTTAGTGCATAGTTCAGGAACCAGTACTCTACAGAGCCCACTGTGCAGAGTGGGAGGAGCCTGCACAGACCACTATATTTCCTTGTGTTGATTCTACAGATGAAAAACTTAAAAGCCTCTCTGGATTCTGCTCAGAGTGGCACAGCAAGGTAGATGCCAACTAAAGACTAGAATCAAAGACTCCTGAATCATACTGTTTGAGTAAATTTTCAGTAGTTTGGAGATGCTTTCAAACTATTTGCCAAGATTTACTAGGCCACCAATTTATTAAATGTTCCTTAAGTAACTGAAAAATTGATACAATTCTTTTGGAAAGCCTTTTGGCCACATGTGTCATAAACTTGAAAATCATTTGTATCCTTCAATTTAACCATCCTATTCTACAGGATGTATCTTCAGTAAATAACTTAGAATACAGAAAAACTGGGTGCTCAATACTCTAATTATTTAATGTTAGTGGAATGGAACAGTGTGCAGTCATCATAAAAATTTATATTTCTCTGATAATATTAAATGGAAAGATAAACATACAAAAATGTAATAGTATGACCTCAACTATTTTATGGAAATAAAAAAGGAAAGGAAACAGAATTAATGGTGGTGGAAATTTGGGACAATTTTTTTCTTTTATAATCTTTTCTATGTTCTCTTAAGGAGAATGCATGACTTTCAAAATCTATAGAAAATAAACTACATTAAAAAAATTCATTGGCATGATAAGAGAAAATGCCAGTCATATTGATATTGGCTAAAAGGTTGGAGCCCTGTAATGACTTAATAAATGATCCTTGTGTACCTTTTGTAGCCTTGCTTCAGTGATAGCATGACTGTGTGCCTCTGTCTAGACATCATGTCACAAAGCTTTTGAACTACAGCAACACAGCACTGCTCTGTCTAAACTTTTGCTTCCATCCATTAATACTGCTTCCTTCCATTTTGACATCATAATGCAGTCTCTGTGGGCTTACAATGACATTATCTTGATAATTTTACAGTGAGACACAGAACTAATGCTGTAGTCATTTTCTGCCCCCAAACCTCTGCCCTTGTAACTTTTCTCCCACATTCTGGTAATTACAACCCTTGCTTTTCTCCATGTTTCTATGCTTCAGACTTTTAATATTAGGACAATCTATCAGAAAAATAACATATGGACCAAACCTTGAGCCATCTGAATGTCTAGACACCAGGATTATTTAATTAGATTCTAACTGGAAATTAGGTTCAAATAAATTTCTAAACAATGTCCTTCTATTTTCCATAAACTGGTTTCATTCTTTCCATCTCCTTTAATTCTCCCTCCTTCCCTCCCTTCCTCCCTTCTCCTCTCCCTCCCTCTCCTTCTCTCTTTCTCCTTTTCTTTACTTTTCTAAATATTTACTGAGCACCTTCCCTGGGTCTGGTACCATGATAAGTTCTGGGAGTTCAGTAGCAAACACATGAACAGTACAAGTACCTGTATTTATATAGCTTATGATTTGGTGGAGATGGCAGAAAGTATACAGATATTATAAGTGTGCTAAGTTTTGAGACAAAAATGTGCAGAGATTGACCAAATCATATGAAGAGAGATATCTCATCAGTCAGAGTACTGAGGAATGTTTTCCTAAGGAACTGATGTTTATGATGAGGCTGAAGATACCTAGGAATTAACCAGGAGAAAGATACTTGGATTTTTTTCAAGACTGAATTTCATGGGTAGGTGTGATCAGCAGAACACTGGGGTCCAGGAATTCAGGACACAAATGCAATTTTAAAATGATGGATCATGAACTCAAAACTGATTGTGAAGGAAAATGAAAATAGGGAAGGTCTTATTGCTAGAGAGAAAGCTTAGGAGTCAATGGAGGCCCCAATGAGGGCCAAGAAAAGTTCATGGGAATCCTATAGAGATAGAAGGAAAAGAGGCTGTGGAACCCCAAATAATTTCATAGGTGACCCATGAATTAGTCATTTGGAAGGGAAGCTGTTTCAGAGAGCAGAAGTCCAGGATGAAATAGTGGAAGATAATGGAGCTAAGAAAAGAGTCACTCAAGAGGAAGAAAAGGAACAACTGAGAGCAGGGAGCATTGAGTGGTTCATTCATACTGGAGTAGAGAGGAAGATGATAAGCTGAACAGTAAAGTTTTCTTTGAAGGGATGATAGAGCTGGCGTTCTATACTAACATCATTTTATAAATCAGAGTTTCTCAAAGTGTGGTCTGCAGACTGTAGGCAGTCCCCAAGATCTTATGAGGACAGTATCTGGGAATTCAAAACAATTTCACAATAATACTAAGATGTTATTTTCTCTTTTCACTGTGTTTATGTTTGCCCTGATGGTGTAACATTAATGTTGTATAAAGCTACTGTGGCTTTGACACAAATCAACGCAGTGACATCAAACTTATAGGAAAGAAGTTGTTTCACTTAGAAAATTCCTTAAAACAGTTAAAATTATTAATTTTATTAAAACTCAATCTTTGAAAACATGTTATTTAAATATTATTTGTGGCCAAATGGATAGAATGCATAAAGAACTTCTACTGTACCTGAGTATGATGACTGTCTTGAGAAAAAGCAACTGTTTGAGTTAAGTCAATGTTGATGTCTTTTTCCTAGAACACTGTTTTTATTTGACAAAATGACTGCTAGATAAACTACTGTTATTCAGGCTAAGATAGTTGGGAGACATTGTTTCAAAAATGAGCAGAGGGCCTATTAATTCCAGGAAAACAGATAGCATTATTTGTTATCAATGACAAAATTTGGGCTTTCAAATGAAAATTAAAATTTTGGAAAACATATTCACTACTATGAGCTTGAGATCACTGTTAATATTAATAAATTTGACTTTTAAATATTTTATATTGAAATATGTGAATATTTTTAAGATACATACACTTAGGGAGCCATTATTTTCTCAATTTCCAATGTTTGCTGTTATAAAAATTATGCATGGATGTTGTTGTTTACTTGCTGAGTCATGTCCGACTCTTTTGATACTCCATGGACTGTAGCCCACCAGGCTCCCCTGTTCGTGGGATTCTCCAGGCAAGAACACCAGAGTAGGTTGCCTTTTCCTTCTCCAGGGGATCTTCCCCACCCAGGGCCTGGACACATATTTCCTGCACTGGCAGGTGAATTCTTTACCACTGAGCCACAAGGGAAGCCCGTGCATGGGTACTGGATCCATTTAAAGCGTACACAGACCAGTGAGTTTTAATGTAACAGAGAATTAAAAAATTCACTGATAGGCTTTCAGATTACAACTACAACTAACATTTAAGAAATTATTGCTTTTAAAGTGTTGGTGTAACATCAAAGAACATCCACAATTATCTGAGAAGACTATTAAAACACTCCTCAACTACATTACTTTTTCAGCTACATAACTGTATGATGCTGGAGTTTCTTCATAGATTTCAATTAAAGCAACATAAAGCAACATATTCAATGAAGAAGCAGAGGTGAGAGTCTAGCTGCTTCCTATAAACCAGACATCAAAGAGATTTGCAAAAACATAAAACATAACACTTCAATAATTAGTTTTCTTGGAAATGAATTTTTAAATAAACAGACATGGTGACATGTAGCAATTTCACAGTGATTTTAAATGAGAAAATAAACACTTCAAAAATTTATCAGTTTTGATTTTTAATTCTGTGAATATCAGTAGATCTAGTCCCTTTAAATAAAAGCTCTTCAGAGTCCTCATAGTATGATAGTGTATAAAGGGTTCCTAGGACCAAAGTTTGAGAACCAATGATAAATGTGAGCACCACTTTCCTAAGGATCCTAGGGCTTCTTGCCTGGGGTTGCAGCCTGGGGGTGGGGGGTGGGGGCATCATTCATTATTAGGACCAGCTCATGGCATAATCGGACTGAGTTTTGAAGCACTACAGCGTCATCCTTGCATACGGTAGAGGCACAATGTATTTTTATTCTTTATTTCTTAAAACTGTGATTGACTGAAGGGAAAACATGCACAGTTCTTTTTTTTATTTGCTTAAACTTTACATCTCAAAATTAATGCATGGGAATGAAGAGTTCTGAGGATGGAAGCTGGTGATGGTTGTATAACAATATGAATGTACTCAATGCCACTGAACTATACACTTAAAAATGATTATGGTAAAGTATAAGTTTTATGTTATGTATATTTTACCACAATAAAATATTGGGATAAAAAGAGCAATAGGCCGTATATCTTTTGTTTTAAAAACTGCACATGCAATTTTTAAGAAGGATGATATAATTAATCAAGTATAGGAAATACTCCTGCAGCCCAGGGTTCCAAGTAAGAAAAACTGTTTCTTTATGGATATTCCTCTAGTTTCCTTGCTCCATCCCTACTCCTACTTCTGGATAATTTGAAGGTTAAGGGAATATATATTGTGATATTGTTTCACGTTCTGTGGCTACAAGTACCCAAATGCCCAAATCAGTGGGCAACCTGTACAAATTAAAAAAAAATTAATCATCTGTTCAGCCATAAAAAAGGGGAAAATTCTGCCATTTGTGACAACATAAATGAACCTGGAGTACATTATGCTAAGTGAAATAAGCCAGGCAGAAAAAGGGCAATACTGCATAATCTCAGGTGTATGTGGGAATCTAAAGAAAAGTCCAACTCATAGAACCAGAGATAGAATAGAGGGGCTTGGGGCAAGAACAACATGGGCATAGGTTGGTCACAGGATATAAACTTTCTGTCATAGTTATAGCTTATGGTGAATGATGTCAGATTCATGATCGCTGAAGAAGATTTAGCTTTGGGATCAGGGACCAGTCTTGATCACTCAAGAGCTTTTGTGTAGCAGAGTTTTATTAAAGTGAAAAAGGGACAGCAAAAGCTTCTGACATAGACATCAGAAGGGGGGCAGAGAGTGCCTCCCTCACTAGTCTAAGCAAGGGAGTTATATATTTTTAATTAGTTATTACAATAAATCAAAAGAAAGTCTCAAGGTTGCAAAGATCTTACTAGACCCACTCCCATAATTTACATTTTAAGATAACAGGATTAGCCAGCAGGTTTTCAGGAAGGAGAAACAGTCCTCAAGCAGAATACATTGTTGTTATATAATCCTTAGTACAGAGTTTAAATTGAGTTGTTTGTTGCGTAACCATCAGAAAAAAACCTCATGACTAAGACTAAGGAATGTAGAGAGGGAAAAAAAAGATGTTTGTCCTTTCCTCCTCCTTGAGAACCCCAGACCCAAATCTCCACTTCGAGAGCCCCAGGCCACTTTCTCCTCTTCGGGACCCTGGACTTCTTATCAGCCTGCCTAGGAATTGACTCTCTAGTTCTGGGTTTCTAGTGTGCAGCATGGTGATTAGAGTTAGTAATAGCATAGTGTACACTTGGAATTTGCTAAGAGAGTAAGTCTGAAATGTCTTAGTACACCAAAAAAGGAAAAAAGGTAATTATGGGAGGTGAGGTATGTCTTTTCCTTGATTGTGATAATCGTGTCACAATGTATATGTATATCAAATTATCATACCAGTCATCTTAAATACACCACACAATTTTTTTTATCAATTATGCCTCAATAAAGCTGGGGAAAAATTCAGCATCTGTTTTCATATTATTAAGATGCCATCATATTAAAATACCTTTGCACATTTATAATTACAGAAATTAAAATGATCATGATAAAAAATTAAAAACTGAATCAAGGGCTTTTGTCTCTTTTAGGAGAGTCAGTCAAGCTGTTGAGAGTTTCACCCCCACAGCTGTTTCCTGCCAGCTGGGCAACTGGGCAGAGTGGACAGACTGCTTTCCATGCCAGGACAAAAAGGTGAGACATTAATAACCAGTTTTGGAGCATTTAGCATTTGAGTTGTGTAGTATGCATTCAAATGGGGATAAGCAGTTGGCACTATAAATCTAGAAGTCTGGGGAGAAAATGGATCTAGAAATAGGTATTCAGAAGCCATACACACATGACGGTGGAACATATTTCTGCTTCTTCTGATTTTGTTTGTAAGGCATTTGGATGAGGCTACACAGACATGTATGCTATGGCTTAGATGGAAAAAAGTAGCCTTCCAGACATGGGCACACTGATCCCCACTGGCCCCTCTGGGTCCTGGCCAACCTACTGCCCTCTAGTGACCAATGACTTGGGAACAAAATGCCAAGCTGTCCATGACCTATGGAAAACTGAGATAAACCAAAGCATGCCACACAGGGTGTTTCTGAGGATTTCACTTTCACGCACTGAAAAAGGTTGACACGCCCAGTGAACAGACGTATATCTATCTTGCCCACATAAGTGGTTTTAATTGGTCCAAAATGATTGCTAAACTCAGTAGCATAAGGCGGATGTTGGGAGCACTCTGCTCTGGCTGGGAGAAGTATTACAGCTCTGTCTTTGTTCAGAATCACTGGCCCATCATGATAATAAAAAGACTAACTTCTATTCTGTTTTCTTAGTATTTTAAAATCTCTGCAGCTAACACACACCTTCACTGGATATAGGGTGGGTGCAGGCCCTTATGTGGTACACCACTGCCTGAGCCTTGTCTACTAGCCTATTGCTGTCAAGCCTGTGTTTCAGCTTTGATTGAACAGCTTAGATTCTGCTTTGCACCTTATTTGCTGTGTTACCTCTGATTCCTAATCTATAAGTGAAAGTAAGAACAGCATGTACATTATAGAGTTTTTGAGAACTTTAAAGCCTCCAGAACAAAAGCGCTTTTCATGGCATCTGGCACACAGTAAAAGTGGGTCACTCAGTTGTGTCTGACTCTTTGTGACCCCAAGGATTTTATGGTCCATGGAATTCTCCAGGCCAGAATACTGAAGTGGGTAGCTATTCTCTTCTTCAGAAGATCTTCCCAACCCAGGGATCAAACCCAGGTCTCCCCCACTGCAGAAGGATTCTTTGCCAGCTGAGCCACCAGGGCACATAGTAAGTGTTCAATAAATGTGAGCGGTTTCACTTCCTCCCTGTGCCCTCCTCTCTAGCCCCACTCCCTCTGCCTTGAATCAAGCCCTGCTCTTTTCTCATTTGACCTCTTACAGAGTCTGCTGATGGTTCTCCTGCCTCCAGCCCCCTCCTCAGTGAGACAGGAAAGTGCTCTGGGAAGATTTGATGACAGTGGTGGAAACACCATTTCGACCTAGTTTATCTGACTCTGAAGGCTAAAATTTATGATCTTGCCTCTCCTACCTCTGGGATATGCCAAAGAATTTTAGGCATTCCGGTTTAAAAATTTCTGGCTCCCAATTCTCATTCTGCTTTGACATTCTGGATTAATTTTCTGAATCTGCTGTGATTAAATGCCACAAACTGGGTGGCTTAGAACAGCAGAAATATATTCTCTCACAGTTCTGGAGGCCAGAAGTCTGTAGTCGAGGTGTCAGTAGAGTCAGGCTCTCTCTGGAACCTCCATGGGAGAAACTGTTCTTTGCTTCTTCCAGTTTCTGGGGGCTGCTTGCTCCAGTCTCTGCTCCTCTGCATCTCTCCCTCCCCTCTGTGGGTTTCCCTCATGTGTATAAGTGAAATCCCTCTCTGCCTTCTTCTTACAAGGAAGGACACTGTGATGGCATTCAGAGTCCGCCTGGATAATCTAGAGTAATTTCTCCAAATTAATGATGTCTGCAAAGATCCTTTTCCCAAATAAGGTAACATTTACTACTTTCAAGGATTAGGACTTGATTTCTTTGTATAGCCAGTATTCAACCTATTATACATTGAAATAAGATCCTAAAGCTACATTTTTCTATTGTGTTACAGTTTAGATAGCAGATAGCACAGGTGAATGACTTACAGTTTACATCAGCATTGATTACTTTCTTAGGGATTCAAAAAGTTGTGTCTTTAAGGTAATTCTTAAAATGATTCTGTTAACTATTTAATTGAAAGGCTGTCTGAGTTTCTTTTTATTAATATGTTTCTTCCTCTCCTAATCTCCCAAAGATGTGCATTTCTGAAAAGAAACATTGTCTACTAGGTAGAAAAGAAAATTATGTCTTAATGATACCAACCATGGGCAATGGCACGGAGAAGTCCCTGGGGGAGTATCCTTATCAACCTGCCTGCAATACAATGTCTTCATTATTTGATAACAACCTAGAAACTAGGGAGTGGGTAGGAATGAACCTGATGCCTGTGCCATCCTTCCAAGTATAGAAACCACAGGAAGGATGTTAATGACAGTAACAGTCACCATTTATTAAATAATTTCTGTAGACCAAGGACTGTGCTAATACTTTAAATATATCATCTTCTTATCTGACTTTGGCAGCCAGTAGTGGGTGATAGACAGACACTGTCCTCCCCTTTGCTTAGGTTGCCCATTAAGAATGTAGTAGAGCCTCAATTTAAATCTGGCCAGTCTGATTCCAAAATGCCCATCAATCTGAACTGTATGCCTCTCCTGGAGCTATATGGAGAGTAGTGAGTGATATTAGTGGTTACCTAATCCAATACCTTCTCAGTTATAATCGTTCCAGAGTAGTCCAACAGCTACAAGGACGATGACAAAGTTGACAGCCCTTATTACTGGGCACACACCAGAATGGAACAGAGAGCCAATGTCTTTACCTGTGTGACCACTAATCTTCAGAACACTCTCAGATCTCGTGTTACAGATGAGAACACTGAGGGTCAGAGGAATTAAGGAATGTATCCAGTGACACATACCCTGGGAGTTGCAGACCTGGAATTCTAACCCAGTGTAAGATGGGATCATTAACAGAAATTAACCTCCTAGACTTGTGAGAATTAAGTGAGACAAGCAATGTAGAGGGACTTCCCTGTTGGTCCAGTGGCTAAGATTCCACACTCCCAATGCACAGGGCCCAGGTTTGATTCCTGGTCAGGGAATGAGAGGGCTGCCCAGGTGGTGCTAGCACTTGCCTGCCAATGCAGGAAACATGAGAGAGGTAGGTTCAATCCCTGGGTGAAGAAGATCCCCTGGAGCAGGCATGGCAGCCCACTTCAGTAATCTGCCTGGAGAATCCTATGGACAGAGGAGACTGGCAGGCTATAGTCCACACTGCCGCAAAGAGTTGTACTGACTGAAGTGACTTAGCCCTCATGCATGCACACAGGGAACTACATCCCACATGCCACAGACTAAGAGCTTGCATGCCTCAGCTAAAGATCCCATATGCTGCAACTGAGACCAGGCACAGCCAAATAAATAATAATAATATTTTTTAAAAGAATGCAAAGTGTTGAACCAATAGAAAGCACTCAATAACTGGTGGTCACCATCATCATCATCAACACATTGGTAACTGCAGGTCTCATAACTGGTGAATGTTTTATAAGGGCAAGAAAGAGAAGAGAACTGGCTCTATATTGGTATAACAAGCTCTCTCGTATTTATTGCATTGTGGAACAAGAATGTGGGTAGACATTGAAAATATCTTCATATTCCCACATTGACCATTAATTATAATCTCGTCCCACCAAGCTTACAAATCTGCCATCGCTGTTATTGACTGACAGGCAGGAAAGGCAGAGGGACTGGTTGGATCCTCACTTCTTTTAGCTACAACTGTCTCTTTGCTAAGGAGCAGTCATGTAGGCAGAAGCAAGCAAGATAAAAGAGAGGGGAAGTCACACTGCTTTGCACTCATCCCTAGAAGCATCTGGAAAAGGCTGCATTGATAATGGTAGTGATGTAGAAACCATTTCTGCTTATTAAGCACCGATGATATGCCAGGTGTGAGGCTACGTGGTCTCAGACCTCTCGCCTAGCTCTCACAAAATCCTTTTCAGCTAAGGTGTCATCACAACCACTTTACATATCAGACAACAGATGCTCAGAAAAGATAAGTGACTTGCTCATGGGCAGTTGGTAAGTGAATCTGGGGTTTGAACCCAATGGGTCTAATTTGGGGCTAATTTCATGCCTATACTCTTCCAACTATAGGACACAGGTGGAGGAATCATTAGTAATTATGATTAGTGACGTCAACTAGGTCAACGAACTCATTTTACAGATTGGGAAACCGAGGCAGAAAGTACCATGCACTGATACTGTACACAGTGAGTAAAAGATGGATTCAAGTCAGGAACTCAGTTCTCTTGCTTGTCAAGTCCTTTCCTTCCTATTTAATTACTTACAGTCTTGAAGGCAGGGCCTGTGGGTTGAGCCAGTGTAAAGAGGCAGCAGAAAATATGGTGCTAACTGACATGCTGTATGAAGCTCTCTATACCCCCATGTTCTGTGTTGTTATATTTTTTATCTCATCAACTAGACTCTGAGTTTCTCAAAGACAGGGATGGAACTTCAATTTCTTGGAATATCTTACTGTTCAGCTTCCTCCTTATATACTAGTACCTCACACTGTACACCCTATGTAAAACAGTAACATAAAAACATCGAGCCCAAAATTGGTATGCGTTTTATTCTTTCTGTCCTTCCTTCAGCAAGTATTGATTCATCTGCAGTCAAAGCTGGACACAGAGGCTCAGATGGTGTCTTCAAAGCTCTCTTTGTCTCTTGACCTCTTGCATGGGCTCTTTCTACCTCATAGGCAACATGATCACTTGATACCCAGCAACTTCAGCTAAAAAGGAACTCTCTTTTCCAAAAATTCTGGAAGAAAATTCCCAGAGAGGACTATGATTGCCATAAGGCTGAGTCATGAACCAATCATTGTGAGTTGGCAGATATGGGGCCCTGATTTCCCCACCTCATTCATATCCACACAACCTTGTGACTAAGGGGGTGACATCACCCCTACCTGAATCATATGAGATATGTCACAAGGAAAGAGGGGATGTCATGACCAGAAAAAAATTCTACAAAGGAGAAGCAATAAACATCTTCTAAAAGTGCCTCCCATGCAATGCATCATAGACCAAATGCCAAGTATATGAAGCCAAATAAGACACGGTCCTCCCTTTGGCAGCCCTAACCCCGTATGAAAATTGTTTCTAAAATAAGGAGATAGATAAAGTAAGAAGTAGACAATAACAACCTTATATGACAAGTGCTAGGAGAGAGGGTTCATAGGGAACTGAGAGTATATTACTAAGTTATAGAAGTTTTTTCCCAAGAAGGTCAACCATGAGTCTTGAAAGATGAATAGGTACTAACTGGCTTCAGAAAGAGAAGATGGAGCTCCTTCCTGGCAAGGAGGAAGACCCTAGAAATACTTAGTCTAAACTTCTCATTTGATGTTTGGAGGCCCTAATTCAACATTCCGCTGATAGCAACCTCTGGTTGAACATCACCATTTATGATTACTCATCCCCTCAAAAGACAGCTTTGCAGGGGGCTCTCAATCATTAAGACAGTCATTCCTTATGTTGAGCTGAGACCTGCCTGCACCAATCTTGGCTGATTGATAAGACAATGAATGTGTCTGCTTCCAAATCTAATTTAGTACAGATACCGGAGCCTCTTGCAGCCAAACAAGTTTGGGGGAACCATCTGCAGTGGGAATGTCTGGGACCAAGCCAGCTGTCACAGTCCCACAGCTTGTCTGAGTCAAGCACAGTGTGGACAGGATTTCCAGTGTAAGGAGACAGGTGAGTAGCATCTCAGCAGGATAACAGCTGTGCCTGTCAAACTTCATGTACAAAACAGTTCTCCAGGAGCTTGTTAGAATGCAGAACTCCAGAGCCCCGAAGCTATCATCTGGAAGTTTCGGATGGGACCTAGGAACCTGAATTTGAAGCCAAGTCAGCAATCCAAGTAATCTTGGTGCAAGTTTTTGGGAACATATGTTGATTTTAAAAAGATACAATTCACACATCCATCCATTCATTGAAATAAATATTAATTGAGTGCATATGATGACCAGGTAATATGCTACCTGCTGGTGATGCAGAGATAAACAAAATTCATGTGCTTGATCCTCGGTACTCCTAGACTCTTTGGGAGACAGACCAATAGGGCACCAATGGAAATATCCTGTGATAGCCAGTGTAATGGGTGTATGTATATGGTCCAATGTACAGATTCTCTGGCAGGGGGTGTCTAAATCTGCTTTGGAGAGTCAGGGCAGGATTCAACATGATACTTGAACTGAGACTTAGAAAACAAACAAGTTTGCTAAGCAACAAAATGTGCAAAAGTACAAGGGTTTAGGGACTCGCAATCAGCCCAAAATAAGTGCTTTGGGAAGAGAGGCAGGGGATCGGCCAGGTTTTTAACTGGGGACCAGATGATGGCATTTGGAGACAGAGGAATGGGGAGGTTCTGGAGGGTGCAGAGCATTTTAGATCCCTGGGGCTGTCATGTGGAGACTGAGTAGAGAGGAGGAGCGTGGGGCAGAGTCTGAGCGGAGGGCTTGCAGGTGGGAGACAGCGAGGCTGGGAAGAGGGTGGAGGCAGTGAGAATGGAAGGTGGATGGTACAGCACTGAGGACTGAAGGGCCGTTTCAGAGATGGAACAGATCCAGGGGTCATGCATGGATGGGAGAGTTGACTATAAAGCAAGCTGAGTGCTGAAGAATTGATGCTTCTGAACTGTGGTGTTGGAGAAGACTCTTGAGAGTCCCTTGGACTGCAAGGAGATCCAACCAGTCCGTCCTAAAGGAGATCAGTCCTGGATGTTCATTGGAAGGACTGATGTTTTGGCTACCTGAGGCGAAGAGCTGACTCATTTGAGAAGACCCTGATGCTGGGAAAGATTGAAGGTGGGAGAAGAAGGGGATGACAGAGGATGAGGTGGTTGGATGGCATCACTGACTCAATGGACATGAGTTTGAGTAAACTCCAGGAGTTGGTGATGGACAGGGAGGCCTGGTGTGCTGCAGTCCATGGGGGTCACAAAGAGTCGGACACAACTGAGCAACTGAACTGAACTGATACAGATCATGAGGGAGGGGGAGGAGTCCTGGAAGCTCTAGAAGCATCCACTGCCTCTCCTTGCTCAGGTCGCTGCCTGAAACGCCACCTGGTGTGCAATGGAGACAAGGACTGCCTGGATGGCTCTGACGAGGACAGCTGTGAAGACGTCAGGATCTCGGAAAATGACTGCAGCCTGTATGACCCAATTCCAGGATCAGAGAGGGCAGCCCTGGGGTGAGTCACTGCCTGCTGGCTCTGTGAGTCCGGGCATGATCTCTCATCAGTCAAGCGTATGGTTTCAGGGAAACAAGAGGGCCTTTGGGAGAAATTCCTCTAGAGTGCATCCTAAGAGGCCACCATCCCTCTAGTGTCTTAGTTCATTCAGGCTGCTCTAAGATACCACACACTGGGTGGCCTATAAACAACAGAAGCTTATTTCTCAGACTCCTGCGGCTGGAAGTCTGAAATCAGGGTGCCAGCCTGGTCAGGTGGGGGTGTTCTTTTAGTTAGCAGTCTTCTTGCTGTGTCCTCCCATGGTGGAAGGGATCAGGGTGCCCTGTGGGTTTCCTCTGTGAGAGCAGTAGCTCCATTCATGAGGGGTCCACCCTGATGACCAAAGCACTTCCCAAAGGTCTCCCTCTACATACCACCACATGGGGGGTTAGAGTTTAAGCATATGAATTTGGTGGGGGCACAAAATTCAGTCCATAACAGGTGATTTGCTCAGTCCTCTTTACGTGACATAGCTCCTGTTTTCCCCTCTACGCCTCTGTCTGTATATCCTTATTTCACCCTTTCCCACTCTACGGCTCATTCCTCTTGCCCCAATTCCATTTCCAAGGCCTATTTATGAAGCTACATCTTCTACGAAGACTTCCAATATTCCCCAAAGAACTCTTCTCTGACTAAGCGTACTTTTCAGTAGCCCTGTTCATACTCTGCTTTGCACTGTAGCTGCTGATACAACCAAGGCTAACATAGTGACACAGTGCAAAGAAAATGGACTTGAAGGTGAGACACAGTGGAGCTTGAATCTCCACTTTGCGACTGCTGACTTACACCTCTCAGGACACATTTATTTATTATTTTTAATCTGTTGAGATCCATTCAGCCATAATTCTAACTTTCCTTCATTGTATACCTTATGTTTAGGTTCAAACCCCCACACACAACACTCACTTTTCTTCTGAGATTTCATAAAGCTAGTTCCTTCTTTCTGGAATATCCTTCCCTATATTCCTATCTGGTTACCTTTTTACCTAGTGTTATGCACTGAATTCCATCCCTCTAAAATTCATATGTGGAAGCCCTAACACATATGTGATTATATTTAGAGATAGGGCCTTTACAGAGGTAATTAAGGTCAAATGAGGTCATAAGGGTGGGGCCCTAATCCAATAGGACTGGTGTACCTTATATGAGGAGGAAGAGACACCAGAGAGCTCTCTCTCACCACAGGCACAGAGAGGGCGCCATGTGAGGACATGGCAAGAAGGTGGCTATCTGCAACCCAGGAAGACAGGACTTGCCAGAACCCAACCCTGAGAGGTGGAGAAAGTACCTTTCTCCTAGACTTCCAGCTTCCAGAAGTGAGAGAACATAAATTTGTCAAAATTCTTTGAGTCACCTGGACTTGGGTATTGTATTGGGTGTATTGTGCTATGACAGCCCAGTTAAGACACCCAGACATCATCTCCTCTAGTTGGTCTTTTTGACCACCTCCCCCCTCCTCTCAATGCTGTTTATGCTGACTTGGCAAGGGACTAAGGGACACACAGGGACACACACTTCTGTGTGTGTCCTTCTCTCCCAGCACTTCGCCAGCAGGGCAGAGACGTCTGTTTCCCAGGCTGAGGGATCCCTCAGCATCTCTGCTTCTCCAGCATCCAGCACAGGGCTGAGCTTGTTGTGACACATGGTATTGCTGGTCTTTGCTCTGGGCCTTGTCCCCTAACTTGAACATAAACTCTTTGAGGGCAGAGGCTGCTCTGATTCATGATTTTCACCTCCTTAGCCTCCATCTCAGAGCTTTTGCTAGAACAGTCTGCCACTGAGTATTGATTGCAGTGAAACAAATCAATAGGAGCAGCTGGATCTTTACAGATGAGGAAACAGAAAGAGGTGGTGACCATCACACAGCAGCTAGGCCATGTGGCGACCCACTCCCAGTCACATGTGAGTTCTGTGACATGCAGTGGTCACTCACTGTGCTTTAACTACCTTCAGGTCACAGCCCACCTACCAGATAGGGCAGAATCCTGTAAGTACCTGTGGACACAGCACATGAAAAGATGATCAAATATTAGTTTGATGATCAAATATTAGTTTCTGGGACTGCCATAACAAATGCCACAAACTAGGTGGCTTAAGCAAAAGGAAATTTATTTTCTCAGGAGGCTAGAAATCTGAGATGAAGGTAGGATTGCTCTTCCTGTGGCCTCTCTCCTTGGCTACTGAATGGCCATCTTCTCTCTGTGTCCTCACAGGGTCTTCTCTCTGTCCATCCTGGATCCTAACTTCCTCTTCTTGTAAGGACACCAGTCACATTGGATTAGGGCCTTCCCTAATAAGCTCATTCTACCTCAGTTGCCATTTTAAGGATTCTATCACCCAAACACTGTAAAATTCTGAGGTTTTGGGAGTCAGGACTTCAACATATGAATATTGGGAGGGCATATTTCAGGCTCTAACACCAAAATCTTGATTTTGAAAGTGACTATGGGATGAAAAGTGTATGAGCGTGAAATACTGAGGTGTTGATTTGGAAAATGATTTCCTCCTTACTGACAAAAAGATCTCAGACCATGACCCTGATCTCACAAGATTCAATCAGGAGAATTTCAAATATATTAATACTTGTTGGGTTGAGTATTTTGCTCACACTGAACACTAAAACCAGCAGAAAGGGGCCACCTCCACTCCTAACAGTTGACATTATGGTGGTTTTTCCATTCATCTATAAGACCTCAGAGGCCTTCCCTGATATTTTATTTTTTTTATTTAGACATTTCCCAGTTTTTAATTTTTATTTATTGTTATAAAAGTGGTAACTATTTGAGGTAAAAACTGAACTTTTTCCTTCACTATCCTTAACCTTGTCCCACCCACTTACCCTCTCTCTCTTCCTTCCCTGGAGCTGACCCCTGTTAAAAGTTGGGACTTACCAATCATGTAAAAATGCACTGCTAACATACACTGTATGGAAAGAATTCAATTAAGTGTATTGTGCATTATAGGCATAAGTATATTTTATATAAATATGATTAGCCTATACATATTGCCCACAACTTGTTTTCACTTAATATTTTGAAGATTTCCTACCATATCATCTATTGTCTTTTTCTAAGCAACAATGGAGTGTTCCAGAACAAGGGTCAGCAAACCATGGCCTAGGTGCAAGAGTCAGCCTGCAGTCTGTTTTTAAATAAAGTTTTATTGAAACACAGCTTTTGCCCTACAGTGGAAGAGTTGAGTAGTTGCAGCAGAAATCTACACAACCTGCAAGGCCTAAATTATTTACTACGGACCTTTGCAAAAAATTTTTTAAGAAAAGAAAAAACAATTTCCCAATTCTTCTATAGTGTAAGTGTATGATAATTAAATTACCTCCTATGGAACTGAAAGATAATTAGTTAGATTATTTCCCCCTTTTCCCTTCCATAAACAGTGCTACAATGAACATTCTCATATATATAATTTTGTACACATGTGTGAATATTTCTGCAGAACAAGTTTCCAAAAAGTGGAATTCCTCTCTCTTTATTTCTACTAGGGCTCCTGCAATCAGATTTTCCAAATATACATAGGCTTTACTTATGGTTAGAGACTGCAGTACAATCTTAGAGCTTATGGTTCTTTTGAGTTTTTCTTTGGTCCATGAGAGAGCCTATATTTATCAGCTGTAGGCAGCAACATGTCCCATAGGTGGAAAGATAGAAATTGCAGGGTAAAGAGTATGAACCTAGATTGTAGTGTCCAAAAATTCTAGGAAAAAATCCCAGTTCTGACTATACGCAAGTTACTTATTTTTTCTGAGCTTCAATTTCCACATTTGAGAAATTGTCATGAGGTTGAAAGCTAATATATGCTAAATGTCTGGTAAAATGGGTATTCAATTCATCACAGCTATTATTACATCACTTCCACTAATAGGAAGAAAGAGATGGAGAAAGAAAGAGAAGAAGGAAGTTCACTTACATTGAATTTCTACTATACGCCAAGTGCTCCATAATTATCCATTTATTCTTTCAAAGCAGGTTTTATTCATTATCCTTCCCCTGCTAATTTGCCTTTGTGCCTTTTCACAAAGGAAATAAACAAACATGACGAATGCTATGCCAGAGGCAATCACTGAATGCCATGGGAACACAGAGGAGGGACAATTGTCTGTCCAGGATAATTAAAGAAGGTGATACGGAGGAGGCAACGTTCCAGTTGGGTCTTAAAGGCTGAACATAAGTTTGAGATGTAAAGAAAAGCCATCATTTTATTGTCTACAACATAAGAGGCTTAGATTGTAAGGTCTTTGAACTCTTAGTCAACTTTCATGCTTTTGTTCAGTCAACTTTCTCTTTTTAAGAAATTAAAGCTGTCTTTCACTTGTTTCACATAATTTTTACCTAAATATGAGTAAACCATCCATGACATAAAATAGGACTTAGGCAGATAGATGTGAAACACCCTCAGAGAGGGAAGTATCAGAAAATATTTCTGGAAAAGTATTGGGCCAGGGGAAAAGAAGTATTATTATCAAGTGTACTTCTATTTCACCCTAATGCTCTCATTTAGACTTCACTAAATGATACTTTTTACTATTCTATTCTTCAAATGAGGAAAATGATCTTCAGGAAGTTTGTAGAAACTTTCTACAAAGTCACACAGCTAGTAAATGACAGAGCCAGAAATTAAGCAGGTGTCTCCCTGACTTCTGGAGAAGGAAATGGCAACCCACTCCAGCATTTTTGCCTGGAGAATCCCATGGACAGAGGAGCCTGATGGGTAATACTGTCCATGGGGTCGCAGAGTCAGACATGACTTAGCAACTCAACTCCTGACTCTGTGTTTCTCCATGCTGCCTAGAAAACTACAGCCTTTCTGAGGATTAGACCATCAGCTTTTAGCAGCAGAACTTCTTCTGAAATAATACTAACAAAAGCCAACAAGAGCAACATTTTTTTAATATTTCATAGGAGTACTATTATGGTTCCTTTACTTGTTTTAACTCATGCTTAACTCTGCGAGGGCAGTAGTATTAACTGTTTTGTTTTTGTTTTTTTACAAATGACTAAACTAAAACACAGAGAGATTAAATGATCTGCCCAAGGTCAATCACACAACTAGATGTGGCAGAGACAGCAAACAGGTCTGGACTGTCTAGTTCCTAGGCTCAGAATTTTGATAATCATGCATGTTCTTCAGTTTACTCAACAAACATTTAGGAGTGCCTCCTATGTGGGAGCACAGTCCTTTTCCAGTGCTCTCTCCTAGAAGCTGCTTTCCTGTTCGATTTAGGTATAATATCCTGACCCAGGAAGAAACTCAGAATGTGTACGATGCCAGGTACTACGGGGGCCAGTGTGAGACTGTATACAATGGGGAATGGAGGGAGCTTCGGTATGACCCCGTCTGTGAGCGTCTCTACTATGGAGATGATGAGAAGTACTTCCGGAAACCCTACAATTTCCTGAAATATCACTTTGAAGTAAGTCTGAACAGGGTGCTCACAGGCCACTGTGGCAGGGAGGCATGGAGGGGAAGTCTACTGGGGAAGACAGCATGATTTGCTCTGGAAGATTTTTCTTCCTATAGGGCTTGCTGGTGGCTGAAGCTCCCACTGCACCTGCTCCCACACATGCTCAGGGCTGAAGAGTCAAGGTCAGGGCCAGGGAGCCTCCGTAAATGGGACTGTACTGTAAATGGGACCACCCCTGCTAGATCTCGGTTCTGGTCCTAAAGCAGTGAAATAGACTGGGGCCCTATTTTCTGGGCTGCTGGTCAGAAGCCCTATTTCTAGGTTTTGACACTATTAGAACAGACGTATATCAGACCTTGAGCAGCCCGCTGTTCCTCCGCAGGCTCAGGTTCCTAAGATGTAAAGTGGGGGCAAGGCAGGAAGTGGCTGGGGGTCCTGAGACCTGTGCTCCTGCTTCCCCAAGGGCAGGTCCTTATTGATGACCTTCATTTCTTGGCTTTCTGTGCATGATTTTGTTAGAAGAAAGAGTTCTGCTATTGAAAAGTGCTTGCAAACTGCTAAGGTTCCCTAAGATTCTCCACATCTTTAAAATTCTGCTATCTCCTAGTACCATGGAGCTCACAGTCAGCTCCAGGGCCTGCTCCTGACCATTCATTTCTCTACCCCTCACCTTGTGGGTGAGCCATCTACACAGCACACCTCACTGGAGGCTTACCAATTGTCAGCTCTTCTACTTTCACACAAATTCTCTCACTGAATCCTCATCACAAGACAATGGAACAGATATTACCTTGGCCCATTTTAGATATTAAAAATCCCAGAGAGTTAGAGGGATAAATGTCAGGCCCAATAGGTAGCAGAGACAAGATTTAAATCTAGATCAATCTGAACTATACATCGTTTAGAAGGGAGGCTAGATGATGCAAATTCTCTCTGTATCATGTACATTCTATCTACATTCTACCTATATAGAGAGATGATAGGATGCCAGGACCCTGAACACCTATCTAGTCACATCCCTCATCCCTCAAGTTTCCCAAGAGAAAAATATTGACAGAGGATAAGGCTAGGCTTATGGATTCTGTCTTAAGAAGTCAGTTCCCACTGTCCACAATAGCTAAGATGTGGAAGCAAATGTCCATCAACAGAGGAATGAATGAAGAAGATGTGGTACATATATACAATAGAATATTACTCAGCCATAAAAGAGAATGACAATGCCATTTGCAACAACATGGTTGGACCTAGACATTATCACACTAAATAAGCCAGATAATGATAAACATTATACGATCACATATATATGGAATCTAAAAAATAATACCAATCAACTTAAGCACAAAATAATAATAGATTGACATACATATAAAACAAACTTAGGGCTACCAAAGGGGAAAGGGGAAGGGGAGAGATAAATCAGGAGTATGGGAGTATCAGATGCAAACTACTACATATAAAATAAACAATGAGGATTTACTGTATAGCAGAGAGAACTATATTCAATGTCCTATAATAAACTATAATGGAAATGAATCTGAAGCTACATACCTGAAACTAACATAATGCTATAAATCAACTATAGTTAAATTAAAAAAAAAATTAAACTGGCTTTCCCTAGTCCACTTCCACCTTTGCCATCAGGTCTAAGTAAGCCAAGCTGGAAGACGTAGGCAATGCTGTTTTCCTAACCAGAGGACGGTCTAGGGTCTAGGCCTCAGGCAAGACAGACTAGGCTATGCTGTGGCAACAAATGATTCTTCAATCTCAGTGCTTTAGAACAGTAATGCCCTTCTTCTGCTATTTACTCATCCTAAGGTGGAAAGGAAACTCTCATTATCACAGCTACTCAGGACCCAAATTAATGGAGCCTCCATCTCACCACGTGCTCTTGTGATTACAGAGTGAACCACTCATGGGCTCCTAACCCTCACTTCCTTGGCTCAAGCAAAGCACATGACCACACCTCAGGTCAAGCTGGCTGAGAAATACAATCCTGGAATGAAATAACCAAACACCTTTGGGTGGTCCCTAAGCATACCTCTGCTTAGAACTGTCACCACCTGCCTGCCTTTGCCCCTTGTCCATGCCTAGATATGGCTTTCCGTATCTCCCCACTACAGAGTCAAACAGGAAGGAAGGGTATCTACCTTCCTATCTTCTACACAGGAAGGATAAGCCCTCTGGAAAGAAAGAAATGCATAGAACATTATAACATTTTATCAGAATCATGTGTGTATGCTTAAATAAATATTTTAGTAGTACCACTAACTACTAAGCATTGCTGAATTTTCTGCATTTTAGTATCAATTTGGAATAGCCATTTTAAAGAATTATTTATAATAATCTGAAATGTTGGTTATTTTACAAAGAAAATATTTAAATATTACCTATGAATTGGAATTAACTTTGTATATACAAAGCTAACATTTGTGGGTTTCCTTTCAGGCCCTGGCAGATACTAAAATCTCTTCAGAGATGTATAATGATGCAAATGATCTTCTTACTAAAGTGAAAAATGACAATTCTGTGTCAGGTGGACTGACCATTGGTGTGGGCGCTACAGGCAGCCCATACGTGGTGACTGCAGGTGTATCCGGGTCGCAAGATGCTTCCTTCTTAAAAAAGTTAAGCAAGTATAATGAGAAGGTATTAAAACATAATTCCCATGTTTCACAGTTTTCCATAATCTATGCCAAACACGTACTACCTTAACTGCATTAAAAAGTACAGTAGTAATTGAACCTTCATTTGCTTGTGTAATTGGAAATGTCTGATCAGTGGTAATCATGTTTGTTTTCTTATTACACTTTCACACACAGAATCATCACAATGGGAATAACATTGCACGATAAGACTAGTACTCTTATCATTCCCCCATCCTTTTTCATGGTTACCTGGAGCATACAGGGAAATACTTAGAATGGTAATGTCTTAAAGAGAAACATCCAAGCCTTCTAAACTAGACTTGGAAGAATTCTACAGCAAGCCTGGCTTTTCCAAATAGATTAGAGGGCTGGCCTGCTCAATGAATCTTTCTTCATCAACCATTTACTACTGATTGCCTATTATCCTGTCTATTATCAGGCAATGCTTCCTTGTGGAAGTCAGGGAGTCTGCATTAACTGATATCTAAAGACTAGTACCCGTTGTCTGGATGAAGTGAGGCAGAAGCTAACAGAAGGCTGTTCTCTGCCTCACACAGATGTGGACTGAAAGGACTTAGACTGTCTGAAGCCGAGGTGGGAAGGGAAAAGGGAGTGATAAGGCTGGAGAGGTAATCAGGAGCCAGAGAAATATGCATTGAATTGATCAGAAATTTACCCAAAAGCCTCAATACCTTATACCAAAACTTGGGATTTACAGAGGGCTCAAAGCATTATTTTACATGATGAAAATACAGTTATAAAAATTAACTTTGTTAACAAATATAAATTACATTTTGGAGCTTTGCCACAAATAAGCTATTGATCTGAAGGGAAGTATTGTTCTGAGATACGACTCTCACAAAGTCATGTGGACTTTTCAAAGACCAGGCAGTTTCCTTCAACTTTCACTATCCCTTTGGAACAAGGTTTACATTCTCTGCAAGGAAAGCTCATGCATAACCCACTTCCTCTTAAACCAATCCAAACTCGCCCTGGTCCTGTCTTTTTTTTTTCCATTATTATATCAGGATCCTGCATTTCTTGATTACTTAATGGTACAAGATTACCACTAAAATATAAGCTCTATGAGGGCAGGGACTATCTCATTCAAGATCTGCACCTTGCAGAAGACATCTGATGACAGGCACCAATAGGTATTTGGTCAATAAATTAAGTGATATTGGCATTTTACAGTGTCATTGAAATATTCCTAAGCATAATTTTTAATGGATGCCTAATACTTATGTTGAAAGTTGCATAATGCAATGCTCTAATTAGAGAAAGATGTGGAGGTAAGAGTGGGCTGAAGGCAAGAGCACAATGAAACACACTGTAATAGAGTCAAGGAACACAATGAAACACACTGTAATAATGAACCCAGTGAGGGTGGATAAGAACTTGACCTGGATGGCTTAGTAGGAACAGAGATGAAGGTACAGGAGAAGCCAGGCACACACTGGTGTCTAACATATGCTTGCAAAATGTAATAATACTCCCTTATATATATATATTTATATACATATATATGTAAGTATATCTATACTGTTACATATAATTCTCACAGTTAAATGTAGATATATATATATATATATATGTATTATATATATCCACAGGTACTAAATGCTGACTTTTTACGTGATCTCATGTGGTAAAATACATACTCTCTTTGTTCTTTTCTCATTTAACGGTGGTGATTGTTGTTGGCAGAAATACAACTTTATGAGAATTTTCACAAAGGTACGGACTGCTCATTTTAAGATGAGGAGGGAAAACATCATGCTGGACGAAGGCCTGCTGCAGTCACTAATGGAGCTTCCAGAGCAATACCATTATGGCATGTATGCCAAGTTCATCAATGACTATGGCACCCATTACATAACGTCTGGATCGATGGGTGGCGTTTATGAGTATATCCTGGTGCTTAACAGAGAAAAAATGGACACAACTGGTAAGTAGGATGGGTGTGTGATGCACACAGTGTTCAATGCCACACTGGACATGGTGAGCGGTTTTCTAGTCACTGACTCTCAGCCATGCATGACCTCATTTAGTCTCCATGACAGTTCTCCAAGGTAGCATTAGTATTATCATTTATAGGAACTTGAGGTTCAACAGAGCGAGGTGGCTTGCTAGGAAGCACCACAAATAGAATTTGAATGCTGTCCAAAATCATGCATTCTATGGCACCATAGTTATTTCTTTAATAATAAAGAATAGAGGTTTTGCTATTTAAAATGTTACAACATTTAAAATGTAGATTCTTGGTGGGAATAACGGCCATCCAAGCAGTCAGTGATGGCAGAACCCTAGAGTCATCCCAGACCCTCCTTCCCCTGCACCCCTGTAGATCTCTAAGACCCTTCGGTTCCCTCTCCTGAGTGGCTCTCCTCCATCCTTTCCTCTCCATCCCCTCCTGCAATGGGAGACTGGGTTTTCATCTTTCACTTATTACTGCATCAATGCCTAAATGGTCTTCAAAGGAAGACTCACCCCCTTCCAATCCATTCTCAAGACTGCTACCAGAAGGATCTTTCTGCCTCACAGATCTTAGGATGTCACCTCCTTGCCTAAGATCCTACATGGCTAATGCTAAAATCTAAAATCCTTCGCAAGACATCAACGTCTCCATGGTCTCACTCCAAACTGCTAGAATAGTGGTTCTAAAACGTGTGGACTTCCACTAACAGCATCAGCATCACCTGGGAACGTGTTAAAATGCAAATTCTCAGGTTCTCATCCCAAACCTGCTAAACGGGAGATTCTGGGAGTGGGTCCAGCAGTGTGTGTTTAGACAGTCACCCTCTAGGCTATTCTGATGCTTAGTATAGTTTGAGAACCAGTGAATGAGTAGAAGGGTGAGAGGTGTACCCATTTTTCAAGCCCAAATTCAACCTCCAAGTTTCAAGAAGCTTTTCTGACTGCACCAGTTCAGGCTGGTCACTTCCTTCAACACATTCATATACATTCCACAGTTTAGTCTTAAAAGCAATTTTCCAAATGTTATTTCTCTTCTCATCTAGACAGCAAGATCCTTGAAAGCAAGCATCGTGTCTGACACTTTTCCACCTCTTTAGCGCTCAACACAGGGTTTAGTACACAGTGAGCAAGAATAACAAGACATTGAGTTTGAAAAGTGTGTTAACTTAGATTCCTGACTAGGGCCATTCATAAACTCATCCATCTATCTCTGTATCCATTCTTTTATAATTCAAATGTCTGTTCAGTATCTTCTATGTGTTTGTGCTAGGGATACAAAGGCAAGAAAATCTAAATACAGTCCCTACCTTCCTGCAGCATAATACTTAACAAACTGCAGGTTGAAACCCAATAGTAGATCCTGAAATCAAATGTATGGATCACAAACATTTTGAACAACACAGAACAGAAGAGAAAACATCATAATGGATTGTAGGCAGTGAGGATAAGTTATTGCTTCAGGTTAAAGACATATATATGTACAGAGTCATGACAAATGAAATAGTTCAGGATAGATCCCTATAAAAAAAGAGTTTGAAAAACTTAATTCAAGTGGATCTTTTTAAGAGTCACTCAAAACCATGAGGAAGGACAAAGAGCTAACATTTATTGAGTGCTTACTAAGTTCCGGGGCTGTTGTATATATTCTTATTTAATATTCTTGACAACATTTGGAGGTTGGTGTTATTCTAGTTTTAGCCCCAGAAATGCTGAGGCTCCTCGGGGAAGTTAATTACTTCCCTATATTTGGCCCAAGGCTGCAGGAAATTGGCGTCAGACCCCCGGACCTGTGTATTTTCACCATGGGTTCCTGGTACAGCCTTTCATTTGGGCTCTGTCTTTGGTACTGGATTACTAATTAATTGCCTGGGGTATCTCAAGCCCCCTCCGCTTTGAAATCTGTGAGGCAGAAATGGGCTTCCAATGTGGTTAATATTCAAAAGGAGCCCACCAACGAATTGTCCCAGGGATAATTACCTCAGCTCTGTTTATAGAAAACCATATGTCGATAATAGCACAATTTGCTATTTGTGAAGAGCTGATTTTCTATAAATCCGGAAAGTTAGTGTTGCTTTTCTATAAATATGGAAATGTGCTAATCATCACCTCATCTGCTGGAGCCCGCTAATAAATCAGAATGTCATTTACATATTAACCTACAAAGAACAAAAAAATCTACCTTCTTTCCCTTTGACAAACAGAATCACGCATACTCTCACTCCACGTTTCATGCTGATCTAATTTTCTCTTTGTCTCTTTCTCATCCTCTTTCCCACTCCTTCTCTTGCTCTCCTCTTTTTCAATGTCTTTTTTCTCTCTGGGTGTCTTTGATCTATATGACTTTAACAATATTTATATTCTATTAGGTGCTTGTTGCTAAGAAACACACCCTGTGGTATACATCCCCTCCCTCAAAGGGCTGAGCTTGGAATGGAATGATTTAAATGAACACACGGGCTGGTTTGCTTTGGGGGGACTCATCTGTCCTTGGGTTTGCCTCAGATCCTCTATGGGCTCATCCCAGAGGATGCACAAGGCTGTTTTCTTCTAATGTGTCCTTTAGATAAAATGCTTCTACCCTAAAGACAGCATGAAACTGTGCATCAAAAATCAAGGGACGTCTTGGATGTTGGGGAGGTGATGTTAGACTTCAATAGGACCCTAGACTTTCCTCAAGGGCTGCTGCTGACAGCTTTCTACCTTCTACAGGGATCAGTATGGCTTTGGGCTGGAATTTCTGGATTTAGATTTTTTTTCTCCTTCATCCCTTCTTGGCGCTCCTATTATTTGTCTTTATATAAAAATATGACAAAGAGAATAGTGCATTCACCATCTGGCCTCTCTGGAGTCTGGCCCCATTACCGAGCTGATAATTTACCTAGGGCAGGTTGAGTACTTCAGTGACATTGTTCTGTTCCTGGGCGTTTCCTGCCTCCTTTTGTGCTTGCTGTCTGTCAGCCTCCAAAATGCTTCCCTGCCTTGCCAACCTAACAGATTCCAACTTATTCTTTGGAACCTTGTATGGGTACCTCCACCTCTGTGAAACCTGCCCTGACATCCCTCTGCCCATTCTTTCATAGTTTTGTCGATACAGATATGCATTCATCAATTATGTTTGTATTATGTGCCAGGTAAACAAAATAGATATAGTTCCTGTTCTTGCAAAGCTTACAATCTAGTGGAAGAAACTAAAAAAACACCTTAAAATCCAGATGTCATTCTTGGTTCCTCCTTTACTCCCTGCCCCTCATCAGGGAGATCTGTCATGTTTTATCTCTAAAGCATACATGGCATCTGACTCCATCTCTATTACCATCTAACTGGTCCGAACCACTGTGATATCTTATCTGGCCACTACTAGAGTATGATGGCTTTTGTTTTGTCTTTCTTGACTTTTCTCCTCTTTCCTTTTACTTTTTCTTTCATTTCTTTCTAATCTTGTTGTTTTCACTGTTGTTTGGCAAACACTCTAATATAGCAAGCTTATTTTAGCCTATAGCCTTGGTACTAGCAGTTCTCTCTGTCTGGGCTACCCTTCCCTCTGATGTTTGCATAGCTGTATTCTAACCATTCAAATCTCAACTTAAATTCCCCCTTTTCCAAAAGGCCTTTTATGACCATGTAGCAAGTCCCTCTTTGGTATAGTACCCTATTTTAATTCTCAGGCCATCACTATATATTCAGTAATTACCATGTTCCAATGCTTATTTGTTTTTTGTCAACTTCTTCTTCCTAGTATGCATGTTTCATGAGAGCAGGGACATCATATATTTTGTTTGTTACTACATATTCATTTCCTAGAACAGTGTTTGGCCTTAATAGCTTCTGTTGAGTGAGCTAATGAATTGATACATGAAGTGAAGTGAAATGAAAGTCACTCAATTGTGTCCAACTTTTTGAGACCCCCATGGACTATACAATCCATGGAATTCTCCAGGCCAGAATACTGGAGTATGTAGCCTTTCCCTTCTCCAGGGGTTCTTCCCAACCCAGGGATCAAACCCAGGTCTTCCTCATTGCAGGTGGATTCTTTACCAGCTGAGCCAATTGCAAATTGTGATATGAGCTATGTAGAAAATGAACAGGCTGTAGAAATAGAGAATAACTGTGGAAAGAGAGGGAGAAGACAATCAATTTAGGATTGTCTGGGAAAGTCTCTTGAGGAAATATGATAAGGTCCAAAAAGATACTCAGAAGGAGACTCCCAAGACAAGAGGGAAGGTGCCCTGGGCAGAATGGACAGCCTGGAGTGTTTGAGAACTGAAATAAGAATGTGTGGCTGAAGCCTGCAGATAAGGTGGGGGATGGAGGGAGCTGAGGTTGGAAGTAGCTGCAGATGGTCTTGCTGGTCATGGTAAGATGTATAGACCTTGTCTGCAGTGAAAAGGAAATCACTGAAAGGTTACCCGGCAGTGCCGTGGTCTAATCTGTGTGTCAGTAGGTCACTCCACTGTCTGGAGAGCACAGGTTAGAGGGGGTGAGAGCAGACTCAGGGGCCACAGTTAGAAGACTCTTGTTGATATCCAGGTAAGGAATCAAGAATGGAGATGAAAGAGTCTGATTGATTCAAGACATACTTTGAAAGAGAGTTTAGGCAATTTGTAGATGACCTGGGTGTGAGTTGTGAAGTGTAAATACTCCTTCTGTATCATATTTCAAACACAAACACACACACACATCAGGGTGAGAGGAACATGATGAGTATGGCTGGCAGGGCCAACTTCCTAGGAGAGGTGCCTCTAGGCATTTGGAAATATGGCAGGGATTCTTGAGCCAAGAAAATAATCCAGAATGTATCTGTATGTGTATATATATATATGTATGTATGTATATACAAATTCACACACTATGCTAATTGTAATTATCTATATGTGTCTTTTCTACTAGACAATACATTAGACTTTCCCTTCATGGCCAAAGTAGGTGGGTCTTGCACGTGTGTGTTCAGTCATGTCTGACTCTTTGTGACCCTAGGGACTGTAGCTACCAGGCTCCTCTGTCCATGGAATTCTTCAGGCAAGAATACTGGAGTGGGTAGCCATTTCCTTCTCCAAGGCATCTTCCCAGCCCAGGGATAGAACCCTTGTCTCCTGTATCTCCTGCATTGCAGACGGATTCTTTACCTCTTGAGGCATTCGGGCTTCCTCGGCACATTTGGCTTAGCTTCTGTGACCTTTGTCTCTCAAATGCCACATGAGACAGATTTTCTTATAAGTTAAGGAATCTAAGTAAGTCAGATAAGATACCTCCATCTGGGATGATGTGAGGGAAACTATGCATGGAATAGAAAGTAAACTAATAGCCCTCAAATCTCTAAAGGTTCATGGTTCTATTGCTGCTGTTTAGACGCGCAGCTGTGTCACCATCTTCTGTGGCACCATGGACAGTAGCCCACCAAGCTCCTCTGTTTATGAGATTATTTGGAGTGAGTTGCCATTTCGTCCTCCAGGGAATCTTCCTGACCCAGGGATTGAACCTATGTCTCTGAGTCTCCTGTATTATAGGTGGATTCTTCACTGCTGAGCCACCAGGGAAGTCTCTTGATTCTGTAGTTTGGAATATTGAGAAGGTCTGCAAAGATCTTACAGAGAATGACTTCTACTGATGCTTCCCTTGTGAAGGAAGCCAATAGTATTTTATGGCCCCATGAAAGCCATCAGGCAATGTGGTAGTGAAAAGGGTTCTTTTTAGAAAGATATCTTTGCTTTTGGTTCTGCCATTTAAAAGCTAATATCTTGTATCTCTGAGTTTCAGTTTTCCCAGAACTAATGTAAGTATAATAAACTACTTTTAAAAACCATTATAAGAATTAATGAAGATATTTCCAAAAAACATCATGATAAAGAAAATGCTGTGTAAGCAGTGGTTATTATTATAGATTACAGTTTTAGGTGGGGTGAGTAACTAGCAGAATCATTTGATCAAGGTCTGTGGAATGAAGAAATATGCTGGCAGATTGTAGTGAGGAATCTAAACTTGGGAGTCAGACACATCTGGGTGGAGATCTTGGTTCTACCATTTAGTACTGCATGACCCTGATCAGGGAACTTAATTTCTCTGAACTTCCAGTTTTTTTCAAGACCCAAATAGGAATGATAATAAAGGCTTGTTTGAGAATATTCCAAGTATCAATACATTTTGGATGTTAAGTGTTTAAAGAGATTTGTTTTCCCTTGAATGCAAGATGTTAGTACAGCTTAGTGTTTGAAAATGTAAGTTCTGTCACATTACTAACTGTGTGATTACTGGCAGATTATTTAATCATTTTAAGTCTTAATTTCTTCATCCTTTAAGCTTGAGGTATTAATGGCATTTAACTCATATTATTTGTGAGGAATAAGAAAAGTTATCTACAGAAAATATTTAGAGTAATGCTAATGCTAATGAGCACTCATTAAGCATCAATTGCTGAGAAAGGTTCTGATTTAGATTCCTTGTGTTCACACCTCATTTCTACCACTGACTTGCTATGTGACCTCAGGCAAATGCCTCCCTCTCCCTGCCTGGTTCCTGTTCTCCTACATGAGTCAATGACAGAAGACACGTCACAGGACTATTATGAATATGAAATGAAACAGTCTATGTGATCAGGGCTTCCCTCATAGCCCAGCCGGTAAAGAATCTGCCTACAATGCAGGAGACCTGGGTTTGGTTCCTGAGTCTCCAGGGAAGATACCCTGGAGAAGGAAATGGCAACCCACTCCAGTATTCTTGCCTGGAGCCTGGCAGGCTACAGTCCATGGGGTCGCATGAGTTGGACAAAACTTAGCGACTAAGAGAGAGAAAGAGATGTGATCAGGTGGCCCAGGGCCTGACAAATAGTAGTTTAAAAATGGTACTTATTGCTGCGCTATGTTGGTGTAGTAACACCATGATGGAAATGGGTGAATTTAATTCAGATGACTGTTATATCTACTACTGTGGGCAAGAATCCCTTAGAAGAAATGGAGTAGCCCTCGTAGTCAAGAGAGTTTGAAATGCAGTGCTTGGGTGCAATCTCAAAAAATGACAGAATGAACTCAGTTTGTTTTCAAGGCAAACCATTCAATATCACAGTGATTCAAGTCTACGCCCCAACCACTAAAGCTGAAGAAGATGAAGTTAAACGGTTCTATGTAGACCTACAAGACTTTATAGAACTAACACCAAAAAAAAAAAGAAGAAGAAGTCCTTTTCATCATAGGGGACTGAAATGCAAAAGTAGGAAGTAAAGAGATGCCTGGAGAAACAGGCAAGTTTGGCTTTGGAGTACAAAACGAAGCAGGGCAAAGGCTAACAGAGTTTGCCAAGAGAATGCGCTGATCATACCAAACATCCTCTTCCAGCAACATAAGAGAAGACACTACACATGAACATTACCAGATGGTCAATACCAAGATCAGACTGATTATATTTTTTGCAGCCGAAGATGTAGAGGCTCTTTACAGTCAGCAAAAACAAGACCGGTAGCTGACTGTGGCTCAGATCATGAGCTCCTTATTGAAAAATTCAAACTTAAATTGAAGAAAGTAGGGAAAACCACTAGGCAATTTAGGAATGACCTAAAACAAATCCCTTATTATTACACAGTGGAAGTGACAAATAGATTTAAGGGATTAGATCTGATAGACAAAAGTGCCTGAAGAAGCATGGATGGAGGTTCATAACATTGTACAGGAGGTGGTGACCAAAACTATCCCCAAGAAAAAGAAATGCAATAAGGCAAAATGGTTATCTGAGAGGCCTTATAAATAGCTAAGTAAAAAAGAGAAGTGAAAGGCAAAGGAGAAAGGGAAAGATACACCTATCTGAATGTAGAGTTCCAAAGAATAGGAAGGAGAGATAAGAAAGCCTTCTTAAGTGAACAATGCAAAGAAATTGAGGAAAACAATAGAATGGGACAGACTAGAGACCTCTTCAAGAAAACTGGAGATATCAAGGGACCATTTCATGCAAAGATAGACACAATAAAAGACAGAAATGGTATGAACTTAAAAGAAGCAGAAGATAGTAAGAAGAAGTGGCAAGAATGCACAGAAGAACTCTACAAAAAAGGTCTTAATGACCTGGATAACCACAATGGTGTGATCACTCATCTAGAGCCAGACATCTTGGAGTGTGAAATCAAGTGGGTCTTAGGAAGCAATACTACTAACAAAGCTAGTGGAGGTGATGGAATTCCAGCCAGTTATTTCAAGTCCTGAAAGGTGATGCTGTCAAAGTGCTGCAGTCAATATGCCAGCAAATTTGAAAAACTCAGCATTGCCCACAAGACTGGAAAAGGTCAGTTTTCATTCCAATCCCAAAGAAAGGCAATGCCAAAGAATGTTCTAACTACTACACAATTGCGCTCATGTCACATGGCTAGCAAAGTAATGTTCAAAATCCTTCAAGCTAGGTATCAACAGTACACGAACTGAGAACTTCCAGATGTACAAGTTGGATCTAGAAAACCAGAGATCAAATTGCCAATATCTGTTGGATCATAGGAAAAGCAAGGGAATTCCAGAAAAACATCTAATTCTGCTTCACTGACTATGCTATAGCCTTTGACTGTGTGGATCACAACAAACTGTGGAAAATTCTGAAAGAGATGGGAATACCAGACCACCTTACCTGCCTCCTGAGAAATCTGTATGCAGGTCAAGAAGCAACAGTTAGAACCAGAAATGGAACTGGTTCCAAATTGGGAAGAGAGTATGTCAAGGCTATATATTGTCCCTTTGTTTATTTAACTTATATGCAGAGTACATAATGAGAAATTCCAGGCTGGATGAAGCACAAACTGGAATCAAGATTGTGGGGAGAAATATCAATGACCTCAGAGATGCAGATGACACCCATAATGGTAGAAAATGAAGAGTAACTACAGAGCCTCTGGATGAATGTGAAAGAGGAGAGTGGAAAAGCTGGCTTAAAACCCAACATTCAAAAAACTTTGATCATGGCATCCAGTTCCATCACTTCATGGCAAATAGAATGGGAACAATGAAAATAGTGACAGACTTTATTTTCTTGCACTACAAAATCACTGAAGATGGCGACTGCAGCCATGAAATTAAAAGACTCTTGCTCCTTGGCAGAAAGGCTATGACAAACCTAGACAGCATATTATAAAGCAGAGACATCACTTTGCCAACAAAGGTCTGTCTAGTCAAAGCTGTGGTTTTTCCAGTAGTCATGTATGGATGTGAGAGCTGGACAATAAAAAAGGCTGAGCACCAAAAAATCGATGCTTTTGAACTGTGGTGCTGGAGAAGACTCTTAAGAATCCCTTGGACAGCAAGGAGATCAAACCAGTTGATCCTAAAGGAAATCAAACATGAATATTCATTGGAAGGGCTGATACTTTGGAAGTATCAGTATCATTAGAATGCTCCAATACCTTAGCCACTTGATGCAAAGAGCCAACTCATTGGAAAATACCCTGATGTTGGGAAAGGTTGAGGGCAGGAGGAGAAGGGGATGACAGAGGATGAGATAGTCGGATGGCATCACTGACTCAATGAACATGAGTTTTGGCAAACTCAGGGAGATAGTGAAGGTCAGGGAAGCCTGATGTGCTGCAGTCCACGGGGTTGCAAAGAGTCAGGCATGACTGAACAACTAAACAACAATGTTGGTGTTACTATTACCACATTCATTACTCCCAGCTTTCCAGTTGATAATTCTATAATCTTAACTATCCTCTCATCTGTAATGTGGGAACCTATGTAATGTGGCAACCTATCTCATAGGTCTCTGCAATTGGTCAGCTTTGAAACATTGTTCAAATGGAAGAAACATCCTTATGCCCAGCCTGCAGTGGCCAACACTTCTGCTATAAGACTTGGAGTCTTAGCATTCATGCTTCCTTTCCTTACCTGGCCATTTTTAAAATCAAGGTCATTCATTTCTGTCCCTAGAGCTTCATTCCATTTGGAGGGACTGCTCCACCCATTGATCAAGTCACTTTGAATTCTTATCACTATCTTTCAAAGTCGTAACAAGCCCAATCAGCGCCTGTGTTCCATCATGCATCCCTTTGATGGATGCCAGATAACAGTGACTCTGGAAATGACCCTTTCAGTGAAAATGCAGTACATCCAGCCCATCACTGATTATCACTCTCCAGCTAGGGTCCTTCGGCCAACTGGTCTACTACCTAACACACTGGGTAGAAAAAGCCACAGGGACATGACAAAAATCTCACTGAAGTTGATGTCAGTTATAGTTTTACATTCTTTTCCTTTGTCTTCTTTCCTTCCCTTTATTTATTCAATAGCTTTTCATTCAACAAACATATATTAAGCACACAAAATATGGTTAGCACTATCTAGACACCAACATAGATCCTATTATCTCATATAGCAGGTAACAGGGTTTCTGTTACAATCATGTAATTATAGTCAGGGATGATTTATTATAGGGACAACAAGACTGGTTACCACCTATAATGAATTAATAATTTATTTTTTTATTCACTGTACTTAGAAATAACTGAAATATGTGGTTCTAACAAAATATATTTAAAATATTTTATCCTAATAAATATATTAACTCCTAAGGTTGGTAAAATATAGTCATTCACATCTGGTATTGAAGATAATCTTCATATTCACTTATAAGGAATTTATTAATATTTTTCTCCCAAATTCTATAGAGAAAGCTTAGGTCTAAAGAGCCCAAGTAATTGGCTCAACATGATTCAATTAGTATTGAATTAAGGTCTTCTGATGCAGAGTTTATATCTTGTCCAAGTATTTAACTCCCATCACTCCCTCCCTGTTTCTTCACACTCTGTCATTCATTCTGTACTGTATTCCAAGGGCTTAGACTCTAGTAGCAATGGTAAAATGGCTAACAGGTACTGAGCATTTCATCACATGGCAGACACTGAACTAGGCATTTAAATGCACTGTCTCATTTTATCCTCAGGAAAGACCTGGGAAGAGCATACTATAACACACAATTTACAAATGAAGAACTGAAGCTCAGCAATGTTAAATATCTCGTGCAAGGTCAAGTTTGCCTTATTATTATGGGTGGAGTCCAAGTTCAATGTGAGAACCTGTGATATTAACAAACATTCTATAATGCCTTAGAGATGTTTTACCTAGGGTTTTTCAGACTACAGGCTACAGCCCACTAGCAGATTGTAAGAGGAATTTGGTGAGCTGTGACTAGCATTTAATAAAATGAAACAGAACACAGTAGGAAGGAAAGCCTCACTGAGCATCACAGAAAGTACGGTTAAGAACTGCAACTTATTTTAGCTGGCTGGGGATGGGCTGGATCATGACACAAACTGCATGGCTTACTTTTGGGGGTAATCATACTGTCTTAACCCAATGTGTTCCACTGTCTGTAGCCACATGTCTAATCACTTTAAATAAAGGAAAAATCATCACTAGCCATAACAAAGGCACTAGGAAGTATATTAGCTAGGGTTCTCCAATACATACTTTACATATATAAGTAAAGAGAGTTCTTAGAAAATATTGACTCACACAACAATAGAGTCCGACAAGTCCAAAGATCCATATTTGGCAAGTTGTGGACTTAGGGGAGTTGATGATTTAGTTCCAGTTTGAGTTCAAAGACCTAAGAATCAGGGAAGCTGATGGTGAAGTCCAAATTTGAAGGTTGGAGGCTTGAGACCCAGAAAGAGCTGATGTTTTAGTTTGAGTCCAAAGGCAAGAAAAAAGCCAGTGTTTCAGTTCAAGGCAATTAGGCAGGAAGAATCCTCCCTTTTTTAAAAAGCTTATTTAATTTTAATTGGCAGATAATTACAATAACGTGTTGGTTTCTGCCATACATCAACATGAGTCAGCCATAGGTATACATGTGTCCCTCTTGAACTTCCCTCCTGCCTTCCACCGCATCCCACTCCTCTAGGTTATCACAGAGCACAAGATTTGAGCTTCTTGCATCATAGAGCAAATTCCCATCAGCTATCTATTTTAAATATGGCAATACATATGATTCAGTGCTACTCTCTCAATTTGTCCCACCCTCTCCTTCCCCAACTTCATCCACAAGTCTCTTCCTTATGTTTGTGTCTCCTTTATTGCCCTGCAAATAGGTTCATCGATACCCTATTTCTAGATCCCATATGTACGCATTAATATACAATGTTTGGTTTCTGACTTATCACTCTGTATAACAGGCTCTAGGTTCACCTACCTCATTAGAACTGACTCAAATGTGTTCCTTTTTATAGAAGAGTAATATTGCATTGTGTATATGTATCACAGCTTCTTTATCCATTCATCTGTCGATGGACATCTAGGTTGCTTCCATTTCCTAGCTATTGTAAATAGTGCTGTGATGAACACTGGGGTACATGTGTCTTTTTCAGTTAAGGAAACCTCAGGGTATATGCCCAGTAGTGGGATTGTTGGGTCATAAGGTAGTTTTAGTCCTAGTATTTTTTTTAAAGGAATCCATACTGTTTTCCATAGTAGCTATATCAATTTACATTTCCAACAACAGTACAAGAAGGTTCCCTTTTCTCCACATCCCCTCCAGCATTTATTGTTTATAGATTTTTTGATGATGCCCATTCTGATCCTTGTGAGGTAATACCTCATTGCAGTTTTTTTTTTTTTGACTTTTTTTTTTTATTGGTTTTGCCATACAATGACATGAAATCGCCATGGGTTTACATATGCTCCCCCTCCAGAACCCCCCTTGCCCTCCTCCCTCCAGATTCCCTCCCCCTGGGAAATCTCGGTGTACCAGCCCCGAGCATCAATCCTGGGCTGGCGATTGATTTCACATATGACAATCAACATGTTTCAATGCCATTCTCCCATATCATCCCACCCTTGCCCTCTTCCAGAGAGTCCATGTGTCTGTTCTATAGATCTGCGTTCCTTTTGCTGTCTCACATGCAGGGTTCTCATTACCATCTTTCTCAATTCCATATATATGCGTTAGTAATCTGCATTTATCTAATAATGAGCAATGTTAACCATCTTTTCATGTGTTTATTAGCCATCTGTATGTCTTCTTTGGAAAAATGCCTGTTTAGGTCTTCTGCCCAGTTTTTGGCTGGGTTTTTTCTCTGGTATTGAGCTGCATGAGCTGCTTGTTTATTTTGGAGATTAATCCTTTGTCAGCTGTTTCATCTACTATTATTTTCTCCCATTCTGAGGGTTGTCTTTTCACCTAGTTTATAGTTTTCTTCACTGTGTAAAAGCTTTTAAATTTAATCAGGTCCCATTTGTTTACTTTTGTTTTTATTTCCCTTACTTTAGGAGATGGGTCATAGAGGATCTTGCTGTGATTTATGTCAAGGAATGTTAGGCAGGAAGAATCCTCTCTCACCCAGGGAAGTGTCAGTCTGTTTGTCTATTCAGGACTTCCAATTGAATGAGGCCCACCCACTTAAGGGAGAGCAATCTGCTTTACTCAAGCTACTGATTTAAATGTTGATCTCAGCTCAAAAGAGCTCACAGAAACACCCAGAATAACGTTTGACCAAATATCTGGACACCCTGGCCCAGTCAAATTGATGCATGCAATTAACCATCACAGGAAGGTAGTCAAAGGGGAAATCTAGAGGCAGATGTTAGTATTAACTGCTGAGACAGGTATGTGAAGTCTCATGTAATGAGACAGCTTTTCCAAATAAAAATGAAAAAAACAAGCAATCACTGAGTTCTAACTCTGCAGCAGGCAGCATACTGAGTGCTTACATGCATTTCATCCCATTTAAAATGCTTCCTGGCAATGCTTTGAGCTGTATTTTACGGCTGTAGCCATTTTAAAAAATGAAAACAAGGTACTGAAAGATAAATGACACATCCAAGGTGACACCACTGGTTAGAAGCAAAGTGAACTTTGAAATGAGGATTTCTAATTCCTGGTTCAGTGCTTCTGTGATATCTCTGCATACTTATTTTGCTTATCTTCTTTTTTTTTTTTAAAAAACTATTAAACCATTTGTGATAACTTTGAAAGTGGTTAAGTGAGGTTTTAAAAATACCTAAGGGAGTATTATCAGCTTCCCAGGTGGCACAAGTGGTAAAGAACCAGCCTGCCAATGCAGGAGATATAAGAAACACGGGTTCTATCCTTGAGTTGGGAAGATCCCCTGGAGGAGGGCATGGCAACCTGCTCCAGTATTTTCGCCCGGAGAATCCCATGGACAGAGGAGACTGGTGGGCGCCAGTCAATGGGGTCACAGAAGAGTTGAATACAACTGAAGCAACTTAGCACACATGCACACAAAGTCATATTGTACTCGATACTCACTCCTAAGGGAAGTATGAGGTCAGTTTGAACCTTGACTGGGAATTATAACAGAGAATTGATAAGGGTTAAACTGACCAGCTACTGGTGGTCTGTTCTGAAGCTGAGATACATTCACAGAGCTAGGAACAAGCATGATGTGTCACGGCACTCAAGAAGTGAACCTTAAAGACCCATAGGCTGTAAAATGTATCTAAGCCACCAATGGCAGGTAGTTTTAACAGCAAATGCTACTGGGACTGTTGAGTCAAGGACTGTGACACCAGATAAGGGCTCAGCCAGAAAGCACTGTGGTTAACCAGTCATGTCTGTCAGAGACTGACCCATGGTAGAGATTCAATGTCTTTCTGGCTGGGGCAATTCAGTATCGAATCCCACCAATCCTGGACATCCTCCAGATCTTTCCGTACACTCTGGAGAGTCAGAGGTGGATTCTTAAAAGGTCTGAGGAGGGACTGAGACCCTCTGAGCTATGTATTTTCTGTTCGTTTACTAGAATGGGACAAAGGCTGTATATGAGGAATAATTGGGGAAGATGGATGTGTAATCTAAGTTTCTCAAATTTTTCATACATTTCATAACATTTATATATTATTGCTCTTTTTTGCTTATAATTCCCTTTCAGGAAGGTTCTGAGCAGAGCATTTTCCCCTTCTTAAGAGGCAGGAAACAATCTCCAAGGAAAACTCTTCTCATAATCCAATCTCCATCCATTCAGCAATCTATCCGCTCATCTAGTAAATATTCAGAGAGAACCCATGATTTCCAGAGATATGGGGTAAAACACACAGATCTCCATCCTGGAGAAATATGTAGTCAGTTGGGGGCCAAGAATAATACACTGTGATAAGTGCTTGAATAGAAATAAATTCAGTAGTAGTACCAAGAAGGGAGCAACCCACCCTTTCTTCCCCTCCCATCTTCTAGACTCCAGAGATACTCAAACCTGATCTGAAGTTAGTTGGAGTAGGAGCATGCCTGGTGGAGCATGCAGCTGGATCTTTTTAAGAGGAGAGAGTTGCATGGGAGTGGCTGAGCAGCAAGGAGTAAGAATGAGCACCAGGAAACGAGTGATTCACCCCAAGGCCAGACTGTGGAGGGCTTGCCCCTGAGGCCAGGGCATACATGAGGATAATCCAGTGTTTAGGTTATTGCAGGAGGAGTGATGATGTATCAGTAAGCTGGAAATGTAGTCAGTGTTGGCCTCCAGGAGGCCACAGATAGGATGAGAAGTTACAGAAGAGCAAGCTGCTGGAGCCATGCAAAGGTGAACACTGAGACAGGAGGGTCCCTGCCCTGGACAGGGGAGCATCACTCATCCCTCCAGCCCAGAGCTCACCCTTGGTCTGTGCTGTACTGAGCTACCTGCTGGTCCCTTGACTTAATCACACTTTCTCCTTGGTGCTGTTCCTGGGATTCTGTTCCCCTCCCCTCCTTCAGTCTTCACCACCTGGCTAATGCTGACTGACCCTTGGTCTCTGCTCACACAGGAGTTTCCCGGCAGTCTTTCCGTCTTCCTGGCTCTGGGTTGGGAGCCTGAGTAAGGTACTTCAATGCACCCAGGACATAGCTCTATGTATATCACACTGTTACAACCACTGGCTTCCCTGGTGCCTCTTGTGAATGATGTGTCCCTGGAATTTTGCCCAGAGGCTGAGGCTGACTCACATTAGAGACTCGGTGTCTCTCTAGCAGGGCTGGTTCAGAATCTAAACCCACAGATGCTGGGCACCCTCTGGAGCCTCTCATACTCTGAAGAGTCAGAGGTGAATCCCTACAGAGACTGAGTGGGATTGAACAGTGAGGATGGTGAGCTGGGCAGGAACCGGACTGCAAAGGGTCTTGTACTTATGGCTAAGTAGTCTGGGTTGGCCCAAAAGCTCTTTCACTGTGTTTGCTAACCAACCAATCATTCTGAACAGAGAGGCACTAGATTCTAACAAGCTCCGGGCTTTATCGTCAGTTACCATGACAACCAGCCTTCACAGTGATGGATGGTATTGATTGACTGACAGACTCCTGATGTCTTGGCTCTGTCCCCACTCCCCTTAAGTCATTTACATACACACGGAATTGAGACCCTTAGCACCATCCACCTGAATTTATCCTGATTTTGACTTTCCACCTCTATCACTGAAAACAGCCTCAGCCCAAAAGGAAGGTGATGATGATGTCAAAATTACATCCAGGGCCACCCTTAGCTCCCTCTCCCCCAAGTGATGTGGCAAGGAGAAAACGGGCTTTGGATACAGATCTTGGTTCAGTCCCTGATCTACTATTTACTTAATTGTACCATTTTGGGCAAGTGGCTGAAACCATCTAAGCCTTGAATTGCTCATCTCTAAAATGGAGAAAAGTGTACCTGCTGTGGAATGATCTTTGCATATTTTTTTTTAATTTTTATTTATTTTTTTTAATTGTTTTTGCCATACATTGTCATGATATCACCATGGGTTTACATATGCTTCCCCTCCGGAACCCCCCTCCCTCTTCCCTCCCCCCGCCCCGGGAAATCTCGCTGCACCAGCCCTGAGCATCAGTCCTGGGCTGGCGATTGATTAGACATATGAAAATTAACATGCTTCAATGCCCTTCTCCCATATCATCCCACCCTTACCCTCATCCACAAAGTCCACGAGTCTATTCTATACATCTGCGTTCCTTTTGCTGTCTCGTTTGTTGGGTTCTCGTTACCGTCTTTCTAAATTCCATATATATGCGTTAATATACTGTATTGTTGTTTTTGCTTCTGGCTTACTTCACTCTGGATAATAGGCTCCAGTTTCGTCCATCTGAGTAGAATTGCTTCAAATGAATTTTTTTTTAATGCTGAGTAATATTCCATTGTGTATATGTACCACAGCTTTCTTATCCATTCGTCAGTTGATGGGCATCTAGGTTGCTTCCATGTCCTGGCTATTGTAAACAATGCAGCGATGAACATTGGGGTACACGTGGCTCTTTCAATTCTGGTTTCCTCGGTGTATATGCCCAGCAGTGGGATTGCTGGGTCATATGGCAGGTCTATTTGCAGCTTTTTAAGGAACCTCCACACTGTTTTCCATAGTGGCTGTACTAGTTTGCATTCCCACCAACAGTGTAAGAGGGTTCCCTTTTCTCCACATCCTCTCCAGCATTTATTGCTTGTAGACTTTTGGATGGCAGCCATTCTGACTGGTGTAAAGTGATGCCTCATTGTAGTTTTGATTTGCATTTCTCTGATAATGAGTGATGTTGAGCATCTTTTCATGTGTTTGTTAGCCATTTTTATATCTTCTTTGGAGAAATGTCTGTTAAGTTCTTTGGCCCACTTTTTAATTGGGTTGTTTATTTTTCTAGAATGGAGCTGCAGGAGTTGTTTGTATATTTTTGAGATTAATTGTTTGTCTGTTGTTTCATTGGCTATTATTTTCTCCCATTCTGAAGGCTGTCTTTTCACCTTGCTGATAGTTTCCTTTGTTGTGCAAAAGCTTTTAATTTTAATTAGGTCCCATTTGTTTATTTGTGTTTTTATTTCCAATATTCTGGGAGGTGGGTCATGGAGTATCCCATGATCTTTGCATATTAAATGAGATCATGCCTGGAAAATTTTTGCCCAGCACATAAGGTGAGGCTCCATCTTCTTCCTTCATTCCGTCTCAGGCTATAGTACAGCTACCACCACAGAGAAGTTGATTAAGAAAACTGGTGTTCATAAATTCTTCAGCCTCCCTTAGCCTCTGATTTTTCCAGTTCAGAATCAGGAACCAACAGCACAGCTTATGTATGGTGTGGCATTTCTGGCAGCTGTGATAATTGTAATTCTGGACCATTTTGGCTACTTTCAAGCCAAGAACTATCTGAAGCACTGTACGTGGTGTGGATTAACTCATTTAACCCTTAGAGCCACCCTGTGAGACAGAGAGGGTTACAGTCTCCATGCTATCGATATTGTGATACAGAGAAGTTCAGACGGTCAGTGTGTGTGGACGTTTCCAGCTCGCTCAGTCTCCATCTCTGTGCCTGCCCAGTTATCCTCCAGCGTCTTGTCAGGACCACGGTGCGCCAGAGTTTCTGAGGGTAGCCTCTCATCAGGCAGGGGAGTATAAGAGATAGCAGCCCCCCAATTAGCCATTGGAAGCACGGCTTCCTTTTCTGAGTGGCTTTGTGGAATGAGGGGGGTCATGGAATGAAAGTCTTGGTGAAGCCACTGCTACTCATGATGAATGTTTCCTGCAGAGTAAGACTGCCTTGATGGGCTGGAGTGGGCCCTGAGTTTGGGTATAGCATGGCTCGCATCAAACCCTGAGTCTTGGGCTTATTAGGCAGAGATCTTAAGGCAAGTTACCTAACAACCACAGCAAAAAAATTACAAAATTTGTTGAACACTTAATTGTACCAGACACTGCTTTTAGAGACTCATGTAAAGAATTCATTTTTATCTGCATGTTCAAATGGGCAACATGAAGCACAGGGAGGTTCAGTCATTCACCCAAAGCCACACTCCCAGTGATGTGTAGAACTCTGCCTCCGAAGTTCACATGCTTAACCCCCACAGTTACTGCCTTTTCTGACCCTAGTTTGCCTGTGAAAAGAGCAACACCTCCTGGTCTGGTAAGATTGTTTTGAGGCTCTGATAAGATAGTGCTGATGAAAGAGCTTTATGAAATACCAACTGAGTCAAACAGGAGATATTACAAAGATCAATTTGTATCATCAATCAAAAGAAGACCAGTGACTCTCAAAGAAACATTTTAGAGGTATTGTCTAGATAGGTTGGAATTAGCACATCCCTGGGCACTTCTGGGACCTGTTACATGCTAAGTCTTGCAAATCCAAGAGGTGACATTGTAAGGCTGCAGAATAATTGGAAAAACAGATCAAGAAATTGACAATTACCATAGTGTGCTAAATACTATGCTATAGAGAGGCATGGGGATATGACAGACATGCGGATGCCATGGGGACATAGACACAGGGCCTTTGGGAGTAAGGGAAAGCTTCCTCGAGCTGAGTGGCAGGAACTCAGTGAAGGGAGTAAGGGGACCTTTACAGGGAACAGTGCATGCCAGGGCAGAGAGCTCCTGGTCTTATTCTTGGGTAGTTGGGAAGAGGCATGCATTTAAGTGGATACACAGAAGCACAGAAGGGGAAAGTAAGTTAGCCAACACTTTCCGGCTCATCCAGCCACACACTAGACAATCATCTTTTCCAATGATACAGCATGAAATAGACTATATGATTCTTCCTTTCCTTTCTGAGGCTGTCTTTGGGAGCAACCAATGTAGCAAAGAAACACAGCACATAAATCACAGCCACCTGAGTGGCATTTGTTGGTTGCATACAGATAAATAATGCATCACACCTGCTGCTTTCCACCCGATGCTTTCCATCTGAGGAATGACACAGATTCGCTGCTCCTGGCACCTCAGAAGTCAGGCTGCCTGGCTCTGCCTCGGAGCTGTGTGGCTGCAGCGTCTCCACGGATGTGTGAGGAGAGCTCTCACACCTGCACACAGCCCAAACCAGGTAGAAAACAGGAGCAGACTTGGTGGCTGGAGACACATCTCCTAAGCTCCTGGCCTCCCTGGTGGGCACAACAGCTTCTCTGGGGACCGGAGGAGAGTGTGGAGGACCCCACAGGTCTCTCAGTACTCCCTGGACTCATCTGCATCTTCCTTTCTTCCACTCTTGAGTTTAGACCATGTTGGCCTCTCTGGGCAGAATCTTGCTGCTGGGGTCCCCAGGCCTTCCTGTGCTCTCCCTGAGCTCTCCATGTCCTCCTCACAATTTGGTTAATCCCTACTCATCCTTTCACACTGGCTTCTTGTACCCTTCCTTTTATACCTATGCATTTGTTTCCTTCTTTTAAAGTCCTCACCACACAGTCCAAGAACTGTCAGCTTACCTGTCCATGTCTCCACACCTGGCTATAAGTGCCCTGTGAGCAAACACTCCCCTTAACCTTCTTTATTTCCCAGATGCCTAGCACACAATAAAAAATTACTAAGGACATAATGAAGTTATCCCAAGTGTTCCTCAAGGATTCTGGTATGTTCTTAAAGTTTCAGAATCTTGGCTTTAGAGGCGCTCTTAAAAGACCACTTGCCAATACTTCAAACCCTTCTACTCATAAGCCAGCTTCTGCTTGGTACCCTCCAGATGTGGGGAGCTCACTGCCTCACAAAGCAATGATCTCCTTGGCCTCTGAGCGCTGTGGCAATTTACTTTACCTTGAGTCTCAGTCTCTCTCTGTGTAGCATCTGCACTTTGTAGCCCCACCAACAAGCCATAAATTCCTTTTCCTTAAGACAATCCTCTGGGAAGTTGAGTCTAGTTCTCTGAGAGAGAAATCTCTCCTTCCTTGTTCTGATAAACATCCCACATCACCTTCAGTTCAGTTCAGTTCAGTTCAGTCGCTCAGTAGTGTCCGACTCTTTGTGACTTCATGGACTGCAGCACACCAGGCTTTCTTGTCCATTACCAACTCCCGGAGTCCACCCAAACTCATGTCCATTGAGTCAGTGATGCCATCCAACCATCTCATCCACTGTTGTTCCCTTCTTCCCCTGCCTCCAATCTTTCCCAGCATCAGGATCTTTTTAAATGAGTCAGTTCTTCACATGAGGTGGCCAAAGGATTGGAGTTTCAGCTTCAACATCAGTCCTTCCAAGGAACATTCAGGACTGACTTCCTTTAGGATGAATTGGTTGGATCTCCTTGTGGTCCAAGGGACTCTCAAGAGTCTTCTCCAACACCATAGTTTAAAAGCATCAATTCTTCTGTGCTCAGCTTTCTTTATAGACCAACTCTCACACCCATACATGACTACTGAAAAAACCATAGCCTTGACTAGCATTAGGACCTTTGCTGACAAAATAATGTCTCTGCTTTTTAATATGCTCTCTAGGTTGGTCATAACTTTCCTTCCAAGGAGTAAGTGCCTCTTAATTTCATGGCTGTAGTCACCATCTGCAGTGATTTTGGAGCCTCCCAAAATAAAGTCTGACACTGTTTCCACTGTTTCTCCATCAATTTGCCATGAAGTGATAGGACCAGATGCCATGATCTTTGTTTTCTGAATGTTGAGCTTTAAGCGAACTTTTCCCCTCTCCTCTTTCACTTTCATCAAGAGGCTCTTTAGTTCCTCTTTACTTTCTGCCATAAGGGTGGTGTCATCTGCATTTCTAAGGTTATTGATATTTCTCCCAGCAATCTTGATTTTAGCTTGTGCTTCATCCAGCCCTGTGTTTCTCATGCTGTACTCTGCATATAAGTTAAATAAGCATGGTGACAATATACAGCCTTGACATACTCCTTTGCCTATTTGGAACCATGTCCAGTTCTAACTGTTGCTTCCTGACCTGCATACAGGCTTCTCAAGAGGCAGGCCAGGTGGTCTGGTATTCCCATCTCTTTCAGAATTTTCCACATTTTATTGTGATCCAAACAGTCAAAGGCTTTGGCATAGTCAATAAAGCAGAAGTAGATGTTTTTCTGGAACTCTCTTGCTTTTTTGATGATCCAGCGGATGTTGGCAATTTGATCTCTGGTTCCTCTGCCTTTTCTAAAACCAGCTTGAACATCTAGAAGTTCACATCACCTTAAACATTCCCAAAAGGACCAGCTTTTGGATTTCTTCAACCTTATGCTTCTTCTTACCCAATCATTCCCCATCTTCTTTTTTTTTATCTTATTGTGGTAAGAACAGTTAACACACAATTTACTCTTGTAACAAATGTTTTAGCATACAATACAGAATTCTTCACTCTAAGGACAGGGTGGTACAACAGGAACTCCAGAACTTATTTATCTAGGGTAACTGAGTTTATGCCTCATCACCCTCTCCCTCTGCCCCTGGCAAACACAGTTCTGAGCTCTGCTTCTAAGAGTTTGACCACATTACATATTTCACATTAAGTAGAGTCATGCAGTTCTGGTTTTTCTGTGACTGGCTTCTTAGCATAACGTCCTCAGGGTTCAGCCATGTTGTTGCATATGGGAGGATTTCCTTTTTTAAAAGGCTGCGTGTTGTCCAGTGAATGTCTCTTTTTCTTATTTCCTTTGAAAAGTATGGCTCCCAGAACTTGGCTCCAGGTTCCAGGTTCCCCTAACCTGTGCAGAAGGACTGAGATTATCCCTGCCTTTCCTTTATTGCTTATAATTTTCACTTGGTGTCACTGCCCCAATGAGCTGGAGGTTATCTAAAACGCTTGGGCCTTTTCTCTGATTCTCCTGCTAAGCTGACTCTATCCCTTACTGTGCTCATGCACGCGGTATTTTATCTCCCAGACAGGATCTTGTAACTTTCCAATCTGAATCTCATTTCTCATGCTTGGTCTATCCATCAGCCTTTGAGGGATTTTTTGGATCCTGGTTCATTCTCTAGTTCCTTCCGCCTGGGTAGATACAATGAGCCTGGCTACTAGGTCCTTATCTAAGGCATTAACTAGGACAGGGTGGAGGCCAGCTCGCTGTGACAGTTCACTGGAGGTTCTCTGTAGGACAGGGGTACTTAATATCTGATCCCAGATGCACTGCATAGGTTTCATCTGAGATACTTGTTTAAAATATCATTTGCTGATTACTCTGAAATACAGAATCAGAATCGAGAGAAGTGGGGATCTGGAACCTGGTTTTAATAAGCACTCCAGAAGATCTCACTATGTAGCCAGGTTCAGCAAACATCAAATCCAATTCACTGAGAACAAAAGCCCAAAGCAAATGCCAGTTTGATCCAGTCCAGAGCTGACATCTAAGGAGTCAGGCTGCTGAGATGAGGTGGAGCCCTGGCAGGGTACCGCCTGGTCCTACAGTCTGTCCACCCACGCCATGCGCCCATACGGGCAAGTGTTACTCAGCCGCACTGGACATATTTCTGCTCTTCCCCTCACCCCCTCCTCTGTGCTTTGCATCTGTCACCCTGGCTTTGTGACTTAGCTTCTGTACCAGCTTCAAGTCCTAGATTTTGGCATCACATTTGACCTCCCGCGGCCCCTATCCCAGCTTACTGGTCTTGGTTTTCCACAGGTAGACAGCTCTGACGTGGCAGTCCCTCTTCTAGCCCTGGTGTATGGAAATGAGCAGCTCTCAGATCCAAGGGAGTCTTCACTGACTATATGGCCCACACCTGCTAGCTTCTCAAGGCCAGGACCTTACTTGTTCAGACAGCATCATATTTATATCAGTTCTATCCTCACAGTGTCTACCTTGTCCAACATACAGTATGCCTGGGATGGTAATAGTAGATGCTTACTAAAATTTTCTTCAGAATTTATTCTGATGAAACAACTGGAATTAGTGAAAGTACCACTGATTCTTCTAAGCACAACAGGCAAGTTTGAATCTCAGCTCCACTGTTCGTTTTAACTGTGTGGTCTTAGGCAAGATAACTAATCTTTATGAACCAAGCATGTCACAGCTAAACGTGAGACGTGTCAGGTAGGTCACCAAGGATACTTTTAGCCCTCACGCTGTGTGGTTCTTAAGTCACAGACCTCCCCTTGCTGGCTGGTACCCTCCTTCAGGGTCCTCAGGAGGCAATTCTTTGCAATCAAGCCTTACTGTAGAATTCGCTTCTCCCAGCAGTGCCTGGCAAGCTGTCGGCAGACCCTTCATGAGCCTAATCACTCCACAGGCATCCTCCGGCCCCCTCTAATCAGCCCGTCCTGCCACTTTAATTCAGCAGCACTCCAGCACTTACCTAAGTAATCACTCTGGCTTCTGCCCGTGAATTCCTTTCATCCACTTTTGTTTATCACTGTTGAAGCAATTTTTAATCAAAACAATTAAATATGCTAAATCTTCCTCAATTAGTAGTGCATTAAAAATTAAAAGTACTTGAATGGAAATGGCAGAAGAAGCTGTTTGCTTGGTGCTGAGTGCTAGTGCTTAAGGGATCACTTCTCTCAGAAACTCTCTGCTCAGAGTTATTCAGAAACCACTGTGCACAGAGGCTCAGAGGGCCCCGGCCAAGAGGGGCCTGGGGATGAGCAAGTCTAACTCCGTCTCTCCATAAATGGGAGGCTGAGACCCTGTGAGACTGGAGACCTTTTCTGAGTTCATACAGGGCGTTGGGGACTGGGATGTGTTTTGTTTCACTTTTTTAAAAATATAAAATTTGTATATATTTAAAGTATACAGTATGATGATTATATATATATATATATAATGAAATGATTATTACAGTCAAGCTAATAAATATATATTCTCACATAGTCAGGTGTGTGTGTGTGTAATAAGAGTGCTTGAAATCTACTCCCTTTGCAAATTTCCAGTTTTCAATACAGTATTATTAACTAGAGTTGCCAAGCTGTATATTAGCTCTCTAGGTTTATTTCTCCAACACAGCTGCAACCTTGCACAGCATCTCCCCCTTTCCCAATCGCCTCCTTGTCCTGGGAAACCACCATTCTACTCTCTGCTTCTATATGTGTGACTTTTGTAGAGTTCATGAATAAGTATGATCATACAGTTTTTTTTCTTTTTGTGTATGACTTATTTCATTTAGTATAATGTCCTCTAGTTTCATCCACATTGTCCCAAATAGCAGGATTTGTTTATGTTTTAAGGTAGGATCTCTTTATACGGGATATATCTATAGGGTGTGTGTATATATATGTGTCGTATATGTATATACACACATATATATGGGCTATATAGAGTGTACACATATGTATATAATTTTAATATATAATAATTACATATATCATAATATATGATAATTATATTATATACACTATTTAACATATGATTGCATATCATACATTATTTATATGTAAGTATATAGCTTGTAATTTATATAATTATAATTATTATATATAAGTTAAAATTATTATATATAACTACTTGATCATTAATTATATAATATGTATGTAATTATTCTATATATAGCAATTTCTTAGTCCATTCATCTAAATGACTGGAATTTGAATCCATGACTCCTGACTTCTGAGATTCTTTCCATCAGAAGCTGTTACCAAACAACTCTTGGCATTCATTTTCATTCGTTAATCATTTATCCTAAGAGTATTTACTGATATCCTCCTCCATAGCAGACTGACAGAGTGGTAAATAAGATGTCAGTGCTTGACCTCATAGAGTTTAGTTTCATGGGAATGCCAGCAAGTAAACTTGCTGCCCAAAACTCCCTTGAAAATATTGAATCTAATCTTTAGCTTAACTGAATTACAATCTAAGTGATTTTTCCTTTGTGGTCGCCAGGATAATACACTGAATGGTTATAATTATTTATAGTTGCAGTGAACAGCAATGATGTGCTGAAAACACAAACTCCAGTCCACAGCCTTCAGAAGACCTGAGCTACAGAGAAAGTTGAACTCTGTGGCAATGGTCAATATCTTGCTCCTTTCTGCTCTTCTAGCCTTATCTTGCCAGTTGACCAAGGGCTGGAAACCCCGATCTGTTCACCTACAGACTGTGGGATTTGGGGCAAAATGACATCATTCCTTTGAGAATTATGTCCTTCATTTGCAAAATGCAGATTCCCCAGCAGCTCCTCAGATATAGACAGAGACAGCTAATGCGGGCCTCACAGTTCTCATGGGGTCAGAAGTCAGGCAGCCTCCCCATGGAGATCTGTCCATCTTCTTACAGCACCTAGCCTCTCTGAGGTGCAAAGAGGACCTGGGCAAAAAAAATTGGGGCACAAATGATCATTCAAACAAAGTACATGGGTATCTCTGAAGAAAGGGGGGAGTGTTCTGATTCAAAAGTGCTTCATAGAAGAAATGGTATTTGAATTGGAGCTTGTGTGGACTTCAGACTGACAGTGAAAAAGGAGAGAGGAAAGGGCAACATATGCAAGACTGGTGCCAGTCAAGGGCCAGGTGCTGCACTAGGCACGGGGTAAAGGAGATGGATCAGACAGAACCACCATCTCAAGGAGGCCCCGTGGAGAACGTGCAAAGGAAAAGGAACAAGCTCTTTTGACCTACTAGCATGTGCAATCCATGTTCCTTCTTATTTCAAGAATATCTGCATTGGGACCATAGAGAAGAAAGTACTGAGACTGTGGTAAAGAACAGGGATTTCAACCCAGATCTCTTAGGCTCTGAAATAGAAGCAAGTGTTTACTACCGTGAGCTGGTGAGCTACAAACTCCTATTATGAGCTGGTTATACATATTCACTGTCTTTTGGGTCTCAGCATTCACTGTTTCTCTGCTTCCTGCTGTAGGTGTTACCAGCGATGAAATCAAGAGATGCTTTGGAATCTCTTTGGGCATTGAGTATGAGTATACACAGGAGCTACAAGTTGGAGGAAGTTTATCAGTAGGACCCTGTGAAAAATCTGGAGACGGCAAACTAAGCAAGTATTATTAATGGGCTTCCCCATAAAGAAGCCAGATTCTCCCTTGGACACTGAGTCGGGGCATATATGTCCGCCTTCCCAACTGATTCCATTTCAGTCGATGGTCACGCTGTGTATCCATTGAATACCTCAAACCAATGACCTGTAGAGATCCTATTTTGAATCCCAACATGGGCTGAGATCATCTTAGCAATGCCTGACTTCCTATTTGTACAACCGCCTAGATTTCAAGCACCAGACAAAGATCTGAGTAAGAGCTGGGAGGAAAGGCATCTGCAGACAGAATCTGGAGAGTTAACGGTTGAGATCAAGTCCCATCAGGTACAGCTTAGAGGGAGGACATAAGTCTGCTTAGAGATAAAAATGTGGTTACCAAGTCCGAGTTCAAAGAATAATTATTAGAGAAAAATTGTGCAAGAATATTTTATAACATCCCCTGCACAGGTCACTATACATGTTCATGTATTCATTCATTCATTCAATATGTATTGAGTCATTCTTTCCAGGTGGAAGACACATAAGATGCAAGAATGCTGAAATAGTTTATAACAGATAGATGAGTAGATGAGGTTCAAGTTACTTCCATTGCACCGGATACTCATGTCTCAGGGTCTTAAGTCAAATACTTCTCTCGGATGCCTTTCCCTCCTCCCTCCATTTACCTGCCAAGATTTATCCACTCTTCTAGGTAACTGACTTGTTACCTGACCACCTCTCCACTCCTACTGTAGATCTGACCACATCTTTTTCTGAGCCCCTACTGAGAAATCAGTTATCGTACCTATAATATTTGGCTGAAGCTATTTGGCATCTAGCAAGCACCATGCAAACATTTGGCATGTGAATGAATACATGAATCAATCAATCATCATCCATTTTTTCCATCTTCTCCCTCCTCCATGTGGGGTTGAGCTCTCTTCCCAAGGCCTGCTCCAATCCAAAGGGTGAGTCTAGTTCCAAGTGTTGGTGCTTCTTTTCTGCCTTGTCCTGCTAGTTAACTGAGCAAGGTAGCAGACTGGGAGTCAGCTCTAAGGAGAACACTTAAACTCTGTTCCAAATCTCATATAGTGGAGCTTGCCCACTGGTGCTTTGGCATCTAAGGAAATGGGCTAACGTGACTATTCTCTTGATGATAGCTGAGAACGAGAAGGCCATGGGATTGGAAGACATCATTTCTCGGGTGCGCGGTGGCAGCTCTGGCTGGGGAGGTGGCTTGACACAGGAGAGCAGCATCGTTACGTACCGTTCCTGGGGGAGGTCATTAAAGTATAATCCTGCTGTTATTGATTTTGAGGTAAGTCTTTTCGCAGTTGAAGAAACTCTAGGTCCACAAGGAATGAAAGTGAAGCAGACCAGATCATTTTATATTTCTTATTATGAGTCCATCAAAACACAAGATTAAATGTAACGGCACGCTGAACTGGTGGCCTTACCCAAGCCTGACTACAGGGATGCGTGACTCTATATGCAGGCCACAGGAGAGCCGGGGTCACAAGCTCACTATCTGGTTAGGGTCTAGTGTTACACTAGTAGTCCTAGAATTTCTTCAGGAGTAGGCCACCTTATAAAAAAAAAAGCACTATTAACATTTATACATAAAAGACTTTAAAAATCACATCTGTTAAGTTGGAGGTTGGCAAACTTTTTTCTGTTAAGAGCAGATAGGAAATACTTTAGGTTTCTAGGCTATATACAGTCTCTTTCATACAAGTTCTCCTTTTTCTCCAATCTTATAAAAATGTTAAAGTCATTCTTAGCTCAAAGGCCATACAAAAACAAGCTCTGGGCTTAGTGTGATTTCAAGCTATAGTCTGCTGCCCCTGCTCTAAATGATCTCATCACAATGACCTCTGGCACAGATAGGATCCTCCCCATTGAAAAGATTAGGAAACTGAGGTTCTAAGTCATGAAGTGAATCATTTAGGGTCACAGAGCCCATAAGTGGAAGTACCTGGATCCAAGACCTTTGGACTTCATGTCCAGTTCTCTCTTCCTTCTATTCTAGCACCTTCCTTAAAGCCATGGTTCTCAGCCACAAGGGTCAATTTTTCTCCCCTAGGAGACACTGGGCAATATCTGAAGACATTTTTTATTGTAACAACTGGGAAGATGCTATTGGCATCTAGGGGCCAGAAGCCAGGGGGGCTACTAAACACCCCCCAATGCACAGGGCAGTCCCCACAGCAAGGAAATACCTGGTTGCTGGTGCTAACAGTGCCAAAACTTAGGAAGCTTGCCTTAAATCTTTTAACCCACAAAGGAAGTAAAGTTGTATTCAAATAGTCAAGCAAGTGAATTATTCTATCAGTATCATCACACTATTCAATGCATATGCAAGAAAACCCAATACTGTCTGTCGGGAGAGAGAGCTTGAGTTTCAGGTGAAGAAGATGTAGACCATTAGAAAATGAGAGTTGTGTTTTGGGCTTTTAAGTAAAATATTATTGTTTTCCTGCCCATTTTTCCAGACCTTTGCTCATTTTATATATACTTAAACATTCCAGGTGTGGACACATTCCTTCTCTTTAAAATACAAATAGTTAAACCTAAAAATCTATTATAACACCCTCTTTTCTATGAAGAAAGAGGTCAGATGGATTAACCTTGATTTCATTTCTTCTCCAATAAGTAAGGGACTGTTTTCACACACCTGTAATTCACACAGGGTCTGAAAATTGCTATCATCAAGCTATTAGTAATTTGGGCAAAACTATAAAATTGATATCAGGAGTAATATATCAACTTTCAGGGGCAAGAGGTAAGCTCTTTGTTTGCTTTGAGCAAAACTTCCAAGGGGAAGACTGACGTGCATGATTTGGAGAAGATCCAATACTGTCTTTGGGGAGAGAGAGCTTGGGCTTGCAGTGAAAAAGATGTAGTTTGGCCCATGGGTCAGCCACCTTTTTTATGTGTGCGTGACCTTGGATGAGTTACTTCATTTTCTGAGGCTCAGGGTTCTGCTCTGTAACATGGGGATAGTAAAATGTTACATCTCAAGGTTAGGGAGAGAAACATCAGTCCTTAGTGAAGTCAGATGAGGAGGCAGGTTTGTGGAGGTTAAGGAAGCTGGCCAAATCTCAGAACTAGAAAATGGCATAGCCCACCTGGAGCCGAGACTGACTGATTCTAATGCTCAGGGTCTCTTCACAGCCCATGATGACCCCTGGAAGGTTGGATTCGATGCCTGAGGCTATTGGCAGGTCATAGAGCAGTAACTGATGCAACTAAAGCTGTGCTTTAAAATGAAAATGCTTAGAGACAGACAGACAGACAGACAATCAGACTACAGACCAGGAGGGGAGGCCAGTTAGAGAGTTATTTGGAATTTGATGCTCAGAGTGAAGAGTCTTATTCCCATGCGTATTCCCAGAGCTTAACAGTGTATGTATGGCAGGTGCTTAGATGGAGGGAACACAGGACTCACGCCATGTGATGTTGTTATGGTACATATTATTATATGCTACATGTCATTTTATAGTGTGTTGATATCATACTACTTTCCTTCTTTGAATTTTTTTTATTTGTAAAATGGAAACGGGAATGTTACCAATAGCTTTCAAGCTCTAACATTTTAAGAATCATTTCCCCATCTTTCTGCCCTCTTTAAGACCCACCAGCCCTTCCAAACCCTCTTCTTGAGGATTCAGGGAATAGAAGGGAGAGATGGGAGCCTGAGTTCTGGGCTCCCCCGGAAGGTCAAAGGGAAGCTGCCCAGTGGTCCTGACTTTCTCTGGAACTAAGAGTCATATTCATCCAGGGCAGTCCGTTCTGCACCGATTTCCTAACAGCGGGGCCAGATTCCCTGAACTCCCAGTAATGGTCTTCGCCCCAGCCAGTACCAACATGACCAGCCTGCTGACCTCAGCCACGGCCCCTGGTCACAGGTCAAGGCTTGTTTGCCGCAAGTCTTTCTGTACACATTTCCAGGAACCCACTCAAAGCGTGATGTGTATCCTTACTGACCTCTGATTCTTGAGAAGTAAGGCTGCTCCAGTGGGGTTCAATCCCATCTCAAAATGGCTCTGTGACCTTGGCAAATCCTTCCTCTCTCAGCTCCTCAGGTTCCTCTCCTATAAACTGAGAGATTGGGGAAAGAGTTTCCATTTTATGATTATGTGTTTAAAAAACAGTGTTATAAGCATATTGAAGATAACCATATATACATGCAGTTTAAAAAATGTTTTTTTTTTACTATCATCACATCTAATAAAAATGGTGTTTTATTTTATACTGTTCTTCTTTGCAATGGTATCTCACATTCATTATTTCCTTAGATCCTCATGTGAATTTTAAGTAGGTTATTATTCCCATTTTATAGATAACGGGGCTCAGGCTTAGGAGAGGCAGTTATGGGTTCTGGGCCACACAGCTGAGAAGTGAGCAGCATTCATTTAGCTGTGACTATGTGATAGCCCTTCCCTGTCTTTCAACTTTAATCCTCTTGATAAACTAGGAGTGTAGGACTATTGTTCCCACTTTACAGATGAGGAAGGAAGGCTCCCTGTGTAACAGGACAGAGATCACACAGCTAGAAGCAGAGCTTGGATTTGAAACCAGATTTTGTAGCCCCAGATTCAATGCTTTCTGCTCTATCTACTACCTTCCAAGCAGGGGTTGACCATCCTTTCCCCACTAGGGGATATCTAGCAATGTCAGAAAACAGTTTTGGTTTTCATGGCTAGAAGATGCTATTGGCATCTGGTGGGCAGAAGCCAGCAATGCTTCTAATGATCATACAATGCACAGGCCAGCCTGTCCTGCCAATAAAGAACTATTCAGCTGGAAATGCAATAGTGCTGAGGCTGAGAAACCTTGGACTACATTCCTGCCTAGAATGGGTTGCTGCAAATGTGAAACAACCCCAGCATACACACAGGCAAACCTCACACTCACACCATTAGGGGTTGTGCTCAGCGGTGGCAACACAACTGCCTATCAAGAACTTTATTAATCCCTGCACTGAAGGCTGACAATAAAACATGTAAGTACTTTATACTCTTCCTGACTCCTAAGAATGCTGGAGGGGGAGGATGAGTTGGCACAGATGGCTTCTGGGTTCTTGTCTTCCTCTGGGATCTGGGAACCACAGGTTTCAAAGTTATGTAGGGCCATGCTCAGCACAGTCCATTGTGTGTGGTCCTGAGCTGGTCACTCAAACGCTCTTGGACTCTGCTTCTTCATTCATTGCCTGGGGAACCTAATACCCGCTTTATAGAGTGGCTCCTGGATCTAATGCAGCAGCATCACCTGGCTCTGTGCCTGGCATGCAGCAGGCCTTCTCAAGGCTTGATGAACAGTTCTTGGGCTCTGGGAAGCTGTACAGAGCCCAGGACACAGCCCTCTGCTCTTTCTGTTCCCACAGATGAGGCCGATCCATGAGTTACTGCGGCACACGAACCTGGGGTCCCTGGAGACCAAGCACCAGAACCTGCGGCGGGCCCTGGACCAGTACCTGATGGAATTCAATGCCTGCCGCTGTGGGCCCTGCCTCAACAATGGGGAGCCCGTCCTCGAGGGCACCAGCTGTGAGTGTCGGTGTCCCGCGGGCCGCCGGGGCCTGGCCTGTGAGCAAATGGAGTCAGAGGGTAAGGCCCAGGCGCCCTCACTCAGCTTCTCACCCACCCCAGCTCAGAGCGTTCTTGGGGTCCCAGCCTCTCTGTTCTGTGCCCCCTTGCCCACTGCTCTAGGAACCCACATTCTGAGCTCTAGGACCGACCCCTGCGCTTACCAGTCCTTATGCTCTCTCCCTGCCATTGGGACCCTCTCTCAGAGGAGAACAGTTTTAGACTGAGGCGTATATGGACAACGGGACTCATTTCTGGAGGGATGTACTCATTTCCAAAGGCTGCCATAACAAAGTATCAAAAACTGGGTGGCTTATAGCAATGAAAATTTATTGTCTCAGGCTTCCAGAAATTAGAAATCCCATTCTGGGTGTACTGGCCAGGCTGCTTTCTTCTGGAGGCTCCATGGGGGAATCTGTTCTTTCTCCTAGCCTCAGGCGCTTGTCAGCAACACTAAGCATTCTTGGCTTGTAGCTACACCATCCCAGTCTCCACCTCTGTCTTCACGAGGTGTTCTTCATTTTACATCTCTGTTTTCTCATAGAAACACTAGTCATTGGACTAGGACCAACCCTAATCCAACATGACATCATATTAACTTAATTTTATCTTCAAAGACCCTATATCCAATTAGTTACTAATTTGTGTCTGACTCTTTGCGACCCCATGGGCCATAGCCCTCCAGGCTCCTCTGTCCCTAGAATTTTCCAGGCAAGAATATTGGGGTGGGTAGCCATTTCCTTCTCCAGGGGTAGTTATTTCCCTCTCCAGGGGATCTTCCTGAACCAGAGATCAAACCCACGACTCCTGCATTGGCAGGCAGATTTTTTGCGGTAACATTTGCAGGTAATGGCTTGAACATCAACCTATTTTTTGGGGAACATTATTCAATCCACTACAAGGGATAAGTAGGTTGTCATGACTGAAAACAAGCTCGGGGCAAGTAATGTAATGCTTAAGGTTTCAAAGTTAAACATATTAAGCTGCAACACAAAGCAACTGCATCAGAAAAGAAGTTTCTCAAATGAGGGTCCAAGTCCCTTAAAGATGAAGTCTAGAGACCTGTGTGTGAATCTCAGCTATTTCACTAACTTAGTGATATGCTGGTAATCATTTCTTCTTTCTGGGACCTATCTTTCTCATCTATGTTTCCATTTGAGCTCCAGGAATCTCTATGCATGTTTTAATCCCTAAGCTTCCAATTTTTCCATGTATACTTGGTACACAGAATGATGGCAAAAATATGGGCTGCCAAATCAATATATAAATCAGTCTCATTTGACAACTGCAATGATGAAAACGTAAAGAAAAAATAATTCTGGAAGGGTCTATCTAAGGTTATCTATAAAGTAAACTGTTAAGGCACAGGGTAAATGAGATAGGAGCCTGGTTTTAGAGTGAGATGATGGTGGGTAACAATTTTATTGATGGAAGAATTGTTCTAAGTGGAAGGCAAGATAACACAGCTGTGGTATCAAATAGGCCTTCACATCCCAGTGGTGCTAATTTTCATGTTGGGTAGGTGTCCCCTGTAAAGTGAGCATGATGTTGTGCTGAGGGTAAAACTAGCTAATTTGTGTGACAAGCTCAGTTCAAGTAAGAAAAAAGAAGCGAGAACTCTACTGGTAGATCTGTCCTGAGTTGGAGCTGCATCTAAATCCCTCCTTTGCAGACTAAAGGGAACATAAATGGGGTCCCAATAAGCTGCCTGATAGGCCGTAGTAAGAATTCCAAGAGGGCTAAGCCCAGATGTGAGTCAATTCCAGAGTCCTTATGAAGGAAGATGCAGAGAACAAAACCCAAGCAGAACGATTACATGGGCCAAGCCTGGTACAGTTTCCTCATGGGAATTGAAAGAAAAGAAACTGCCTGTTAGGTATGTAAGTTGGGAGATACACAGAAAATCGTGCAGAGTTGATACTGCCCAGCTCCAGGGCCCAGGGATTTCTTAATTTTTCAAGCAGAGTTTGGACTGCATTTCAGCCCCCATTTGCCTCATTGGCCAGGCAACTTTCCAGAGGAACCAAAGGTCAGTGAACAGAAAGAATAACAAATTCTGCACCAGGCGCAACTGCAACACTTCCTGTGCACGAACTCCTTGATCCCCCCCAGAATGTGATGTCGTTCAGTCGCTAAATTCTGTCTGAATCTTTGCGACTCCAGGGACTGCAGCATGCCAGGCTTGCCTGTCCTTCACTATTTCCTGGAATGTGCTCAAATTCATATCCATTGAGTCAGTGATGCTTTATCACCCCAGTTCACAGATGAGGACATGGGGGCAGAAGGAAGGTGAAATAACTTGCTGAGTCATCTATTTGGGGAGATTCAGAGCCGGCGTTTGGAGCCAGGTGATCTGATGTTAGGACCCAAGTTCTTAACTGTTACATTCTATTTACATTCTAAGACAGGGGTCCCCAGCCTTTGAGCTGCACACCTGTAGGTGGCATTAGATTAGAAATAAAAGTGCACGATAAAAGCAATGTACTCAAATCAGCCTGAAACCATCTCCCCTGCCACCTGGTCTATGGAAGAACTATCTTCTGTGAAACTGGTCCCTGCCCTCATTCCCCACATGTCCTGATTCTTGGGACAGCAGTCCACAGAGTCTGAGATGAGTGCATTGACTATCACTTTGGGGAGTGGACAGGGAGGAGAGGGTCCAAGTGCTGGTTGTAAGGTGACCTGGTTTAAAAGAACAGATGTCGGCTCTATCTGGCTAATTAGAATCAGAGCAGGTCAAGGGCCCCTAGAGCCAGGAACTCGTTTGGATTCCTGTCCACACAGCATAGTGCAGAGCGAACAGGGGGTGTGGACTCCCCAGAGATGCCTTGCCCATTATCCAGTACTGAGTCACATGAACCACAGTGGGCCCTGGACAAGAAGGACATGATAACAATGATCTAGGGGATGGCAGGGCACCAAGCACTGGGTCCCCCTCACAGCCCTGTTTTTCCTGCAAGATTACATTCAGTCAGTTGCATTCAGTTCATGGGGGTTCCATTAACCTTGTTCTAAGCAGGGTATGGACCTCGGGTGGCCGTGAGGCTATCAGACTGAACTTTCAGCCAGACAGAGATCAATCTGGCAAGGAAATCTAAGGCTGGGGAGTCAGCCACCATGGAGACCCACTGATGGAGGGCCCAAGGGATTTTCCCAGCAAATCTTTGCCTGTAGGGACCAAGCCACAGAGGTGGGAGGAATAGAGAACCCTGCTGTGGCTACCCTACCAGGGAGTATAATTACAGAGCTGGAAGGGACTTGAAGATAATCTAATCCAATGATATTCACACTGGGATCTGACGAAGGCTGGGGTCTCCTAGAGGCTGCCCCAGGGGAGCAGGGCAAACCTAATAGACACCCCAGCTTCAAATAGGACAGCTTCACTTTCATCTGACTTCCATGTCCCATCCAAGATTCCATTTAAGAAAAAAAAAACAGTAATGAAAAAAGTTATGATGGAAAAACCCCACTGGATGAATCCATCCTTTTCCTTTACAGAGATGAAAACTCAGGCTAAGAGAGGAGCTGGGCTGGTCAGAGGCATACAGACTGTGGAAGGCAGCAGTCTCAGGCTGGAGGGGTTGTGTAAGCTGGGTTTCCAGAGACAGTACATGTTCAGCAATGGGTTCCAATGCTCTGTGCAGAGAGTCTATCAGCCACTGGGGCCCCATTGTCAAGAGACTGAGGGGGTTGGTGTTTGAACCCTCATTAAAAAACCCAGCAATCCTTTCCCTAGGGAAGTCTGGCTGGCCTTTATCTGTGAAGCCCCAGCTGGGACAAGCTCCTTCTCTGCACACACTTCACTGGCTTGGAGTCATTCTTCCAGAGGCACACGCCTCCATGCCTCTCTCTGCTATCCATCTTCCATGGAACCATGGATTCCAATTTCACGAGATGGGCTCCCAGTAGCCTCTTCTCACCCCACCCAGAGTATCAAATTAAGTGCGAGGCAGCAAGCACAGAGGTCTTGGTTGGCTGCACCCAGGCATTTCCCCAAGGAGAACTTACAGACCACTCTAGGGCGGTGGGATGGGCTTCACACTTCACCATCCGAGCTGCTGCTAACCTTGTTCCCTGGGAAATCATCCATACAGGAGCTAAGGCGGATGGTCGTTGGAGCTGCTGGAGCTCCTGGTCTGCTTGCAGATCAGGCACCCAGGAGAGGAGGAGAGAGTGTAACAATCCTGAACCCCAGAATGGAGGAGCCTCGTGTCCAGGCCACAGGGTGCAGACCCAGGCGTGCTGAGTGCCTCCAGGCACAGGCTGGAGCGAGGGCAGGGGATGTCGCCGCTTGCGCTGACCAGTGGATACAGACCTCACTCAGGTGACAGAAGATAGCCATCAGCATGGACATTTTCTTTGTCCTGGACCAGACTGTGCCATCAACAACCAACTGTTCTATCACCCACATAACTCAGTCAAAACTGGGTACTGAGAGGTAACTAGAGGGTTAGCTGCTCACGGCACTTTGGATCATCCAAAAAGAAAAGAAAAAAAAAGGAGCTATCTCCATGCATGTCTTAGCGGAACTTTTAGGATGGTGGAGGGACAAGGCAGGCAGATACTTTTGAAACCATCAATAACCAATAAAAAGTACCATGAGAATGATCTCAGTTCTTTGATAACATTTGTTCAGTTATAGAACCATTATTAGTTTGCAAGATAAGGCATACTGAAACAAAGAGAAAAATTAAAGACTGACTCAAGTTATTTCAATTTTCCTTCACTGGGACTCAACATATTCTAGTATTCCTTCAATTAATCTCTCGTGTTTGCTTGAGTTCTTACGACAAATATCACCTTTCTTCCATCCTTCTCACAGTACACTAGTCTTTTCCTTCATTGCCTTTTTCACAATTAGTAATTATACACTGGATCCCACATTTCCTGTGACTATTTATGACCTCTCGCCCCATGGATGGTAATCTGGAAGGCAGGGATCAGCTTTGTCTTGTTCAGCACTGCATCCCCAGAGGTCAGGGCTATGCCTTGAATTGGAGGGAACTGACAGGCATCTGCGGGTGAAGTGAGGGACTGAACTAAGATTCACTTCAGAAATGTGGTCTCTCCTCCACTCAGAGTGGACTGTAAAATCCACACATCTGCCAGGCATCTAGGGCTTCCCTTCAGACTCAGCTAATGAAGAGTCTGCCTGCAATCAGGAGACCTGGGTTCGATCCCTGGGTTGGGAAGATACTCCAGAGAAGGGAACGGCTACCCTCTCCAGTATTCTGGCCTAGAGAACTCCATGGACTGTATAGTCCGTGGGGTTGCAGAGTCAGACACAACCGAGTGACTTTCACTGTGCTGTGACCTTGCCCACCTGTGGAAGAGCCAGTCATACCAGCCTGCCTTACTGTCCCCACGGTATTCCAATCAGTCCTCAAAGAGAGAACATGGGTATGGCACTGACTTTTCTGTTGACCCAAAGATTGTGAGCTCCTTGAAGGTAAAACCTGCCCTCTCAGTTGATACAAAACCGTGTATTGAGTGATACATATATATATAAAATATATATGTATATATATCTCCCTATCCTTCCAGATCCTCAATTGTGCATGCTGTCACTTCAGTCATGTCCAATGCTTTGCAACCCTATGGACTGTAGACTGGCAGGCAGGTTCTATTACCATTAGCACCACTTGGCGAGCCCCCTCAACCATTCATATATATACAAAAAAAAAAAAAATCAGAAGTTAGGGTCACAGGAAGTTCAGTTCAGTTTAGTCGCTCAGTTGTGTCCGACTCTTTGCGACCCATGAACTGCAGCACGCCAGGCGTCCCTGCCTATCACCAACTCGCGGAGTCCACCCAAACTCATGTCCATCGAGTCAGTGATGCCATCCAGCCATCTCATCCTCTGTCGTCCCCTTCTCCTTCTACCCTCAATCTTTCCCAAGGTCTTTTAAAATGAGTCAGCTCTTCGCATCAAGTGGCCAAAGTATTGGAGTTTCAGCTTCAACATCAGTCCTTCCAATGCATAGCCAGGACTGATCTCCTTTAGGATGGACTGGTTGGATCTCCTGGCAGTCCAAGGGACTCTCAAGAGTCTTCTCCAATACCACAGTTCAAAAGCATCAATTCTGCGCTCAGCTTTCTTCACCGTCCAGTTCTCACATCCATACATGACTACTGGAAAAACCATAGCCTTGACTAGATGGACCTTTGTTGGCAAAGCAATGTCTCTGCTTTTTAATATGCTGTCTAGGTTGGTCATGACTTTCCTTCCAAGGAATAAGCATTTTTTAATTTCATGGGTGCAGTCACCATCTGCAGTGATTTTTGGAGCCCAGAAAAATAAAGTCAGCCACTGTTTCCACTGTTTGCCCATCTATTTGCCATGAAGTGATGGGACCAGATGCCATGATCTTAGTTTTCTGAATGTTGAGCCTTAAGCCAACTTTTTCACTCTCCTCTTTCACTTTCATCAAGAGGCACTTTAGTTCTTCTTCACTTTCTGCCATAAGGGTGGTATCATCTGCATATCTGAGGTTATTGATATTTCTCCTGGCAATCTTGATTCCAGCTTGTGCTTCTTCCAGCCCAGCATTTCTCATGATGTACTCTGCATGTAAGTTAAATAAGCAGGGTAACAATATACAGCCTTGATGTACTCCTTTTCCTATTTGGAACCAGTCTGTTGTTCCATGTCCAGTTCTAACTGTTGCTTCCTGACCTGCATACAGGTTTATCAAGAGGCAAGTCAGATGGTATGCCCATCTCTTTTAGAATTTTCCACAGTTTATTGTGACCCACACTAAGGCTTTGGCATAGTCAATAAAGCAGAAATAGATTGTTTTCTGGAACTCTCTTGCTTTTCCGATGATCCTAACCACTGAATTAACACCAAAATATATGGCACATAAACTAAGTGCCAAAGGAGACCAGGTGAAAGAGAGATTTACCTTTCCTTGTGTATATTAAATATATGGAATGGGGCTTGACCTAGACCTTAAGGGATTTTTGAACTAGGTAGAGAGGGAGAAGAATTTTAAGATAGAAATACAGCATGTGAGAAAGTTTGAACCCGAGAAAGTGTATTAGGGGTGTGTGTGGGTGCATATGTGTTAGAATGGGGAGTGGGGAATAAATTAAGTTATATAAAATACTTAGCACAATGCCAGTCATATGTGAAATTATTAGCATCATTCTTATTGATACTAAAGCTTTATGAACTAAAGCTTATAGTTTAGAAGTTTATTTCTGTACTCTAGATTGATCTGAAAGAAAAAAAAAGACTCTCACATTGCTTCTCATCCTGTCATTAACTTACTTCCTACTTTTTAAGTTTACTTTATCATAATAAGTAATTTCCATTTATTATTTACTGGGGGCTTCCTAGGTGGCGCTAGTGGTAAAGAACCCGCCTACCAAAGCAAGAGACGTAAGAGATGTGGCTTTGATCCCTGGATGAGAAGATCCTCCAGAGAAGGAAATGGCAACCAGTATTCTAGCCTGGGAAATCCCACAGACAGGGAAAGCTGGCGGGCTTAGTCCATGGGGTAGCAAGAGAGTCAGACACAACTCTGCGGCTAAACAACAACAAGAAAGAAAAAAAAAAAAAAAAATATATATATATATATATATATATGTAATATGTATATATGTATCTGAATCACTTTGCTGTACACTTAAAAGTAACACAATGTTGTAAATCAACTACACTTCAATTAAAAATAAATAAATCAGTGAAAGCTTCCCAGGCAATTCTAAGGCAGTCAAGGTTGAGCATTCCTGAGAGTGGAGGAGTCATTACATGTTTGTGAAATGTGTGACAAAAGGGCACCACAGTAAGGTTTACCTGTGTATTTTATCTAGTCTTAATGGAGACCTCTTGGGTGTGTTTTACAAGTCCCATTTTGCAGCTAATGAAACTGAGTTCCGGTGAGGCTGCACCTGGCAGGGCGCAGAGCCGACAGCTGGCGAGGGTGTGGATGCAGTCCATCAAGCATGCGCCCCCACCTTTGCTCTGGGCCCTCTGCCAGTGGAGGGATGTGGTGTGTAGGGTGCGGGGGAGAGGGGAGAAACAGAGGCCAGGGAGCTCATGAGGAATGTAGTCCTTTAGACACAAGACAAGAATGTTGGGGTTAAACAATTGCCTGGCTCACCTGTGGGCCAAACAACCAGCTGAGCAATGCCATCTTCCTGTCGTCTGAACCACAGAAGCAAGGCCAGTGTCTGCCCTGCTCCTCTGAGGATGCTGAATCTCCAGCAGCTTTAGAAACAAAAATACAGCAGCAGCAGCAGCAGCCACCCTTTACCAGATGAGCATCTCTCTCTCTCCAAGAATGTCTGGCTCTCATCACGCAAAAGGCATAAAACCCATCAAATGTATTCTCCCTCAGGTCTTTTCAGAAGATCTATAATCTACAGTTTTATAGGTAGTGGATGTAAAAACATAGTTTAAAGATATAATCTTCAGCTTGACAAGGTGTCTTTTGAAAAGTAAATTAATGACAGAATGAAAAGCAATAAGGAGAGGCTTTTTTCTTTTTTTCTGCTTTGAGATAGAGGAAGATCTAAAGAGTTCAGCACTCAATGAATCTCTTCTGAACTAGATGCCTTTAGGGTGAAGAAAATGGACAGAGAGAAAGGGGAGGCTTCAAACACCACGGTGCAGAAATGAGACAGCAGAGGAAGCCGTCGGGTGCTGTTTGAGGAAGGGCAAGTGGTACAGCTGGGCACAAAGAGTCTCATCCTCTGTGAAGAAAACTGGGGAGGCTACCCCCTTGCTTGGGAAATGGGCAAGCACTCTGGGGACCCCTGCATCAGGTCCTGGGCTGGATGCTAGGGAACAGAAATGAAGCAGACACAGTCCCAGCACTGGAGAAACGTCTGGTCTGATGGAGGAGGCCTGCGAATGGGGCCTCAGATCTCAAATCAGCAGGAAGCCCACCCTGGGGAGCAGTGAGACAGCCCGAGTAGGACAGGAGATGAAGGCCAGCAGAGGCTAAGAAACGTGTGCGAGTTGACGCAGACAGTAAAGAATCTGCTTGCAATGAAGGAGACCCAGGTTTGATCCCTGAGTCAGGAAGATGTCCTGGAGATGGGAATGGCTACCCACTCCAGTATTCTTGCCTGGCGAATTCCATGGACAGAGAAGATTGGGGGGCTACAGTCCATGGGGTCGCAAAGAGTCAGACATGATCGAGTGACTAACACTAGAAAAGCAAAGAAAGGTGAAGCAGGGGTTGGACACTGCAGAGGAAATAATGTGTGCAGAGCTGAGAGGTGGCCAATTTCACGAGGGGGTGGAAAATAGTTACTGCTCAGCTGTTGGGGGTGGTCACTGGTCCTCCTGAGCTGGGGAGAGCTGAGTTTGACGTTTGGGTTTGGTCATGGGCTTTTCCTGGGGGCAGTAGCGTGTGGTCCGGGGGAGATTTCCACAGAGGGCCACTTTCCAGTCATGACCCTGCCCTCCTTGAGAGGTCCTGGAGCTTCAACACGCCACAGACATCATATTAAAGCATAAGAATCTAAAGCTAGATTCACAGGGTTCTCTCTGGTCTGACGCCATGTTCTGACTCCATCTTTTCTCCCTTTGCAGACTTTGTGAGCCAATAGACTAAAAATCTGTTGTCCCTCACGGGACAAAGCAGCCCTGAATGCTGAGCCCTCAGCACTCTCTGATGTCATTTCCTTCCCCCACTCCTTCCACAGTCCTGCTGTTCCCGCCATGGGAGCTTTCTGCCTTTCCTCATATGTGTCTGGCGTCCTTAGACCTCAGGACCCTTGAGCTGCTTTCTCCTGCACCTGAAACACTCATCCTCTAAAGGAGCTCATCCGAGACTCACTCTCGTTTCACTCGCCTCTCTGCTCAAATAATTCCCCTCCAAACACCTTACCCTCTTTTATTTTTTCTCGTAGGGCACTCATCACCCCCTGAGATTATAGGTATTTTCCTTGGTGTGCCTCCCCCCATTATTATGAAAGCTTTCTCATGGCTGGATCCCCAGTATCTAGAATAGTATTTCTCCTTAGGAGGGGACTAATTAAATATTTGTAGTCTGAATGAACTATTGAATTGGCCAAAAAGTTTGTTCAGGTTTCTCCCTAAGAGCGTATGGAAAATGCTGAACAAACTTTTTGGCCAACCTAGTATTTCCAATTTAATCCCCTCTATAGGCTTTGTGTTGCCTCCAGGGTTTTGTACATACTGCCTGAGAAGCACTGCTGCCTACTGGCCCCCACCTTCTCCCAGCTCTTAACCAGCACTGTGCGGGGTAAGAATTAGCTGTCCATGTACTTAGAAAGCCAACCCTGACCTCTTCTGCTCCCCTACACTTTGTCAGATCCTACTTCCTTGCATAGCTCTGGATTCCAGAATTTTCCATACCCTACCACTGTAGCCAAGTTACCCAGTGATACCTTGCAGGACAGATGGGGACTGAGATTTACTTTTGAAGCCCCAGTATCTAGCATAGCTCTTGAACACCTAGGAGCTTCCCAGTAAAAACTGGGATGCTGTTCTCCCTCTGGTTCCTCCATGCTAAAGGCTCTGAAACAGCCTCTGCACATAGCATGTAGGAACTGATGAGAGACAACCCCGTGGAAGACGTTTTCATAGGACTCTCAGGTCCTACAACCTTCCTGGCACATCAGAGGGGAGCCCACACCACACATTTAAGAGAGACCCCTACCTTTTCCACCTTAGTGAAGGGAAAGCCATCAAACTGAATTAAAAATTGTGCATTCGTAGCTTAGGGACTCCACCTTCCTCTGGGAGAGATAAAGGAAAATATGTTTCCCTCTTATTTAACAGCTTAAAATGTAAGATAAATCCTCCCATCCTAACCTGTTTTTCACAAATGGACTTTGCTGTCCAATGGCAGGATACATGTCTGACGGATCTATTTATCCATTCTATTTCTTTAGAGATAGCAGCTAACAAGTTTTATCTATTATTTGTCTCTCTCCCCCCACCATTCCCATCTTCCTAACCAAGCATGTGGAGCAGGCAGTTGATGGATGGATGGTGTTTGGGATAAAAGAGACCAGAATCAGATAGTTTTCAGGATCTGAACAAACTGGCTTATTAACAAGGAGGCCCCTTTGGTGGGAGGTGGTGGAGGGAGAAATGGGCACTAGGCAATGGCCAGTGATGGATGGAGGAGCACCTGGGGTTCCAAGGTGTAGACACGAGATAACTGTGGGCCGCAGCCTCCAATAATGGGAGTGTCCAGGCTCCAATGCAGCCTCCTGCACAGAGGTGAATGTCAGACCAGCCACCTGCTTTCCTTTGACAGTCCTCCTAGAATTCCCTGCTGCAAAGGCAAGCCCATTTCCTCCCTTCTTCCTTTCTGCAAAATGCAATCTCCGCGCTCAACCAGGGAGAGCCGCTAGGCAGAGTGCAAATGGGCAGATGTCAGGCAGGGTTGGTTTCGCAACCAAGCAGGGGAAGGCAGTTGAGCATCGCTGTGGACCAAGCACTCTGGGGTAAGAGCAGTTCCTCTGCATGTGTCATGTTATTCAAACCTCATGCTTGTGCTATATTCTGATGAGGACACAGGCACAGAGAGGGTAAGGGAATTATCCAGGCTTCTCAGCTAGGAAATGGTGGTGTGGGGTCTGACCTCTCTGTCAGTCTGCCTCAAAGTCTCCTGTTAATAAATGACTCTGATTCTCCAGTGGAGGAATGCCAGACGAGGGGCCGCTCTATCTCTCTGAAAGCAGGCAGGCGGGCAGGCACCCACCCTACAATGAAACTGGACCTGCTCCTGTTGCTGCAGCAAGCTGGGGAGCCCTGCAGCATCCACCCACAGCCTGAGGCAGTCCCACCACTTTCAAGCTGTGTGGTCTTGGGCAAATCACTCAGACTCTCGGAGGCTCTGTCTCATCACCTGTCAAAGGCAGATAATAAATCCTTCCTCTTACAGCCATTGAGAGGATTAAGCTGGATTAGGTATGTGAAAGTTCTTTGTAACTGGTAATGCCCTCTGCAAATATTAGTTATTATGCTGTTACATTTTCCCTTAATAACCCAGAGCTTGGGATATAAAAGCCTTCCATGTCCTTTATTAAGATATCTCCTAGGAGCTAAGCTATTTTATGTCTTTCTTGTTCTTGTGTGTTACAGTAGATTTAGGAACGAAATGTACTAAACCAGTTGAAAGCAGTTTGAAATGACTTATAAAAAACAAACACACAAACCATAGTTCTTGCCGATGTTTTGAAAATCCCCAGAAGCAGTGATGTCAAGGATACTGTGGAGCGCTGACTGTCCCAGGTACTGTCCTGAGTACGGTTAATTCACATCCTCCTGAACCCCAGGACACTGCCATGGCTATCCCCACCGTCTAGACGAGCAAACGAGGCACAGAGGGGCACGGAACTTGTGTAAGGCCACAGAGCTAGGAAATCACAGAGCCAGGCAAGGACCCAAAAGCAGCAGCCTGGCACCAGGGTGCACACTTCTCAGCACAGCCTCACTCCGTCTCTGTTCACCTGTTTCCAGCTCTGCCCTAGAGGTCGTGGTGCTCCCCCCACCTACCCCCCAATCTCCACCCCCCTCCAAGGAATTACGGCAAACTCACCCTTGAGTATCTGAATCCCTCATCCTTCAGGATTGGAATCCACATTCCAGAAAGACAACTCAAAGGGGAAGACATCAAATAGAAACATCTGGTTTCATGAGAGCATCCAACAAACAGGGATTCTCAAAGACGTCACTCGTGCTATTCCGGTGTGCTGCCGTTAGCGTTTAGGTGGTCATACTAGGTTTAATGCTAATCCACAAAGGAGAAAATGAGGTCAAGACAGGTTGTTGGAAGATGTTTCTTCTAAGATGTTCTTTATTCATCGCCTACCTCTGCTGCACACTGGGCAGGCTTTTTAACCCTCTTGAGTTTTGGTTTCTTCCTCAACATATACACACGTTTCTCAGATTCACCTCACCAATGATGACAGTTTTAAGCTCTCTTCCTCTGTAAAGTTTCCCTGGAGATTTCTGGGGGTCCCCAGTCTGTGACCTGCAGTCTCCTAACAAGGACTGTGCTTCCAGCCCTAGCTGACATCACCGATTTTTCTGCCTCTTTTGTTTTACTCTGCCGTAGTGCTGTCCACAAGCTGGCTGGACGCACCTCCCATCAGGGCTGTATGGCTGCCACTACCTCAAGGTTGCTGTACCCCCAAATTTTATGATGTCGGTCCATCATGTACCACCGGTCCACTGAAGAGTCTGTCTGGCCTGGGATGGTTCTGCCCTTGGCCCCACTCACATTCCTTTTCATTAATTCATGCAACAATGATTTATTGTTGCTCGTTGTGCCAGGCCCTGCTCTGGGTACTTGGGACATGTGAGTGCATAGACAGACACTATCTCTGCTTCAGGGACATGATATTTCAGAGAGAATAGGAGACAACAAACAAACTAATACAGTGTCTGCAGAGCCTGGAAACACTGGCAAATAGATATCTGTCATTAAGGACATCTTCAACCTGTAAAACAAAATATGTCCAACAAGATGCTAATTACAGAGGTCCCCAGGGAGACCTGGACAAGCGTCCTGAGGGCTTTTTGCTCCATCTCTACTCTTTCCAGCGGGATTTTTTAATAAGTGCTCAGGAGCAGACCAGAGCCCTCTCCTTTAAAATAAAGATGCCATTTTCCTCTGGATTCTCTGCCACCAGATGCTCTTCTCCTGGCCTCAGCATCTACATTGATTTTCATAGTCAGCCCATCCGTGGCAAGGATCATGTTTCCCTTTGAAGCTTTCCCTACATGTCACCTGCTGACTGTATTAATATTTACCCCATCAAATTCAAATAAAGATTAAACGAGATGATGTAGGTTAAAAGACTTCATAAACAGAGACATGCTCTCTCTATATACATATAATTGGCAGCTATTGTTATTACTACTATTGTGAAAATAATTTTAATACTTATTATTCCCACAGAAGTTATATTATTACCCCAAGGTCACAGAGGAAGTATAGACAGAGAGCTCCTTGTCTTGACATCAAGCACACGGCAGAGCCCCCAGCATTTCAGAGATTCACAGTCTGAGATGCAAAGCCCACCCACCCGCAGGTATCCTGGGCTGTGATCAAGCGTCCAGGACCAGTGCCAAGCTACACGCTGCCTGGCCCCGGGCCCCACAGATGCTGCAGCTCCTTCACGGGGATGCCAGTGTGAGCTACAGTTGCCAAGGTTTTCCAAAAGCATAGTCTGCATTTATTTTGCTTAATTCTTACATTCTGTTTCAGCCTCCTCCTAAATGCATTTGTTTGCAAAAAGAGCCACGAGGGGAAGTTCAGCCCACAAATAAGAATATAATTATTACAGAGTTGAGCTGTGCCTGGGCGTCACCGGTGCTCGACAATTCAATTGTCTCTCCTTCAAGACTGTATTTAATAGGATAAACAATTTCTGCTAAATGCAATAAACGTGAACCTGCGCTGTCATCTCCATAATCAACTCAAATTTCCCATTAGAAGCGGTGGCTGTGATTGAGATTCAGAATTTAATTTGGCAGTGCTGCCTTCCATGTGCCTGTATCAGCTTCATGGGAGCCTGCCATCAACCCAAGACAGAACCTCTCTTCTCTGTCTCTGGGGAATCTTAAAAGAAGATAGATTATAACACAAGAAAATTATACAGCCTCGGTATAATGAAAGAGATAAAACATTATTGGATTAGCCTGTTGAAGTAACAGCAGACGGCAAAGCAATAATATTAAGCCAAACAAGGGCCTGGACCCATCAGTTCAATTGCAGGGGACATGAGGATGCAGAAGGCAGACAGAATGGACATGCTTGCTGCAGCAAGCCCTGAGCAGTAAAGGATCAGCTTCTACATTGTTCTATGGACTCAAATCTAGAGAGCCAGGTGGCACAACTGGTGGGTGTTGGGGACCTGTGCTTTGGTGTCATGGACATGTTATGGTCTTGGGTCCAAGTACCTAGCCCAGAGGCAAACTTACAGCAGATCATGTGGCTGAAAACAAGTCAGTTGAAAACATACAGGAGGAACCAATTCATCTTCAATCAACTGTTTTTTTTTCCCCCACCAATTTGATTTCAACAAATTCACATGATGTTATGCAATTCAACAGGAAGTGCTTGAGAGCAAAGAAAATATTAATGGATGTTCTAATGAGATGGAATGAAAGAGAACAACAAAGCTTAAATGATCACTTGACTCAGTCTAAAAAATAAAAATATCTTGGTGCTTAGTAACCTAAAGATCAACTGTACTTTTATTCTCATCTTTAAGTACTTCCCTCCCCAAACGAGATTTTCACAGAAGCACGAGTGAGCAGAGTACAGCGTACAGAGGCACGAAGGTTTACCCTGCCCACCACGCCATGGCCATCAGCTTGAACATCTCCCGAGGTCTTTCCTCTTCCAACCACCACAGCCTCTCTTTTTTCCTTTCTTTCTAAACTGTCTCTCATTCACTGATGAATTTCCCTTGTCCTGCCTCTTGTTCAGCATCTTCTCTGGGCACCCACTCATGTCATAGTAACTCAGCTCTGCCCCCAGAACAAACACTTATCTCCTCCTCTCGGCATCAGAAGGAGCTGAGGAACCTGGACCCATGCTCTTTGGGATGCAGCAGATGGGGATTGGTCAATCACTCACACTCACACGTGCACAGCACCTTCTTCTACCTTATATTTCATAAAAAATTCTTTGTTCCACAGAGTCCTCATGGACTCTGTGGAAGAGGGCAAGGGTGGGATGATATGGGAGAATGGCATTGAAACATGTTAATTATCATATGTGAAATCAATCGCCAGCCCAGGGATGATGCTCGGGGCTGGTGCACCTAGATGTCCCAGGGGGAGGGAATTGGGAGGGAGGAGGGAGGGGGGTTCTGGAGGGGGAGCATATGTAAACCCATGGCAGTTTCATGTCATTGTATGGCAAAACCAACACAATAAAGTAAAGAAAATTTAATCAAAAAAAAAAAAGCTAACCCATGGTTGATGTAGCAAGCCAGTGAGAAATAAACCTTTTCTCTTGTCAAAAAAAAAATAAAATGTAATAATGCTTTTATAAAAAAAAAATTCTTTGTTAATCCCGTGTCCAATATAGAGAGGAGGGGAGCATCACTGTTAAGAGTTTAAAACTCTGGAGCCTGGGTGCCCAGGTTTGCAGTCCAGCTCCCCCACTTCCTAACTGTATAACCTTCAACAAGTAAGTAACTGAACTCTTTTAAGCCAGCTCTCCTGCTGTTCAATAGGGCTAATAAAGTATCCACCTTATAAGGTGGTCTTGAGGATGGAATGAATGAATAAATGCACTGAGCACCATGGCTGGCACATACTTATCATTCAATAAACCGGAATTGCCAGGTGACATGATGAATAAGACAGTATGTCCTTGGGATAGGAACAGTTTAATATCTATTCAAGGATCCATGATTGGGAACCTACTCTGTGCAGGTCACTGGTGGGTCGTGGGACTTTCACATGGACAACTTCCAACACAATCCCCGGCTGGTAGTAAATGTGAGTAAAATAAAATTGCTGAGATGAGCAAAGTGAAGATTACCAGGATGGTTAAGCCCTTCAGGAGACCCTAATTACTGTTTAACTTACTATTTGTTCAAATCGATGTGCACTTGACAAATAATATCTTTATTTTAAACATTCTGAATGGCACAGCCCTCCACCTGTGGGCCAGCTCCAGATGGGAGCAGGCGTGGGCTGAGCTGGCTTGACTTCTAAGGGCTCAGCACTTCTGCTGTGTGCAGCCCACAGGAGCATTACTTGCTAAGTGCTTTCCCTTCCCTAACAGTTAAGTGTTTCTGAAGCAGGGCCCAAGCAGGGGTTGCCCCCATTTCCAGGAGGTGGATTGGTGCACTGCCTTTGTCTTGTTTTATGTCCTCCAGAACACGGAGACCAGTTTGACCAGCAATTCCACTTCCCATCGATGGGGACATCTATAAGAAAGAAGGTCAAGGAATGTTAATTAGCCTTTATTATACACTAGTGCCCTGCAGGAAGGGTGAGGTGTATAAACCCTAGGGCACTGGGAATCTGAATCTCTGATCTCCCCACTCCAGTCCACTGTCCTTCTTTCAGGCCATTGACTCACTATGCTCCCTTTAACCACAAGGCCTTTGCACATGCTGTTCTCCTGGCCCCAAATACCCTTCTCTCCTCTATTCCTGTTCATTCCTGGTCATCCCTATTCATCCTTCAGATCTCAGTTTAAGTGTTATTTCTGCAGGGAAGCCTTTCCTGATTCCTAACTCCCCATCAATATTTCATATTTTAAGCTCTCAGAGCATTTTGTAGCACTTACAGTTGAAACAGATAATTCAAATGATGTTGGTCTTTCTAAAGAGCAATCTCCATGGTGAGAGGAATTATATCTGATTTTCCCACCACTGAATGAACTCCAGCACCTAAACTGGCACACAGGAATCCCTGAGTCCATATTAGTGGAATAAATGGTTTCTAGCTTAGACACTTCCAAGGTATACAATGCCAGATAGTTAACTTATCAACGTATCAGATGGGAGCTCTGTTATCCACAGTGGTCCTTGTGTGCTTTAAATGAAGTAATAACACTGTGCTTACCCCTCCTTGACATTTGCCTTTCCCTTTAGGATTTCTGGTTGTTGATGAGACTGGAAAATAGTCAGTTACATTCACCGTGATGGATATGCACATGGCTGAGCCTCTAACTTGCACTGTAGTTCTGGGTACATAATTTAATATCTCTGGGCCTCACCATTGGTAACCATGAGATACCAGGAGAAGGAGATTTCCAAGGTTTCCTCCAACCAGTGGAAATCCTATGATTTTTGTCATTATACTCTCACTGGACAGATCACTGTTGGGGGTCTGGTTGAGATAGAGCAGGAGAGGGGGTGAAGAAACCCCTGAACCCTTTACTGGGGAGGAGGGCAGAGCAGGCACCAAGAGCAAAGGCAACAGAGACAGACTCACTAGATCTGAAACTGGGTCCCTATATCTAGTCTGTGACCGCTGGGCGAGTTAGGTAGGCACCCACTGAACCTCAGATTCTTCATCTATAAAATGGGGATGTTGGCAGTATCTACTTCATGAGGTTATTGAGAGGATGGAAGGGTTTAATATATGTGAATGAAAATTAACTATATATTTTGCTCTAAAACAAATATTTATTTTGCTCTTTCGATGGGTTAGGCATCCTTCCAAGTGCTTTTTATGTCTTAAGAGAGACTCAAGACAACTCTTTGAGGTAGTTAACACATTACTGACCAGGGGATTTTTGCAGAAACTAACACACGTGGCATGAATATTGCATATGTGTACATGCATACGTGCTCAGTCATTCAGCCACGTCCAACCCGATGAACTGTAGCCCACCAGGCTCCTCTGTTCAAGGGATTATTCAGGCAAGAATACTGGAGTAGGTTGCCACTTCGTCCTTCAGGGGAGCTTCCTGACCCAGGGATCAAACCCATGTCTCTTGTGTCTCCTGCACTGCAGGCAGATTCTTTACCACTGAGCCATCAGGGAAGCATTAACATTGGGTTGACCAAAAAGTTTGTTCAGATTGTTCCATAAGATCTTATAGAAAATGTGAAAGAACTTTGTGGACAACCTAATACATCTCTGGTCAATGATGTGTTAATATCATCATCTCCATTTTAAAAGTGAGGATATTAAGGCACAAAGAGGTCAGGTAATTTACTATTAAATGATGAGATGGAATTTGAATCCATGCTGAGTCAAAGCCCTCACCAAGTTGTCTGCTACCAAATGGTGTGTGTGTGTATGTTCAGTTGCTCTGTCATATCTGATTCTTAGCGACCCTGTGGACTAGGCAAGAATACTAGAATGTGCTGCCATTTCCTCTTTCAGGAGATCTTCCTAGTGGAGAGTTTAATACACGTTTGGTGTTTTTACTGGATATGCCATTTCCTTTTTTAATGGTATCACCAAAAATTCACAGAAAGGAAAAGAAAGGGGCAGGGGTAGGGGATATGTGATGTTAAGAATTCTTAGATAATAAAATGGCTAAAGAATCTAACTCGAAGATATCATTATGGTAATCCAGTCTTTCAGTTGTTAATTCAACAGCAGTAACTGTGTGGGAACCTGAGGACTCAGAGATATAAATGGGACATGATCCCTACTCACAGACAGGGGGTGGAGTCACACACAACCCAAAATAGAATGTGCTAAGAGCTGTAATAAACACATGTTCAAAGTCCTGTGGGATCCCACAATAGAAATTAACTAATTCTACTTGGGTTAGAATAATTTTTACAGAAGAAAGGGCATCTGTGTTGGATTTTGAGGGTTGAATAGGAGTTCACTTTTAAGGGATGAAAAAAAAAGATAAACATTCCAGAATGATTTGAAGAGAGGACTTGCAGCTGCTGTGCATTAGCAGTCTTGTAACATGGAGTACTCTCAGTTGTGAAAATACAAAATCAGGAGTCAAGATGGATCTCAAGGGCTGGGGGTCCAGGGATTAAGAATCCACCTGCCAATGCAGGGGACATGGGTTCAAGCCTTGGTCAGTTCAATAACCCCACATGCAGCAAGGCAACTTAGCCCAGGCGCCACAACTACTGAGCCCGAGTTCTAGAACCCAGTCGCTGCAACTACTTAGCCTGGATGTTGCAGCTATGGAAGTCCACTATTTGCTAGAGCCCATGCTCCATAAGAAAAGAAGCCATCACAATGAGAAGCCCGCACACCGCAAAGAAGAGTAAGCCCAGCTCCTTGCACCTAGAGAAAGCTTGTGCTCACATCAGTGAAAACCTAGCGCAGCCAAAAAATAAAGCTTTAAAAAAAGAGATGGATCTCAAGTTTTATAGTGTCCAGTTCCCTAGCCCACGCCCTGACTTTGCTCTTACTCTTTCAAATTATTCTCTGGACTTCCCTTTCCCAGCCCATTCTCACAGACTCCTTACTTTTCCTATGTGTGACCTCACAGGCCGAGCCTTGGAATCCAGCAGGACAGATGCAGTCACAGCGTGTTCCTGAGAAGACAATGCAGAGAAAATGTGAATCACACCTCGTGAAACAAAGAACTCCTGGAGTTCAACCCTCCCTCCACTTCACAGCTTTTCCATTAGGTTAAAATAGGACAATCCTTTAACTGAATGGTTTGAAATAAGAAGGTTCAGTGTGAAGAATACCCACTCTTTTAGTGAAGGTCCTTTGCTCAGGAAAGGGTGTTTATTCCACCACAGAAAATGATGTAGAGCTACTGAGAAAAGTTACCCATTAGCTGACCTTTGACCTAGACTTATGGATTTTTGGGGGTCAGAAGATACATTGGAGGTCATTGGGCCCAGTGGTCATTGGTGCTCAATTTCACATCAAGTTATTGCTTAGTTTCTGCCTGAACACCGCTGAACTCACTACTCTTGGATGTCTCATGCTACCTTGGGCTTCCCTTGTGGCTCAACTGGTAAAGAATCTACCTGCAATGCAGGAGACCTGGGTTTGATCCCTGGGTTTGATCCCTGGGTTGGGAAGATCCTCTAGAGAAGAGAAAGGCTACCCACTCCAGTATTCTGGCCTAGAGAATTCCATGGACTGTATAGTCCATGGGGCTGCAAAGAGTCGGACGCGACTTTCACTTTTCACCTTTATGCTACCTTTGGCCGGTTCTGACATTTTAGAAATTATTCTTTACGTTAATCTGTCACATGTCACCCTGGAGCTTCTCTCACATCAACCACATGAACTCTTTTTACATGTCTGTCCTTTACAGGCCAGGCCCTTTCAGCCTCTGGCTTCCTTTTCTCCATCATCTCCAAAGTAGAGCCTCCAGGGAGTCCCAGTCTCTAGGTCCAAATTACACACAAGGCAAGGGGGATTTCAGCAACCCCAGATCAAAATCTGGTACAGGTGAGTAGATCTTACTTCCTGCTGAACTGACCCTCATTTACAGGTCGTGTTCCTGAAGGAGACCTCCCCACCCTTAGGCTGTCACTTATGCCTGCTTTGCTTGTCTCTATCCCCTCTGAGAAGCTAGATACACATCCCTTCATCTCAGCTGAGCAGGTGGGATCTTTCTCCCCGAGAACAGATCTCCTCTCGTGTCCCCTCTGTTGAGCTCACTCTACCCACATGAGTTCTGCTGGCTGGCTCCGTAGGCTGGGATCTGCTGTACCCAGGTGCTTTTGGCACCGTGTTTCGGCATTATGCTGGACCGGATCCTTCCTCAGCCCATCAAAACAAGAGCAGAAGACCCCAGGCCTCAGCCCTGCCCATGTTTGCTCTGCCCACGCGGTGACCCCGGATGTAACCCTCAAGTTAGCAATGAAGTTCTCGTGGCTCATCCGTGCTGCCACCTCCCCATCCTCCTATTGTCTCACCATGTATTGGTCAGGATATGTAGGAGAGGTTTCCTCTGCTCGGCCCAGGGAGGGCCTTTTGACTGACCAGGACAGAGTCCCAGAGTCCCTCCCCACTTCCTGTCACAGGCCTTGGCATCTCAGCCCATCCCTGCCTCCAGTTTAATGCTTTCCCTTGTGGCTAGAACCTAGGTATCCTGACAGCCCAAGCAGCCTCTTCTAGCTGCCTGCATTCTGACTTCCTGGTCCTAACACTGGTACATTTCAAAGCAAACCTTTGGGTCAAGTCTAGCTCTCCAACTAGTCTAAAAGCTCGGCAAAAACATGGATTCTGTCTGCCAGTGAATTCAGCTGTAGAACAGCTGCCCAACTCTCACTGTACACTGAATTATGGGTAGGCTTTTTAAAAGGCCAATCCCAGTGATTTGCTTTAACTATCTTGGGCTGAGGCCCAGGGCTTAGTGTTGGTGAAAAGCTCCCTGGGTGATTCCTACATGTATCTTGACAGGAGCATCGCACACCTTGCCATGAGTGCCACCTGAGTACAGGTGCCTCCTTGGTCCAACCCCACCTCACTGTGCTCCAGGGAGGTGGGGACTTTAGCAATGGTGAGTCACACCCCAGCCACAAATTAGAACTACCCAAAGAGGGGAGAGTTTAACCATCCTGATGAGAGTCTCTTCCCTAGAGTTTCATGTGATGATCACATTTGGGGCCCTAGGGTCAGTAGTTCTAAAGATCCCCAGTGGTTCTAATGCCCAACCAGGGTAGAGAAGCTCAGCTTTAAAAGGCTCCAAATGGCCAGGGGCTCAGATTTTTTTTCCTCTGAGACAAAGAAGGGAGCTTTATGACAGTGCCTGAGGCTTGAGGCAGAGGACCAGGGAATGACCTGGATATTCCCCTGGAGATACACATCAAACCTTGACCTAGAAGCACATCTCTAGAGAGTGCATGGATCTGGCCCCAGAACCAGCCCATCCAGATGGTAGCTTCCCCAAACAACACTGGAAACAGTACCTTTCAGGACAGGGACTCCGTTCCCCTGGCAGGGAGCACACTGGCAGGAGCTGACTTCTTTCTGGAACTCATCCAGGGCCTTCTGCATGTTCTGCTTCACTGTGCTGGAATAGGCGAAGTCCGTGGCTGTCACCAGTTCGTACAGAGGCATTACCTGGGAAAGGATCAAAGGCATTGATTTCAACAGAATACATTGGTCATATAGTAACAAAAGCCCAAAGTAAGGCTCCACAGGAGTGGGCAGGTTTGGTGCAGGCAGATCACAGTGGATTCATATGGAACGGGATGGACAGTAGAGCATGTAGATGGATACCCCTTCCTTTCTCTTTCCCATCCCACCCAAAAGCCACAAACAAGCCCATTCAAGTTCAGGTCAACCAACACTTGCTGATACCTTCCAAGCACCAAGCATGAAGCATAGTAAGGAATAAGATAAAACCCCCACTTTGCTCCCTCAGAACTCAGAATCTAGAGATACAGACAGTCGTACTAATGGATGGTTACAGAACAGTGGTTACCGGTAACAGTGGTAACTTGCAATGGGTAGAGAGGAAAATGAAGTCACTCAGTTGTGTCCGACTCTTTGCAACCCCATGGACTGTAGCCTGCCAGGCTCCTCCGTCCATGGGATTTTCCAGGCAAGAGTACTGGAGTGGGTTGCCATTTCCTTCTCCAATTGCAGGACAGTAACCAGGGTAGAGAGAAGCAGCTGGTTAATCTCTTTGGTGGGAGAGGGGAGGTGACTTGCAAGCCGCTCTTTGGCAGTACTATAGCAGCCCTGTTTCAGCAATATCCCCCACCCCAAACCTGTGAAAATCCTGCATGCCATGCAAGAACCACCATTAGGGAAACTCCCCCCGAGCTCTGAAGCTTCCAGAACACCTTCCTACTATGAAATGCTCAGCATACTGTCTACACTACTCATCCAATGCAAACTCTACCTCTTTTCTCCCTCGTGGTCAATGTTTTGGGCTGAAGTCCCTTTCCCTTCATCTCTAATTAGATTGTAAGCTCCTGAATATCAGACCTATATACTGCTCAGTTGTGTCTCCGGGTCCAGCCCCAAGCTTAGTGAGAGTGGCTAACAAGAGTGGGTAGAACGATGAAAAGGGAATGGGAGGCCTTGTTAGGGTAACAGCAGCTGGCATGGAGGCCAGCGTGCGGCAAGCAGAGAGAAAGATGCTCTCAGCTGACATGGCAGTGTCTGAGAGCAGGAGGCCGCAGATGAATGTGGGGATGTTTGTGGCCTTGGAAAAGACAGAGGCAAAGTCCAAAGAGGTAGTTAAACATGTTCAGAGCCTCTTGGCTCAGAGTTTCAACTCCAGGGTCAGGTTCCTTGCCAGATTTTGTTTGTGATCCTGCCCTAATCCGGCCCTGGAGAGTTTGGGGTCTGCCTAAACACAGGCAATCATGCCTAATAGAAGCCTCCAGTGGGAAGAAAATTGCTTCCATTTCTTAATGCATCTGATGCTGACCTTCACTTCAGCGGGCAAAGCAAGGCCCCTTGGTGGTCCCATTGTCTCACCGTTTTGTGGTCAATGAATTGATCCAGAGGCTGTTTGCAGAATGGTCCAGCTTCTGGTGGGTGGGCAGGGGTACAGAGGGGGTTGCTGTATACCCACAGTGAGCTCCTCCAACAGCCTGCTCTCACTGCCAGAGCACCTTGAAAGGCTGCCTTTAACCTGCTTTTAACCTACCAGGCATTTTCCCACTAGTTCTGAGATCTGCTCTAGGAGATAAAGTCAGTGGCAGAACTAGAATAAACCTTCCACATATATTGTGTGCCAGGGGCTGTGCTATGATCCTCCTTCATCCTCGCACGGGAGCAATTACCAGCGCCATTTCAGGTGAGGTTAAGTTGAATAGCGCTGCCAGGATGCTAATCCCAAATCTGTGCTTCTCCTACTAGTTTATGAAAACTGGTGATAAAAATGGTGATTATTCTCCTTTCCAACCTCTATCCCAGAGTTCTCTAGGACAGTTTGCCTTGGAACTTGGCAGCAATTCCTCAAGATTCCCTTCACAGTTTCCTTTTTAACTTAAATGTGGCTCACTTGTCTTTTTTCTTGGTTTGCTGGTTCCTTTTCCCTGTCTTTTTCTCTTTTGTCCTCTTCTTCTTTCCTCCCTTCTTCCCTCTTTCTTCTACACCTCTCCCCCAGACACCCAGTCTTAACTGCTCACATTGATCATTGGTCCTTAGCACGCCTGCACTTGTGGAAACTGTTGATTATATTGCTGCACAGAGATGGTAGTGGTTGCTCAGTCACTAAGTTATGCCCGACTCTTTGCGACCCTCTGAACTGCAGGATGCCAGACAGGTGCGGTCTATAAAACTCCATGTAGTTCTTTATGATGGACCCTGGTGATTGGCATTCTTGATTATTGCCATAGCTAGCATTCATTAGCTGCCGAATTAAAAGCATACATTATCTAACTTCATCTTCACAACAATCTTAGGAGTCAGATAGACTTCTGTATCCCCATTTTATAGATGGCAAAGCTGAGCCACAGAAAACTTAAAGAAATTTACCAGAGAACACTCAGTAAGCAGCAGAAGATATGAATTGTTACCATTGTGGTTTGTGCCCTTTCAGAATATATTTTTGGAAGGGTAGATGGACAGATACTTATATCAAATTGATGGCATAAGAAAAGCACATGTTTACATTCCACTTTTTTCACTTAATATCATATTTGGAACATTTTCCTATGCTATTCAATAATCCTTAATAAAATGATTTTCATGACTACAGGGTATTCTGTTGTACTGGTGAACTATAATGGATTCGACTAAACCCTGTTATTGAATCTTTAGGTTGTTTTCCACTTTTCTTTTTCCCTTTTGCTACTACAAATATGGCTGTCCTCTTTTATCAGCCAGGATACATTCCAAGACCCTTGACTGCCCAAAACCATGAAGAGTACCAAACTAAACATATACTATGTTTTTTTCTATACCCATATACAATGATTAATTTATGAATTAAGCATGATAAGAGATTAACATCTTTTTTGGGGGATGTTAGTTCTAGAAGGTCTTGTAGGTCTTCATAGAACTGTTCAACTTCAGCTTCTTCAGCGTTACTGGTTGGGGCATAGACTTGGATTACCATGATATTGAATGATTTGCCTTGGAAATGAACAGAGATTATTCTGTCATTTTTGAGATTGCATCCAAGTACTGCATTTCAGACTCTTTTGTTGACTATGATGGCTACTCCATTTCTTCTAAGGGATTCCTGCCCAAAGTAGTAGATATAATGTTCATCTGAGCTAAATTCACCCATTCCAGTCCATTTTAGTTCACTGATTCCTAGAATGTCGATGTTTACTCTTGTCATTTCCTGTTTGACCACTTCCAATTTGCCTTTATTGACTATGCCAAAGTCTTTGACTGTGTGGATCACAGTAAACTGTGGAAAATTCTGAAGGAGATGGGAATACCAGATCATCTGACCTGCAGATGAGAAACCTGTATGCAGGTCAGGAAGAACAGTTAGAACTGGACATGGAACAACAGGCTGGTTCCAAATAGGAAAAGGAGTACATCAAGGCTGTATATTGTCACTCTGCTTATTTAACTTACATGCAGAGTACATCATGAGAAACACTGGGCTGGAGGAAGCACAGCTGGAATCAAGATTGCCAGGAGAAATATCAATAACCTCAGATATGCAGATGATACCACCCTTATGGCAGAAAGTGAAGAAGAACTAAAGAGCCTCTTGATGAAAGTGAAAGAGGAGAGTGAAAAAGTTGGCTTAAGGCTCAACATTCAGAAAACTAAGATCATGGCATCCGGTCCCATCACTTCATGGCACATAGATGGACAAACAGTGGAAACAGTGGCTGACTTTATTTTTCTGGGCTCCAAAAATCACTGCAGATGGTGATTGCAGCCATGAAATTAAAAAAATGCTTATTCCTTGGAAGGAAAGTCATGACCAACCTAGACAGCATATTAAAAAGCAGAGACATTGCTTTGCCAACAAAGGTCCATCTAGTCAAGGCTATGGTTTTTCCAGTAGTCATGTATGGATGTGAGAGTTGGACGGTGAAGAAAGCTGAGTGCAGAATTGATGCTTTTCAACTGTGGTGTTGGGGAAGATTCTTGAGAGTCCCTTGGACTGCCAGGAGATCCAACCAGTCCATCCTAAAGGAGATCAGTCCTGGGTGTTCATTGGAAGGACTGATGTTGAAGCTGAAACTCCAATACTTTGGCCACCAGATGGGAAGAGCTGACTCACTGGAAAAGACCTGATGCTAGGAAGGATTAGGGGCAGGAGGAGAAAGGGATGACAGAGGATGAGATGGCTGGATGGCATCACCGACTCGATGGACATAGGTATGCGTGGACTCCGGGAGTTGGTGATGGGCAGGGAGGCCTGGCGTGCTGCAGTTCATGGGGTCGCAAAGAGTCGGACATGACTGAGACTGAACTGAACTGAACTGAAGAGATTAGCAATGGGAGCTAATAATAAAATAGAACAATTATAAAAATACACTGTAATAAAAGTTATGTGAATGTGCTCTCTCTGTCTCTCAAAATATCTGATTGTCCTGTACTTACCCTTCTGCTTGTGATGACATAAGATGATCTAGTGCTAACATGATCAGGTGAAGTGAATGAATGATGGAGGCGTTATGACATAGCATCAGACTGCTGTTGATGTGTCATCAGATAGTTCATCTGCTTCGGGTGGTCCTGGATTACTGAACTGTGATCATGTCAGGGGTTGGATGTCAGGAGCAGGTGGTGTTGATGGCTGGGGATCCCAGGTGGGGATGCAGTGGAACAGTGCAAGATATCATCACACTAGTCAGAATGACTTGCAATTAAAAACTTAAAAATTGTCTCTTTCTAGAGTTTCCATTTAATATTTTCAGACCACGGTTGACAATGAGTAACTGAACCTCAGAAAGCAAAACTTCAGATAAAGGGAGACTACAGCAGCATAAAATGAGGCTGGTCTTTATAGGTACATCTTTACCAACTTTTAATATGATTTCTGTAATCAATTTTTGCATTTAGGGTTATTGGATCAAACACTATAAACATTTTTAATGTCTTGGATATAAACAGTTAAATTCTTTTCCTAAAGGGCTGTACCATTTTATAGTCCTATTTTATAATATAAAAGTTTCCATCTCATTGCTCCCAATTAAAAATTAAAGATTTTTAATCATCATTAATCTGATAGGCAAAAGATACTTTATATTGTTACTTTAATTTTCATTTTTGTTCCTGAGAAGTTAAAATTTTGTTTATTTATCATCTGAGTTCTTCTGAGAGTTTTCTATTTCTTCGAGATATTTTTCTTATAAATAGTATCATTCCGCACACATGAAAGATTCCATGTGTGGCAAATTATTCTTTTGTCTTATCTTCCACTTAATAATATGTGTGGATTTCCTTATTTGAAATTTAGAATTTATTATTTCAAGTAAGATCTGACACTCTAAGTCCGAATTATCTTACTGATTCATGCTACCACAGTATCTATATTTTAAACCTTCTGTTGATCAGAGTAAATTGCTTTTAGAGAATCTTTGAATAAGTTGCTTCAGTAAAGCATAATGGTCATTACCACTGTTTACCAAATGTATCAGCTTGTTTTCCTTCTGGGCATTTGGCAGGATTGCTTTTCCCTGAACCATCCTTAAGGGAAGGTTTGCAACGTGACTTTTTCTGAGCGGTGAGAGGTAAGCAGAGGGAGCATCCCTTCCAGAAGATTGAAGCTTTGGCAGCAGAGTGTGGTGAATTTCCCCATTCCCATACCATTGCTGTGATATTTCCCATTCCCAGCAAAATCATTGCTGTGAATTTTCCCATTCCCTTACCATTCCCTTACCATTGGGAGCACATGACAAGATAAAAACCTCCACTGCCCAGACCCCACAGTGATATTCAGAAAAGCCCCTTTACCAGTACACTTTGGACATGATATGTGACTGAGCAATAAACTTTTGCTGGATTAAGTTACTGAAATTTGGAGCTGTTTCACTGTGACATAACCGAGGCTCTCCTGATGCCTCACTGAAACACTCACCACTTTATTTTCCCTTCTACACTTGGTCATGTCATATTCTGTACCATCAGCCTGAACCCCAGACCACAACCTAGCCACCCCAACCACATTATGTACATGGATGACAGACTTTGTGACTAAGGTTGCCAATCAAATATAGTATTCTGAGTTAAAATTGAACTTCAGATAAGTAACAAATGAAATTTTAGTATGAAATTAAAAAGTGTTAGTCACTTAGTCATGTCTCACTCTTTGCCATGTGGCCCGCCAGGCTCCTCTGTCCATGAGATTTCCCAAGCAAGAATACTGGAGTGGGTTGCCCTTTCTTTCTCCAGGGGATCTTCCCAACCCAGGGATTGAACCCAGGTCTCCTGCATTGCAGGCAGATTCTTTACCATCTGAGACACCAAATATGTCCCGTGAAATATTTGAATGATGCTTATCCTAGAAAAAAAATATTCCTTATTTGTCTGAAGTTCAGAATTATTTGGACATCCTCTATTGCCAGGCTCCTAGGAATGTATTGGGGAATTTTTTCATCCCTTAAAGATCATCTCGTTGGGACACAAGCTTTCTCCTTCATGCTTGTCATTCCACAATCTTTAGGCATTTAGCATTGCGAAGAATTCTAAGATCAGTACGACTTCTATTTTTGTAGGATCTATTTGTTCCTCAAAGTAAAACATTTCACCACGCTGTGTTTCAGTATTGTTTTATCTTCAGTACTTTTGCCTGCTTTTCAATGAACTGCTCATTTTGCACTATCAGCTCAGGGAAGTTTCCCTTATTATGTGCTTGGTTAATGCATCTTCACATTTAATCCTGTATCTTTCTCAGGAAGAATGCTCTGGGTTTTAGATTTCTACTTCTGTACTCTCTGTTCATCATATTTCTTTTATATCATTGTTTTAATCTCTTTGTCTTTTGCTTCTGCATTATAGGAACATTTTTACAGCACCTTCCACATCACTGACTCAATTTTCTGCAGTGTCAATTCTGTTCTTTATAGTTTCCAATGTAGGTTTTGATTCTACTATTGTGCTTTTGGCTTCCTACATTCAGCCATTTCCCTTTTTATCTGATTAGTGTCTATACATCTCAGCTTCTATTTTTCAGTTCATAAATTCTTTATTTTCTTATAATCACAAAGCAAATATATTGTAAAATTTACTTCTATGTTTAGATGTATGTTTGTCTGTTTTATCTTGGATATAATTTCAATCTTTTGTGTTCAAAGTTCTCTTTATATATGTCCAGTGATTTTTCTACCTCTTCTTTGAACAAAGCGCCATCTCTCCATATCTAATGTTCACCAGTAAACAATGTGAATGAGCTCTTCTCTGGTCTTCTTTCCTGCCTACCCAGCTCCTATAGGAATTGTGTTTTCAGATATTGATCTTTAAGACTGGTTTATGTACATGAGCCTTGGCCAATTCTCTGTGTCTAGGAATTCCTTACTGAGTAGTCTCTGCTCTCTTGGGAAGAAATTGCTGTTCCAACTACCTGCTAAGATGATTCTGCAGAGAATTATTTGGAGATAGTATGAAGTCATACACAGTTTTCTCTTGTCAGAAAGAATCTATGACTACAATAGATGTTTCCAACTCAAGTTAGGGATATACAGAAGAAATGCATAAAAGCCTTCAACAAATTTACCTCTGCAACTACTGGAAACATCTCTGATTTTCTAATCTCTCCCCTTTCAGTCCCCACAACCCTTCACAGCACTACACTCATAGTAGAGACGGTACTTTCCAGGGCATCACATACATGCTGGGAAGCCTCTGTGCCATCAGCCAAGTGCCACATCTCTGAGGAAGGTGGCAGGTCTGAGATGCTTAGCATGCTAATATGTGCTCTCTCTCTTTCTCACAAACACACACAACACACATCCCATTATCATATCCCATGCTGCTGGACACTTGACATTCCCAATGTCCATGATGGCACTTCCAACCTAAATGGCTAGGTAACCAGAGCAACCCATTAATTCTAAGTTTAAAACAAAATTCAGGTAGGATATCAGTAAAGAGTAAAGACCAGGGTCTACTTTTCCATGAGCTCTCTTCTCTCCCTTGCTTGTTTGTGATACCAACCAATGTCACCATGTCATCAGCCAATCCCAGATTTCTCTAGGGCCGCCTGCAAGCTATGGCTCACTTTACCTTTCCCAATGCTTGCCAGCAACTAAATCCTAAGTGTCACTACTGAATAAGTGGCAGAGGAAAGGATTTGAATGGCAGCCTTCTTGGTCTGCAGCAGCCATGCAATTGACATATAAATAAAGACACTGGAAACCTGCCAAGTTCGGGAACTGCACAGCCTCTCATCAGAGCTCCAGCCCCTTAACTCCTCTCCTTGGCTGCAAGAACAAATCTCCGGAGGGTTGGATGCTGGACCACAATAATTGTACAGACAATGGCGAGGAGAGGGCAGTGTAAGATGTGACATGGACACGGTGCTGAAGTCCCCACAGGCAAGGACCAGCCCTGCTGATGTGCATGACAGTGCTGCTCTAGCAAATGTCTTTTTAGTTTAAGGTTGTAAAACTGCCATTGTTTGGGTGACAGGTGGTTGGGATCATTATTGTCTATTTTCCAAACCCACAGGAAAATGTGGAGGGGAGGGAAGAGGTCAACTTTTCAGGTCTGGACTCTTGAGCAGTCACAGACGGATGAAACTTCTGTGACCTTGATTTTTTATCAGCCATAAAATGGAGATAAGCATACTAAATTTGAAGGCTCATGAGAATTAGATTAAATAACATTCCCAAAGTCCTTGACAGAGTGTCATGAACATGGTAGGTGCCCAAGACATGTTAGTGATTACCATTATGTACTATGCTGGCCTGTAAAACAATAATGCATACTTGTGTCTTACTGTTCAGCATAGACTGCATTTTTCATCCTTGCTCCCTCCTCTGTTTTCCTCCAGTGCCTTAGTTCCCATCACATCACAGGAACTCAGCAATGACTTGGTTGCAGGAATGAATGTTTAAAATGAACAAAGAACAAAATGAGGGATTCCCCAATAAACTGCAAACAATCTTGATTTAAGAAGCCTGGAACTAGAAGCCAAGGGTTAACTTACTTGAGCAACTTGGGAGCCCAAGTGAGAGGGGGTGAGGGGTCACTAGCTGGTGTTGTGGTATGTTTGATACTATAAGGTATCTAGGGCCTGTGCCTTGTTGAGCTCTGTTTTCTATACCCTGGCTCAGAGAAACCCTTCAGAAGCTGTTTTCTGAATAGAGGAAAGGCTGGGTGGGGTGGGTGCATGTACCTTAACTTTGATGATGTCCGGATTGTACTGCACTGCATCTCCCCATTCCTGCATCAGGTCCGCTGTTGGCAGCTCTCTGTACGCCAGGGCAGTGATGTACTCACTCGCTCCTCCTCGTACAAGGACCACCAAGTCTTCCACCATGCTGTCTTTCTTGTTTCTGTCTGGAATGGATATGGAGCCCTCGCATGACAGGGGATCCATCTTCACACCCTGAAATCTGCTGCAACCCACCTGACAACCTGGTAACTATAATGCTCAGGGAGGTCACCCTGGAGATACAAGTGGGACAATACGCATCCCTGCCAGCAAGAGAGTCACAGTGCAAGGGCAAAAGGGCAGTGCGCGCAATCGTATATGACACAAGCCAGAGACAGGACAAGAAAGGGATATTTATTTTTAGCATCTGTAAGTGATAGTCACTAAGTGAGTCTATGAAAAATAGCTGATAGACACATACATACATAGGGACAGATCATAGATAGGTAAATAGACCGAAAGATTATTCCTCATTTATGTGTCATTCACTAATCTAATGTTGCACATGTATTAACTTACCTAATCTTCAGTATGAAATAGGAAGTATATAATCCTTCCTTTGCAGATAAGAAATCTTAGACACTAGCGGGAAAGAATTTACTCACAGTACTGTGCCCAACTTCTGAGCTATACCATTTCTTTGTCTCATATGACAAAAGTGAAAAAATCTATAAGGTATGAGAATGAATGTAGTAGATACTCACTAAATAATGTCTACTGGTTTTTTTTTCAATGTCTACTCTTATTAATTTAACTTCTCAAGCAGTTTCCCAGAAAGCCCTCAATCATATCAGTAAGCCATTCCTATTCTAATTTTTCTTGTGCCCAATGCCAAAGAAACTGGTATTGCACTCTGAGCTTGCAGCACTTGAGCATCATACAAAAGGAGTATTGTATACTACTGGTCAGACTGTAAATTGATACGGCTGTTTCAGAAAATCTCAGTATTACCTAGTGTAGAATATGTACATACTCTACAACCCAACAATTTCACTCCTGGGTACATTCCCTAGAGAACCCCTTGCACATGTGCATCAGAAGAGTGTGTAAGAATGTTCACAGCAGCTCTGAATATAATGGTTGGCCCAGGAAATAATCCAAGCTCTTTGTTCATTCTGTTGTTAAACTTGGATTATTTCCTGGGCCAACCACTATATTCAGAGCTGCTGTGAACATTCTTACACACTCTTCCGATGCACATGATATCAAAGAAAAACAAAATTAAAAAAAAAAAAAACAGAACTGAAAGATGACATTTCATCCATATAAAGTTCAAAAACAAGTAACTCTAAATCATTGTTTTTATTTAGTTGCTAAGTCCTGTCCAACTCTTTTGCAACCCCATGGACTATAGCCTGCCAGGCTCCTCTGCCTATGGGATTTCCTAGGCAAGAACTCAGGAGAGGGTTGCCATTTCCTTCTCCGGGAGATCTTCCCAACCCAGGGACTGAACTCGCATCTCCTGCATTGGCAAGCAAATTCTTTACCGCTGAGCTACCAGGGAAGCCCATTTCTAAGGAATAGAGGTTAACAATACATGCAGGTGGTAAAACTATCATGAAAGAAAGGACGTGTTCAACAGAGACTTCAGGGTGGTGTTATCTCCAGAGGGAGGCAGGAGTTGTAACTGACAAGGGTCCTGGGATACTGGGTAATGCTCTATTCAGTAGCTCGGATAGGGGGTTATTTACAAGTTCTCTTTGAAGAGCATGTATGTCTTCTGCCTGCCTCCCTATGAAGGATGCGTGCTCCAGCCCAGCCCCGCCAAAGTGAACAAACAACAGTATCCACTGCACATCAGTCACAAGAAACTCTGCTAGACCAGTAGTTCATTTTGTTGTTATTTTATTCTGTTTTGCTTTGGCTGTGGAACTCTTCATTCAAATATGATCACAGAAATAGGGACAAGCTTAGTCTGTAGAGCAGATGAAGGAGAAATAGCTCAGGGTGCAGAGGAGGTCGGGACTAGAGCCCTGCTGATCAGCCTCCCTCTCTTGCTCTACTTTCGGTGTTGATTCCCAGCTCCCTGTGTGGCCTCCGAGATCTCTGCTCCCAGATTGGCTCTAGCACTCACTCCTAGTCTCACCCGCCATGTGAACTCTGCTACATGACATGTGGCTTTGCCTGCTTTTCCATTTGCCATCTTGCCCATTGCTTCAGGTAAGGACTAGCTGCCTCAACTGTATTCCCCACTGCCTCCACCTGGCTCCTACCTCTCCAGCCTAGAGCATCCTACCTCTAGCCAGGCCCACTTCCAGCCCCCAGAGCAAATTTTCATTGTTAGATTTTTTTTTTCCTGCCTAAAAGCAACTTTGATACCTTACTCCTCAAGTTGCCATTCAAATGATCCCTGTTCCAGGAAGCCAGACTGAGTTTCGTGCTTATCACTGCCCTGTCCTTGATTTTTTAATTGTTTGCCTACTCATGTGAATATCATGAAGATAGGAAGACCATCTTGTTCATTTCTGCATACTAATACATAGTAGGACCTAGGCAGATTTTTATTGAATGAATTAGTATTTTAATTGAAATGCCTTGGAATATTTAATCTTTACCTTAAAGAGTGACGGGTCTGGGCTGCTGGAGAAGGAAAGATGATAAGCAGAGAAGTCACATGCCCTCGCCACTCACCTTTTATCTCATTGAGAATGCCATCGCATGTGGCCACCGACACACCCAGCTTCGCGTAGACCTCTTTAATGCCGGCACCGATTCTAAAATCATGTTTAGCACAGGCAAGGACGTCCTTCAGAGAGTAATCTGAAGGAAGCAAGAAAAGACATTCATGACCTAAAATAGCAATTTGTCCTGGGTCTTTTCCGGCAGTCGATCCCTTCTTGGAGGCTCACAGGGACTCAGGTGTAAATTAACAGGGTGGGCAGACTAGGGACAAGAAATGGAGCAGGCAGCTCCTGGCCCCAGGGCAGAGACCCCATTCGAGATCAGCATCAACTTCCCCTTTCAGCCTCTACAAATACTCAGAGGGTTTTTGCTGCTCTCCAAAGACAGGGCGAGCTCGGAGTCACTTTCTAAAAATATGGCTTCTTATCAAGTCTCTGGGCATTGATCTGGTGAATAGAGGCTGCTGTGAGCTGTCCTCCCACCTCTACTTTTTGATGTACTACAAACAGTTACTTGATCAGTTGAGATAATGTTTATGAAATGTCTGGTATAGTCCCTGGCAAAGAGAAGAACTAATTTCCCTTATTTCATCTTCATTTTTGGACCATTTCCCATCTATTCCTCTCCAATTCTCCCCAAGGCATCTTCCCGTCCTGGGCTTGCTGAAGTCTTCCATAAGACATGTAAGCACCTTTCTATAGCATTTGAGGTCAAGGAAAGCAGAGAACAGCTTTAACACCTGGGATTGCTAGAAACACTGATGTAGATCAGTTTTCCCCAAAGCTGCTGCTGCTGCTGCTGCTAAGTCACTTCAGTCGTGTCCGACTCTGTGCGACCCCATAGGCTGCAGCCCTCCAGGCTCCCCCATCCCTGGGATTCTCCAGGCAAGAACACTGGAGTGGGCTGCCATTTCCTTCTCCAATGCATGAAAGTGAAAAGTGAAAATGAAATTGCTCAGTTGTGTCTGACTCTTAGCGACCCCATGGACCACAGCCCACCAGGCTCCTCCGTCCATGGGATTTTCCAGGCAAGAGTACTGAAGTGAGTTGCCACTGCCCTCTCTGTTTCCCCAAAGCATGTTCCTTGAAACATGAATCCCATGATGATATCTCTTTTATTTGTTTTAAGAGCAAGAATGACAAGAAACCAGGATTCTACAGTCAAGTCAGTGTGATAAATGTGGTATCAAAAGTGATGGAGAGGTCACTTGATTTCAGTATGCCTGTGAAACTCTCAAAGTGGGATCTGGTATGTTTGCACAACATGATCATAGAACCTTTCTGTAGAAAGCAATCAGAGGAACTATGACAAGTACTTTTGAAACCTCTGATATGGAGGACAGTACCCTTAATCTTGGCAAGACTGAGGGGGGCCACACTGACCTTAATTTACCTTATATGCTTTCTGTCCTCTTGCAAGTTCACTGGACCTATGACAGAAACCTGTCTCTGCCATTGTAACCTGGGTGACCTGGGGCAGGTCACATAACCTGACAAATGCCATATTGCAGGAAAGAGTACAGGAGTGGGAGGAATAAATCATACCTTAGACTTGACATTGATTACAACTAGAAAGACCTGTAATATCTGTATGGAGAATGGATTGTGATAAGAAAATGGGAATTGAATATTAGTCTGGAAGCTCCGATAATCTAAGACATTGCTACTCAAAGTGTGGTTTAGGAGCCAGCAGCACTGATATCACCTCACAGCTGACTGAATGGTGGAATCATTCTGAGATGCAGATGACTACAGAAGAAACACGTCAAAGTTCTCTTTGGGGGCATGGTAAGTTTCTGATGGTCAGCAGACATTCAAATGGAGATCTCAACGAGGCATTTCTACAGGAGCTCTTGGGTACACAGAAGAGACCCAGGATAGACTTATACCTCTGCATGCATAAAGCATTTAGAGTCGGGTCAAGAGGGAGTTATGTAGAAAACAGGATTGCCCAGAGAGAGGGCTGGCAGAGGAGGACCACCATCAACACATCAACAAAGGACAAGGAATCTGCAAATGAAACTGTGATAGGAAAACCAGGGAGGGAGAAGGGAAACTGGGAGCTTAACTTATAACCCCTCCGCCAACAAGGAATAGAAGCCTCTCTTCCTATTAATTTGTAATTCCCTGTGCCCCATCAGTAAAGACATGGTCCTTGGGCAGTGTACCTCCTCTCTCCATCGCCTCTTTGTTCATGATCAGTGTGTACTCATAAATGCCCCCAAGCACGGCCTCTGTGATGTAGTGGGTTCCAAAATCACGGAAGAGATCTCTGTACTCCCCGTAGCTGTATTCCAAGGGCAGCCGCTTGACTCGCTGAAGGAATTCGTGATGCAGCATGAGGTTTCTGGATTTCAGCTTGTAATGCGCTACTTCAAGGTCAGAGCGCGCATGCAGGAATCTGCTTTTCTAAATGAAAGACCAACAAGGGAAAAGCAGACCTTTAAAGTTAGGCATCTGGAACGAGAAGATGAACTTTGCAAATATCATCCAATGTTCTGGCCAGGGGTCATCATTCATGAGTCCTTTAGGAGACCTGAGGGAAGACGGCCCCTTTGACAAGCCTTCATTTTTCAGAAATATTCTGATGTCCTTTTCGGCTTGGAAGAGCTTGCTCTTTGCTCATTTTCCTACAGTGGCAAATAAGGAAGGAGAAGGAAGGGAAGCAGCAGCAGACAGGGCAGGCACCAGCAGGAGCCTGAGCACCATTCTAAGGGGAGACGGGGTGCACTGACCGGCAAAGACAACTTCTTGGTTGATGCTTCTTTTTTTTTTTAAAGAGAAGAAGTGTTAGTTGCTCAGTGGTGTCCAACTCACTGAAGCCCCATGGACTGTATAAAGCCCGCCAGGCTCCTCTGTCCATGGAATTCTCCAGGCACAATACTGGAGTGGGTAGCCATTCCATTCTCCAGGGGAGAAGGGAATCTTCCTGACCCAGGAAGTGAATCCAAGTCTCCTGCATTGCAGGCAGATTCTTTACCATCTGAGCCACCAGAGAAGCCTCTTTTAAAGAGAAAAAGTGTTTATTCAGGGAGCTATACACTGCACAGGCAGAGTGTGGGCCATCTCGCAAGGCCAGAGAAACCATGGGAAAACACACTCCACAGATGTTGGGCCATCTCAGAAGGTGAGAGGGGGCAGTTGACACTTTTAAACTCTGAAGAAAAGGCACTCAAGAAAGAGTAAAAGTGATGCTTTAGGAAGGCTGGACACTGCAGTGCATGCCAAGGGTCAGCAGACCACAGCCTGCACATAGGGTCTGCTATTTGGTTTTGCAATCCAGTTTCACTGCAATGCAGCCATGCCCACATACCTGTTCACTGTTCATCACTGCTGTCACCCTATGATGGCAGAGCTCTGTGGTTGCTACAGAGACCCTGCAGGCTTGCAAAGCCTGAAATATTTACTCTCTGGCCCTTTACAGAACAAGTTTGGTGACCCCTGGTGTGTGGAAGAGACCGAAAGATGGCGATGCTAGATGAAGGGCAAACGTCCAGGGATGTTAATGTAACCCAAGGCAAGGCATTCCTACACTGCAGTGAAGGCTGGGGAAAAGGGGCATGAGAAGGAAATGCACATTCCTCCGGCATCTAAAAACTCTCAGCCAGCTTGACCTGTCAGCTCTGCTCCCTGCCCTGCTCCCCCCATCCTAGTCCTGCCACAGCCATCCATGACTCCTTCTTCCTCATCTTTCCAACTTTGCAGTCGCTAGATGCTCCATTCATGGTCTTTCTAAATATTTTAGGTTTCCTCTTCCACTTGGGTTATGACAAAAGCTTTCCCATGATCTCCCTTCTCTCTCTTGCTGCCCTCAGTGCTCCAATCAGAGTTGATGTCCTAAAACTGATAATATCATTAAATGCCACTCCGGGCTTAAAACAAAACCCAGCATTGGCCTCTCCACTGCCCAAGAGTAAAATCAACTCCATTATTCTAAATGTAAGAATGTCATGATCTGTCCCCCAATAGCCTCCTGGCTTCAACTTTTACAACCGTGAAATCCACCCTCCACCACACTGTACTTTTCTCTACCACCTACATCGTACCTCAATATCCATCTAACTTCTTACTCTTCCCCACATCTGTCATTCTCTCTCATAATATAATTTTGCACATGTTCCTTCTGCCAGACATGCTCTTCCCTCCCTTTTCTGCCTGGCACACACCTCCTCATATTTAAAATTTCTGCTTAGCTGTGCTTTCTATGTGATGGCACCCTTGAATTTCCCTGACACTCCACCTCCCAGGACTGCATTGCACGTTGCTTACATTTCCTTTATAGAATAAACCATGCTGTATTGGGCTTTCCCGGTGGCTCAACAGTAAATAATCCACCAGCATTGCCGGAGCCACAGGAGACATGGTTTCAATCCCTGGGTCAGGAAGATCCACTGAAGGAGGGCATGGCAACCCACTCCAGTATTCTGGCCTGGAAAATATCATGGACAGAGGAGCTTGGCGGGCTACAGTCTATGGAGCTGCAAAGAGTCAGATTCAACTGAGGCGACTTAGCACACACACACGCATGCTGGATTACAACTAATACCAAAATCAGGACTGCTATCTGCACACATGTCTGCTGCTCCTACTAGACTGTGACCTTGAAGGCAAGAATTGTGTTATACTGGTCTCCAGCTTCCAAGTATCTAGTTTAATAGTTAGCATGAGGTAACATTATGTAACTGGCTGTTTAAATCACGGAGCTGCGAGGGAAGGGGAGAGAGACGGAGAGAGAAAAGGGGACAAGGATGGTACTCCTCTCTTTCCCTCCTAACAAAACAAGTTCCTTTTTAGTCAGTCCTGTCGTTCATTACTGTTTTAGTCTTGAGCACTTACCAAGTGTCATCCTGACCCTAAAGATGAAAGAAACTGCCTCTGTGCCCGAGCTGCTCACAGCCGAGAAGATGAAGAAAAACAGCCAGAAACGATCACAGTCTAATTCATGTCTATGGCTCATCTTCTACTGGTTGGTAATTTGGCAGCAGAACTTAAGCCCCTCACCATTCCTTTTTTCTCACATAAATCACTGTGGACTTTTAATTTCCTCCATGTTCCTCTCAGATTAGTTTTCTACCACATCACGCCCATGCGGCAAACTCTCAGTGACCAGGGAATAAATACACCTGGTCCTTTCTGGAATCCAAGCTTTTCCAAGCCCGCCGGTCACCTTACTTCCCATTCCAACTGCTCCCCTTCCACTAAGTCACGGGCTTTGACCTTTTCCTTAGGGGCAAATGGGAACAGGTGATATGATCAGGTTAGTATCAGAAAAGCATTGTTCTGGCAGCACATAACATTTGAAGGGGCAAATTGAAAGACAGGAGTCTCTTTAGGAGAGCTGGAGCCAGAGGTGAAAGGGCCTAGGCTAGTGAAGATGCAATCAGAGTTTGGATAGTCATAACTCAGTCGGTAAAGAATCCACCTGCAATGCAGAAGACCTGGGTTCAATTCCTGGGTTTGGATGATCCCCTGGAGAACAAAATGACAACTCACTCCAGTATTCTTGCCTGGAGAATTCCATGGACAGAGGAGCCTGGTGGGATACAGTCCATGGGGTTACAAGAGTGTCTGACATGACTTAGCGACTAAACCACCACCACCGAGACATGGCAACAACCTAATGTCCATCAACAGATAAATGAACAGAGAAGATGTGGTACATATACACAATGGAATGCTACCCATCCGTAAAGAGAACAAAATAATGCCACTTGCAACAACATGGATGAACCTAGAGACTATCATACTAAGTGAAGTAAGTCAAACAGAGAAAGGCAAATACCATACAATATCACTTATATGTAAAATTTAATATATATATGTGTATATATATATACACCTGAACCACTTTTTTGTAGAGCAGAAATTAATACAGCATTGTAAATCAACTAGATTTCAATAAAAAAAATGAAGAAATATTGATGAGTAAAAGATTTGGTGGTCAGCACAGGTGGGCTTCCCAGGCGGCGCCTGTGGTAAAAGAACCTGCATGTCAGTGCAGGAGACATAGAAACATGGGTTCAATCCCTGGATTGGAAAGATCCCCTGGAGGAGCGCATGGCAACCCACTCCAGTATTCTTGCCTGGAGAATCCCATGGACAGAGGAGCCTGGCAGGCTATGGTCCATAGGATCGCAGAGTCAGGCACCACTGAAGTGACTTAGCACATACCACAAGCCACATGTGGGAATAAAGATAAAAGAGAACCAAATATGACCCAGATAGCCTTAGCCTGGAAAGGTAGAAGGAAAAGAATATTATTTAACACAGAGAGCTTGGGAGGAGGAACTGGCTTTGGAGTGTCCACAAGGCATCTGGGCAATGATACCCAGAAGAGTGGGTGGTGCAGGTCTGAGCTTCCCAGGAAGGGCAGAGGCGGTGGCGAGGGCTCATGCTTGCCCTGGTAGAGGAGCAGGGTGAGTAGAAAAGGAAACTTGGGGTGGGCGGCTATAGAGGAAGAAGAAACGATGACCGAAACTTAAATAGAGAGCAAGTGGGGCTGTTAGCAACCAGGAAGAAAACTGACTGGTAAGGAGCAGAAAGCAGCCATGAGAAGCAGAAAGGTGGCTCCATCACAGCTCCAAGAAGCTGGAGACGAGGTCTTGGATAACGTTCTGGAGAGGAGTTTCAGCTGAAGGCTTAGAACAGAAGTCAAGTTTCTGGGAGTCAAAAAGTCTCCAGAAATAATTTAGTTTTGGCAAAACTATGCTCCTTAGTTTAATAAAAGCCAAGTGAAAAGCTTATTAGTAAATAAGAGTACAAAAAAATAAGAAAAGAAAATGAGCACATACAGAGAACTATATTATATATATATATATATATACACACATATATATATACATATATATATGTATAACTGAATCACTTTGCTGAAACAAATTAGCACACTGTGAATCAACTATACTTCAATGAAAATATTAAAACCAAAAAAAACCACAACAGTGTAAATCAACTAGACTCCAATAAAATTAAAACAACTTAAAAATAAATAAAAACAATGCCATACTAAAAATATAGATAAATAATTATAGAAGGCCACCACTAACTGGTCTTTCTGAAAAGCAAAGTTAATGTAAGACCAAGATTTTTTTTGTGACAAGTTTTTCAATATAACAAATATAATTGGTCATCAGGACTAATAGCAATGCAGTATACAGACATCTGTGGGTATGAAAACTCAAATGAATGCATAGGAATGGAAAAGCAAGCAAAGGGTACCTACCGTATGAGAGAATCGTTTGATCCTGCTAATAAAATGTTGGCCGATATTACTTGTGCTGCTAAAGCCAAGTTCAAATATTTCAGGAATTTTCAAACCCAAGCTGAAACTAGACTTGCTAACTGCTGTCCCTGTGACGTTATGTTCGAAATCTGAGTACGATTCATATTCTGTCAATGTAAATTCATATTTGCCTTGGGTCTGAAGGAAGAAAAAACAAATGTTCCATATGTTATTTGACTCACATCAGTTCAATTCAACAGACACCCACTGTACTCTTTCCATGCTGCAAGTATAGACTAAGCACACTGGATGCTTAGACCTCAGAGACACCCGTATCTCCACCCCCAGGGCTCTTGATCCAGCTGGAGAAGCAGATGTGCCCAACACGGTGAGCTGACACTCAGGGGTGGGTGCTTGATCTGGGTTTCAATGGGCAGAAACGTAGGAGAACATTCTAGGCTGTGGCCTTGGGTGCAGGCAGAAACTTGAAGGTAGGAGAGGGCAAGGTGGGGTCAGAAACTGCAGGGGGTTGAAACTGTGAGTGTGGTTACACCAGAAGATACAAGAGTGAGGGGAAGACAGACGGTCCATGAGAGAGCGGGCTGGCATCCGGATATGGCGCTTTGGGATGACTTGCCGAAATGCAGACTTACTCCAAAGATGAGAGGGAGAAGCCAACAGAAGACATGACTGGGCACCAGGAAATTCACGACCGGACAGAAGAGCGGTTGCGTTGGAAGGGATGGATTTGGGGTCAGAGAGACAAACCAGTGAAGAGGAGGAGCTCAGGGACACCTCACGAGGGGCTGGTGAAAGGTCTTGGGATGGGGCATTAGGGTGGGGAGATGCAGGGACAGAACAGTAGAAAGCCTTTGTGAACTCAGAGGAGCTATTTGCTTGAAAATTGGTGCTCATGGTGCTGTGCAGACAAATATCAAGGGCTCTGCCTCGGTGGCCCCCAAGCGACCAGCCCCAAATTGTCTCCATCCCCATCCCACTGGCTTCTGCATGCTTGCAGTCCCCCACAACACCTCAGTTTCTGAGGAAGAAAAGCAGACGCGATTCTGAACATGGCCTGGAGTGAGACGCCTGAGGTGGGGTGTGCCATTTTCTCCCTGGGTAACTCTGGACCGCGGGCTTAACCCCTCTGTGCCCCAGTTTCTCCCTGTATGAAATGGAGATAGTAGAAGCTCCTGCCAGGGGGGCTTGTTCTGAGGGCTGAGTCTATGTGGGTAAAACACTGTTCAGTGCCCCAAAAACAGCCACAGAGAGGCGACTCCAAGATACATATCCTGCCCGGGTTACCAGGAGGAAGAGAAACGTCTGCTCTGAGATTCTCCTCTGAAAGTGGAAGCCAGAGGGCTGGTGCTGGTCAACATGGGGGAGGGTGTGTTTGTCCCAAGGCTCACATTGTAATTTTTAGCCAATAACACTGTGGGGGTGTGGAGGGGGCCAGGAAGGAAGAGAAAGGAGAGGCAGCAGCTTAACCTTCAGGACTGTACCATTTTATTTTATTTTTAAATTTTTATTTCTTTATTTATGTATTTATTTGGCTGCACCTGGTCTTAGTTGCAGCTGATGGGGTCTAGTTCCCTGACCAGGGATTGAACCCAGGCCTCCTACATTGGAAATGCAGAGTCTTAGCCATTGGACCACCAGGGAAATCCCAGAACTGAACAATTTTATTTTATTTTATTTATTTAATGTTTGTTTTATTTTAATCTCTTGGCAGTGCCACACAGCATGTGGGAACTTGGTTTCCCAACCAGAGCTTGAACCTGCGCCTCCTGCATTGGAAGTGCAGAGTCCCAACCACTGGGCCACCAGGGAAGTCCCATGAACAATTTTAGACATGAAAACTACCAACCTGGTCATCCAGTCCAGTCGTCTCATTTTACAGATGAGGAAGCAGGTCCAGAAAAGAGCAAGAATTTAGCCTGAGGTACAAATGGGTCCTGGGGTACAGCTAGGCTTGGCACCCAGATCTTCCCCCTCCGTCTTATGTGTGCATTATGCAGTGACAGAGTCTACTCTGAACCCCACTCCCTATGAGATTGCTTTTAAGTTTCAGTGTTAATAACACAGGCTTCTCTTGGTAGAACATTTTATAACTTACAAAAATGCTTAGAACAATGCCTGGTTCTAACAGGCAAGGACTTGATAATAACAGAAGTTGATTGCTGTTGTCTGGCTGTCTCTGGATGCTAGGATTCTCGCATGTCTCTCGTGATGTCTCTAGTATCACCAGGCATCTGGGATAGCTATATCTTTGCCACTCAACTGACTACATTTATTCAAATCATTGACTGACCAGTGATTCCAGTCACGAGGTTAAGTCATTTGGGTGATTTCCTACCCCACTGATATAATTCTTCGGGGTTTCCCTGGTGGCTCAGATAGCAAAGGATCCACCTGCAATGCAGGAGACCCAGGTTTGACCTCTGGATCAGAAGTTCCCCTGAAGAAGGGAATGGCAACCCAGTCCAGTATTCTTGCCTGGAGAATTCCATGAACAGAGGAGCCTGGCAGGGCACAACTGAGTGACTAACACACACACACACACACACACACACACACACACACACACGTCTGGATGAACTCTGGAAGTCTAGCTAGCAAGTCCTAGCTGTGATACCAATGTTTATATATAAAAGTCTATGAAATTTTTCAAAGGCAAAAATAAAGGCCCTACAGTGTCTGTATTTGCTTTTGATCCAAATGTGAAACTGAAGCTACCAGTTATAAATAAGAAAGCAAAACTAGCCTTTTTTCATTAAAAAAAAAAAGAGTTAACACTTCCTGAGACTCACAGTTAAACCAGGTATTGTGTGTGTGCTAAATATTTACACTCAGTTATCCCCTCTGTGCAGGCAGAATCTTTAAAATCCCAATTTAAAGACAGGAAAATGGAGGCTCAGAGTATATAAGATGATATAGATGGTAAGTTGCAAAGACATCTATGATACTCTAAATCCTAAGCTGTGCTTGTCTCTTTATGGCAGTTTTTATTATTGTTGTTGGTATAATTGTGGTAGTACATTTTTGCACTGCCTCTACTATACATAGCAGGTTAGCCTTGCCATTGTGTCTTGAGGAAGCAACCACCCATTTTACATATGAAGAACTGAAGCTCAGACAGGTGATGTGCTGCATCTGAGCTGGCCCAGCAGGGGGCTGCCGAGCAGGTCGGACCGGTGCTTCGGGCTCCTCTGCCAGTGGCCCGCGTGGCCCTGCAGTGGCTTCTTGGCTGGCACATACCTGTGGAATGAAGTTCTCCACGTTGTATGGCTTCCGAAACCTTGTGTTGAGTATGTAATGGGGGGAGCACACACCGGCGTAATACCTGTGATCTAGCACCGGGCCCTCCAAGTTGTTTGTGAACAAATTAATCCTGCAGGGAAGAGACAGAAAAGGGGGTGAGGTGAGGATATAATCCCAGCTGATGGATCTACTAAAGGACACCCAAATTCCAGGGCACAGCACACATGGCCCTCAACGTCTGTTGCGGCTTTATCCCCTGCCACTCTCCACCACAACCACAAAGCCAGCCCCCCACCACATGGAGGTGCTCTCCCTCAAGTCCGTTTTGCTCCTTCTCTTCTTGGTAAGGGCTATTCCCTTCCAGCCACTCATTGCTTGCTTAGTTGCTCAGTTGTGTCTGACTCTTAGTGACCCCATGTACTGTAGACCACCAGGCTCCTCTGACCATGGGATTTATCAGGCAAGAATACTGGAGTGGGTTGCCATGCCCTTGTCCTGGAGATCTTCCTGACCCAGGGATCGAACCTGAGTCTCCTGCATTGGCAGGAGGATTCTTTACCGCTGAGCCACCAGGGAAGCCATACTCACTGCTTTATCTCTTACTTATCTTTCTAGACTAAGCTCTTTTGTTGCCTGTGATAGGAAGCCTTTGCTGACACTTGTACTAAGCTGCATTAGAGTCCCTCACTAGACCCCATGCCGCATTCATGCATTTGTTGTTCTGCACCTACTGGAGTTACTAGAACGGTCTACACGGGAGGTGAGAACACAGACTCTAGAGCCAACGTGCTGGCATTCACACCAGTTAGTCTCTGTACCTCAGTCTCCTTATCTATAAAATGAGAACAAAGAAAATTCTATCTCTTGGAGTGCCTGTGAGGATTACATGTATCCATATTTGCTAAGTGCTTAGAACATGGCTTGGTCTGCAATAAAGGCTTATTATTATTTACATGTCTGTCATCTTCCTAAGATTCTGGGCTCCTTAGAGATGGTGGTTTTCTTTTTAATTTCTGTATGCCTCTCATTACAAGACACTGAATTAATTCCAATTTACTGAGCTTCTAACTGGAAACAGGTACTGTCACAGATGGCTCAGGACATCACCTTATGTAGCGTCCCCAAAGCCCTGGGTAGATGTCATTATGTCCATTTAGAAAGGATGAAAATCTCATCTCTAACTCAGCATTATTATTTCTCACCACCTCCTAAGGCAAGCCTCCATTTCCTGACCTGCTTTGACTATGACTGACAGCTCTGTTTCTTTTGTTAAAAGGAGTTATGTCTCCTTTCAGCTTCTGCCTATTGATCTGCTCTGCTCCTACCAGAATCATTTCAGGCTCTCTTTCCTGTGATAGGGTTTCATGTAGCATAATAATGTATATTCATTTATTTTCTTTAATACCATAATAATCTATTACACATGTTGGTTCAATGAATCCATAGGTATTATTATTAAACCCATTTAACAGATGAAGAAAGCAAGACACAGAGAGGGCAACTGACCTGCCCAGCAGCTGGTGGGGCCAGGACTCAAAGTCTGAGCATCTAAGTCTAGTCAAGAGCAGAGTCTGCTTTCTTCCCAGCACATATTTTTGCCTCTCATGTATTAGCTTATTACCATGGCATTAGCTTATTTATCCTTCACAGACCTGAAAAGAAGGTAATGACTGACTTCTGTCTACAAATGACAAAACTAAAGCCCCAAAGCCATCCTTCTGCCCTTCTTGCAGGGTCCAGTTGGCTTCTGCTGCTGGCTCTGTATGTCCACTCTGTCACCCTCTATGACCTGTGACTCCAGGAGCTCTAACTTCCCAGACCTCAGTTTACTCATCAAGGAGATGGGGTTTATCAACACTAGTGTCTAAGGTGGTCCTGGGAGGGGGGTCTTCCCCACATGAGGAGTCTGTGTCTCTAACAGCAACCTTTCAGGATGGAGACCTGATGTTTGCTTAGGAAGGAGAATGCCATCTAGGGCCACTCTGCTTCCCCCACTGCATCACATACACTGATTTGTGAGGGAGGCCCCGCCTTTTCCCCAGGAGGCTGAGAGGCTGCAAGGCGCAGCAGGAAAGGAGGCTGAGTGCCAGGCCAGTCAGCCCCTTGTGATCCCTCACCTCTCCAGGGGATTTAACCAACCAAGAGTCCCCAGACTAACTGCACATGGACTGCCAGCAGAGCCATGCCGGAGATCCACTCCTGCGCTGCCCAGTCCCTAGGGTCTCTGCTCTGGACCAGCCTCTCTGCTGAGGCCTCAGGACGGAGAAGCAGATAAAGCTCCCTGGCAGTTGTCAATAGCATTCAAAGTTAATACTTAGAAATTACCTGACAAGCTCACAGAGCAGGCGTCAAGTAACCCTTCCCCCAGCCCTCGTGTGGCGCCTCCCGGCCCCCCCGCCCCCCCCCCCGCCCCCCCCCCCCCCCCGCAGTCACGTCTGGTCCATCTGGCCGCAAGCATCCGCTAACACACCAGCCTTTCTCAGAAAGGCACAGAGGAGCTGCTCTGTCTACTGCTCCCTCCCTCTCTCTTCTCCAGGTCACACCTACTTGTCCGTTCTTCCCGCTGCACAACAGAAAGAAGGTAACTTACCCACTGGCCAGCCTGCCAATGGCCCAGTATTGCTCCATTTCCTGCTGACATTTTTTATAAATTTTTCTACAGTTAGCCTCATCTGACTGGTCTCCACAGTCATTGTCCCCATTGCAAAGGAGTCTCCGGTTTATGCACCTCCCTGGGATGGAGAAATGGGGTTACCACAGGTCGAGGCCAGAAAGGGGGTTGGGGTTTCTCACGGCTCGCGATCCACTGTGACCCAGACTCTTGGCTGCACCTTTAATGCTTTGTTTGCATTAGTCCTCATATACAGGGATGAGTGGTCATGGAATTTACTGTTTATTCCCCGCCAGAAGCCAGTGTTGTATTTCTGAGGGCAGCTTTGCAAGGCAGACCAGAAGGAAGGCTGGACTCCTCTGCTTGGGACTGGAAAGAGGGGGTGGGTTCGGAGGGCCCTGCAATAGTACCAGCTGCAGCACCTTCCGTGTGTTACTCGACTCCCTGTCTCAATTACTCATCTGTAAAGTAGAGACGCCAGCATACCTACCCCCAAAGGTTGCTGGGGATTCAAACAAATAAATGAAACAGTACCGACTCGTGGTAAGAACTGGATATGTGTTCTTCTTCTTATTAGTACTTTGATGGTCCGAATGCACACTGCTGGTAAGTACTGGCAGGATTGGAACCTATAGCTTTCTTAATCACAAACTTTCCCCACTGCCTTCAACATCAGAGCCACTCAGTCTAGTAGATATTAAAAATATTTAATATTGTATTTTTAAAGTTATTTGAAGCACCTCCACTTCCTTGAAACTCTTTTCCCCATTGACTTGACTTCCTTTCTTATTTGTATATCTTTTGGGAGTAAATCCCATAAAAGAGGTGGCCATTTTTACTTAAGCATGTCTGTTCATTTTAAACCAATGTTCTTTGGGTATTAAAGGCAGAAGAGTAACAATCTGGTCTTCAAATGTCTGTTACAAGGCATTTAAACTAAAGCTGGCCTGAATAACCATTATTGGGTTTGGTCAGAATCATGGAACACCAGTCATAATGAGTCCATGGACACACGTAAACATCTTTCAGATTTACTGTATGGAGCTTTGCACTTGCAATAATGCCTAGAAATTGCTCTAAGAATTTCTAGTTCTTTCTGGAAAGATACTAAAGCACAGTTCACAAAGTTGCAGCAAATGTAGAGAGCTGCAACTCTCATCTAGGTAATCTGGGTCAAAATACTCTCATTTTTGCTGGAGCCTTGGAGAAAAAGTCAGGTTTGCTTGAATTAGTTAAAGGCATTGATTGAAACAAAAGTGTTTACTGAGTTCTGCAGCTCATGATAATTCATTTATGTGCTCCTTCCTTCCTTCCCTTTGTCTGCCCATCCATCAGTCCTCCTTTTTTTCCTTCCTTCTTTGAATCAAAAATGTTTCAATGACTATCTCATGCATTAAGTGTTTTGCTAAACTTGGTGATACAGAAATGCAGGGACTATCTCACCAAAGAGTTTTCAGAGATAAATGATGCTACCACACTTTTGAACTGTTGCAGAGAATGTAGCTACATTGTATTTAGCCCCAAACCTCCCAGAAAGCCAGCAGAGCTCATGGTCTGCAAGGACCTCTTATACTTACTGTGACACTTGATGCTTATAGCAAATTTATAAAGTATTAACATTACTTCTGACTTTCTGTGTAGACAACCAACATGAAGAAAGGTTCAAATGACTTCTTCTAAATTACAAAGTCAAAATAAAATTTGACTTAGGATTTCTGATTCCAGCACAGAGTTTTGGTGTCCTTAATGTCAGTGAATGTAATTTGAATTTCCAAATTCCTAACTATATCTCCTCCAGTTACCTCCTAAGTGATTGTGGGTGAGGAACTTCTCCAAGTCTCAATTTCTCAATTAGTACAATGGGGGTAATATTAACACCTACACGGTAGGGTTGTTTTCATGAAATAATATGCGTAAAAAGAGGTCAAGGAGGACAAGGAGGCCTCCCGGCTTGACACATGACCTTGATCTTGAGCACTAGGCAGTAGCCAGTGTGCCCATGATCACACGCCACCCCTCACTTGATGGCCATTCCCTCCCACTCCTGAGTCCCTTTATACCTGTCTGCGCACACACGAAGCCTTCACATCGCACTTGACTTCTGCATGGTCTGTTGGAAACACAGTCTTCAACTTCCTTGTCAGAGAAGTTGCATGGTTCCCCATGGAACTGAGAGGGCCGGATCAAGTCGGCATGTCTGTACTATAGCAGAGAGGAGCAAGGTGAGACAAAGCCAGAGCCTCCGGGAGTTGGGGAGTTGAGGGTACCAGTATATTGCCACTGGTTGTGTTTGCCTATTCCAAATAACCTGGGAACTCTCTGAGGGCAGGGACCTTATCTTCAATCTCTGTACCACAGTAATCAATACAGGTTTGTTGAATATGGGGAAAGCATGGACTTTCGAGTTAAAGGTAGTAAGTGAATTGATGGAGCCAGTTCAGGCCTTCAGCTTGATTAATCCAATGGGCTGATTCAAGTATTCTCATTTACTAAGTGGCTTAAAGTGCAGAAGTATCCACTTTGGAGCCACTGACTCTATTATTTTCTAGTTATGTGATACTGGGTAAGTTACTTCAGCACTGTGATCTTAATGTACTAATCTGTAAAATGGGGATAATTATGTACAGCTACGTAGTTTCAATTATATGTGAAATCTCATTATGTTGTCTGGTACAGAGAAGGCATTCAATTTCTTCTGCTTATGTTCTTTTGAATTATTAATAATTTTAGCAGTAAATATTTCTTGGTCTCTACTTTCCTGTTTGCTTATTCCAGAAATATTGACTGGATTTCCAAAATATTGATCCAGCTACACGATGCTGAAAAAATGTAGGTGCTTTTTATGGTTGTTTGTACTTGATCATAATCATATCCTCTGGACTGTCCTCAAGGAGGTCACAGCTGGTGGTGGTGGTCATGATGATAAACACAGGCAGTGACAACATATCGAGGGGAGTGTCACAACAGGGACAGAACAGAGTACTCCACAAACCCAGAGGGGAATCCTCAGTGCAGACATAGGAGACGGGGAAGCGACATCTAAGCTGAGCCCCAAAGGGTAGTAGACACATCAGGCAAACATGGAATGCATGCCTGAGGAGGGGAGAGAAGGACAATCTGGATGGAGGGAACTGCTGTGCCAAACCTAAGAGGCTAGAGAATATGCACCTTATTCCAGGAAACAAGAAATCCATCATGGCTGGAGAGAAGTGTTAAAGAGGGAGACTGCTAAGAGATGGAGGGACACGGAACTAGGAGCAGCTAAGGCAGAACTTCCTGGGCCCTAATAAGGTTGGATTCAGTACTTCTTCATGGTAAAATGAGAAACCACTGCAGAGGAAAGAAATGATCAGATTTGGGTAACTTCCAAATGCTAGCTGCAGTCAAGATTCTGGTGCTACCAAAGGGGGCAGACCTGCCAGCAGTCCCTCTGCAGACTGGCATGTTAACCAGCCACAGTTACTATGTGCATGGTATTTGGAAATCTAGAAGTGAAATATTGACAGCCATCCACCTCTGCTCCTTTGCATTTCTAGATCATCTTTCTTCCTCGAAGGCAGCAGCTGGCAGGACAGGGATAAGGTCTGCCAAGAAGATACTAGAAGACTAGCACCAGGCACCAGAGACAAAGTGGGTTTGAGGACTGTGGAGATAATAAAGGAAAGTCATCTCTCAATCCCCATTGAAAGAAATGATGATGAACTCCCGGCCACTGACCCTGCAGACATGATGTCCAACTGAGGGAACATGCAGAGCACAGTCTGAGCATAGAGCTCTGACTGGATGAGTGGATGGATGGATGGCTCACATTGGGTCTTCCTGGTTTATGGTGCAGATGAAGCAGTTATCCAAATAATTGGATCAATGTTAATCAAGTCAGCAATAAAGCCTGCTTTGGGAACTGAATGTATCTGCTTGGCTCTCCGCATTGATCCAATTAAGTGTGTAATTGTCCTGGGCCTACTCCACAGCCTCTTTAGGGTCTTAGCTCATGGCTGCTTTGGTGTCCCAAGGAGCTGGGGGAAGTGAGAACCATTCTCTATTCTCTGACAAATGTGCTGTTCTTAGACCTGGATCCTGCATCAGCCTTCCTGTGACAAGAAAGCTCGAGGAACAAATGCTGCAGAGACTGTTGTTTTGACTGGTTGAACTAGCTAGACAAGAAGCCGACCGCCCAAGTTCAAGATCTGTCTTTACTACCAAGTGAACCCAAGAATTCACTTACCTGCTCTGAGTCCCTGTTGATCTATCTACCTAACAGAAACAGTAACAATTATCCTACCTTACAGAGATTTCAGGAAATGTAACGAGATCAAACACACATTTATGGAGCACTTCAAACATGTTAAACACTGGCCTATAAGTTTTTAAGTACTTGCAGTTTAATGGAAAGGCAAATAATAAAAGAAAAGTAAATGATGAGTTCTAGGACACAGCAGGAATAAGGAGCCGTTGTAGCTCATGAAGGAGTATCTGGCTAAGGGCAAGGGGTGCTGAGAACTCAAGGAAGGCGTCTCAAAAGAGGCAGCCCCTAAGCAAAGTTTCAAATTATGAGTAGGTATCAGTCAGTCAAGGAAGTGGGAAGGACATTTCAGCCTGAGAAGAGAGTGTGAAATGGTTAGAAAAATACAGGTGTTCTATGTGCTGGCATGCGGAATGTTCTGAGAAGATGTGGGCCAGGTCCACCTTAGGTGTGGGGGGCCTTGAAGACCATGAGTCTGGACTTGATCCTAAGGGCCAGGCATAGACTTTGGATGTTCAAGTTGGGGAAAGACCAGCCAGACTTTCATTTTCAACGGCTCCCCTGCTTGCCCCATGAAAGATGGATTGAAAGAATAAGGCTGGAGGCAGAAAGTCTAATTAGGAAAATTCTAATGGGATAAAGGACAGATATGCTTCAAAACAAACCTAAAGGATCAAAGGCATGATCTGACTGCTCCTTGGAAGCTCAGAGGAATAAAATTCATTCATTAAATCAGCCAACATTTATCAAACTCCTACTGTCAGCAGTGCATTAACCGATCTTGCTGAGGGATAGGGCTCCTGAAAGCTTAGAGGTCTCCCAAGATCTGGGTACCTACCCTTTTCTTCTGACAGGGATCACATGTGGTCCAGGAGGACCAGCTGGACAGCTCGCAGTCAACAGGCAATGGCGTGACATCCACACTCCGCATCTGTCTAGTCTTGGCAAAGCTCTCATTGGCTGCGTTTGACCCAAGAGAGGGTGGCCTTTCACCTCTAAAGGTCACCACAGAGAAGAGAGTCAAGTATCAGAAGGTAATTAAGTCTACATTCCACGGCCTATTCATCCATTCAATAAATATATATTTGCTCATTTATGTGAGGCTGGCTTCCCTAGTGGTTCAGATGGTAAAAAACCTGCCTGCAATGTGGGAGACATGGGTTCAATCCCTGGGTTGGGAAGATCCCCTGGAGGAGGGCATGGCAACCCATTCCAATATTCTTGCCTGGAGAATTCCATGGATAGAAGAGTCTGGCAGGCTACATACAGTCTAGAGGGTTGCAAAGGGTCATACACAACTGAGCGACTCAACACAGAACATTAGTTTATTAGTCAAGGATAAATTAACTCATTCAGTAATATTTATGGAACCCTCAGTTACTGCCTCAGATTGTGGCTGCTGCTGCTGCTGCTGTTGCTAAGTCGCTTCAGTCGTGTCCGACTCTGTGCGACCCATAGACGGCAGCCCACCAGGCTCCCCCATCCCTGGGATTCTCCAGGCAAGAACACTGGAGTGGGTTGCCATTTCCCTCTCCAATGCATGAAAGTGAAAAGTGAAAGGAAGTCGCTCAGTCGTGTCTGACTCCTAGCAACCCCATGGACTGCAGCCTGCCAGGCTCCTCCATCCATGAGATTTTCTAGGCAAGAGTGCTGGAGCGGGGTGCCATTGTCTTCTCCTCAAATTATGGCTAGCTACAGTCAAAAGACTATTGAACTCTGAGCAGAAGATCATCCATCAGCAGTGGGGTGTTTTGGTCTGGTTCTTCAGCCCCTGTGTGCTTCACTTTTCTTACCTATATAATGAGAGAACATACCTCATAAGGCTATTTGAAGGATTAAATAAGAAAATACAAGTGCTTGAGATACGCAGGGATTACAACCACAGCTAGATGTATGACCTCAAGTAGTACCCTCCCCATCTTGGAGCCTCTATTTTATCCCCTGGAAAATGAGAAGTTTGGACTAGGTGGTCTTTAAGTCACCCTCTCATGTTATGAGTCTATGAAACTTTTTCTGAGAACAAATCATATTCAGGATACTGTTCTCAAGAGGATAGAGAACTATAAGACACAGTTTCCACTCTGAAACTCAGTTTGTCTTAGGATAGAGAAGAGAAACATGTCTCCTTCCTTAGCTCTTCCGGACTTTGCCAAGGAGGCAGAGTTTTTAAGCATGCAGGATGGATGGTCTGAGCTGAGCTTTAGGACATCACTGTGGCTGCAGTGTGGAAGCTAGATGGAAGTGGGGAAAGCCCAGAGGCAGGAAAAGCAGGTACGAGGCTCAAGCAATGGTATCAATGAGTGATGTGAGCCTGAACCACTCTGGCATCCAGGGCGTATAGAATGGGGGAGGCAGACATAACGGATGTTTTTCAGGGGGAATGAACAGAGTGATGGGTAACAGGATGGGGTGTGGATTAGAGCGAGAAAGGGGTTTAGGATGAACCTGGTTTCTAGTTTGGGGGTGTGGTTGGGTGGGTGGGGAAATCAGGAGCAAAGGAATTTGTTGAGGAAGATGGAGTTGGGGCATGCTGAGTTCCAGGCGGCTGTGGACTCACTCAGTAAATAGTTTCTATGTAGATCTGGGACTCAGGAGAGAGATTTGCACTAGAGATACAGATTGAAAAGCTATGGGAGAGGATAAAGAGAGACACCAGCCAAGAATAAGCCCTGGAGAGCCTAGTGTCTGCCAGGCTAGAGTGAAGACAGTACATAGAGGGGAGCAGGGGTGGGGGAGGTAGGTGCTACACCTGAAGAGCAGTCAAACAACATGAACCCTGAGATCTGTCTAGAAAATAAGGTAGCACTTTTTGTTGAGTCCCTGGCACTCGTGGGACGTGGAGTAAAACAGGGGAAGAAAGGGCATGTTCTTTAATCTGCCTCCAGTTTCCCCACGTGTAATACAGGGGGTATAATTTCTATTTTTCTTCCATCTGAAAAAATGTATAGCAGTGTAAAATTCTTTGTAATTTGTGTTTCTTTTCAAGGCAAAAAGGGAGAAAAGAAGAAATTAAGATTTGGTGAGCATCCAGGACTTGTCAGGTCCTGCATGAGACATTTCACCCTTGCCATCTCATCTAATCCTGACACCAACGCTAGAAGGCAGCCACCTCCTAGATAGATGAGGGAAATGGTCAAGAGCCGCGTGGTGGTCACGCCAGGGTCTGAGCTGAGCGCTGCTCGCCCTAGTCTCTGTGCTGCGTTTATCTCCCTATGCTACCCAGAAAGAACTGGGCCAGCATTCCCTCCACCAGTCCCCTCCGTCTCCAGGCAAGGCCTCTTATCCCCTTGTCCAAGACTCAGTCCTTAGGCAGAGCATCACATAATCTCCACTAGCACATCACTCCAGACAAGGTCATTAACAATACATTCTCACTTGGCAAAAGTCCTAAAAAGAGGATAATATTAACTATCCATCTTCATGACCACCCCAGAGACCAGCAAAAATCAATTGCCTTGTAAAGCTGAATCTTTAACGAAAGGTCAAAGACTACTGGAAACCACAGGTGGGTTCTTTAAAATGGTTACTTGAGGCGGGATGCTTCACAGCAGTGGCAGAGGTGGGGGTGGGGCTTCAGAACGTGCTCTTATCCACTAATTTGCCCAGGCTTGACAAAACAATATTGTCTGTGATTTGGCTTCGCCTTAAGTATGGATTTGACAGCACTGCAGGGTATCCTCTCCCTGCTTCCTCTACGAAACCGCTACATTGTGTTTTTAGCAACTATCCACCCAATTCAGGCCGCAGTGGAGACTGAGTAGATATATAATGTGCACACAAGCTATTAAGAGTCAGTTATTTTCCTCTCTGAGATGTGAAAGCCTGGTAATGGGCAAGATGATCACTTACAGAAGGAACTTGGTAAAAAGTAGTTATAACCACCAGATCTCTCATTTTTGCACCCAATTTTCATTATAGAGGTAGTAATATAATGAGGTAATCAGCTGAATAAATAGTCTGTTTGTAAATTACACTGGATAAGACCTGTGTGGTTTATTAGTACTTCAAAATGCAAATCTGAAAGCAAGTGTGTGCATGCTGAGTTGCTTCAGTTGTGTCCCACTCTTTACTACCCTATGGACTGTAGCCCGCCAGGACCCTCTGCCCATGGGATTCTCCAGGCAAGGATACAGGAGTGGGTTGCCATGCCCTCCTCCAGGGGATCTTCCTGACCCAGGGATCAGCCTGCATCTCTTAAGTCTCCTGCATTGGCAGGTGGGTTCTTTACCACTGGCACCACTTGGAAGCCTTCTGAAGCAAGGCTAGCATTCAAATGCATCTTTAATTCTTGGGACTAGTGTGGACCCAACAGAAGACAGGGGCAGTCAGGACCTCTGCGTATGGCTATTGTAACACATGCCTTCACACGATGAATTTACAGAGATGAATCAGATGGATGTTCTGACCAACTGACTTGACTCTGTTATTCAAAATTCTCTGTATGCTTCTAATGTTGAAAAGTTAAACATTCCAGAGAGCTACAGAAAACAAATAATAAACACTTGGGTACTCACAACCCAGGAATGGCAATTGTTAACATTCTGGCATACTTCCTTCAAGTCTTTTTTTTTTTTTAATAAAAAATAACCTTACAAATTTGACACCTGTGGTTGACACCAGCCCCAGATCCATTTTCTTCTTGTCTTCTTCACAGGATATTACAGTCATCAATTTGGTGTATATCCTTCCAGTCTTTCAAATGTTTACATATACACATATAGATACAAGATATAGCATGGCTTTTGTGAGCTGCACTCATACTAGGCATAGTATTCTATAACTTGCTTTTGTCAATCAGTATTGTGTTTCTGGGAACTGCCCTGGTGGCCCGGTGGCTAAGACTTTGTGGTCCCAATGCAGGGGGCCCGGGTTCAGTCCCCAACTAGGGAACTAGATCCCATATACCATCCCATGACAAAGAGATGCTACATGCCACAGTGAAGGCTGAAGGTCCCATGTGCCACAGCTAAGACCCAGTGAAGCCAAACAAAGAAATATTAAAAATAAATATTAAAAACCACTGTATTTCTGGCCCATATATGTTGAGTGTTGACTCATAAAGATATCTTGTTCCTTCCTTTTATCTAAATGTTCCACCATAAGAAGTACGTGGCATTTTCTTTTTGAAAGACATTTATAGTTTTTCATTGTTTTGCAATTGCAAACAATGCAACAGCAAACACCCTTCTACAAGGTGTTGGGATGTATCCCCCACATAAAGTCTGAAAAGAATGAACCTGCCTTTCCTTGAGGTGTGTGGAATGCTGAGGACATATTTCACTCAATTCTTTCTCCTACTCTTTCTAACAAAAAAACAGAGTCTCTGATCAAAATAAAGATGGATCCATCATGCACGGTAGGATTAGGTCAGCAATAAATTGCGACCCATCAGCTTATATAGATGGGGTATGTCAATATATTTTGGCTTTCTGTAGAAATTCCCTGACACAACGACTTTCTTGTCACACACAATTTGTTAGGCAGCTGCATCTCCTTTGCAAATAAAATCCTTCCTCTTTGCTAGAAGGGGAAGCTTCTGGGTGGCAGATTTTCAATTTCTCTTCTCTGTGTCATTTGCTGTTGTAGACATGGAATTTAAAGCCACATCTGAAGGCAATACATGTGTGGTCCAGAGATAGAGAAATGGCCTTGGACTCCAGCAAGTCAGATCCACAACGCAGGTGGAGAACGGATAATGTGTTAGCAAGAGTCAGAAAAATACAGGGGCTCTGGAACCAGAAAAAAAAAATGGATTTGAATCCATATTTTGTTCCATATTAAGTGAGGAATCCTGAAACAGTTACATTCTCTCTCCAAACCTCAGTTTCCTTCTCTGTAAATCATAAATGACAGCACTTACCTCAAACAGCTGTGAGGATTAGACCTAATACATCTAAATGCCTTACACAGAGCAGCAATAAACAAACATAGGTCTGTCTTATGAAGATGGAATGAGTATTTCATCTGACTTGATTACAAGAGTAACTAAAATTGGTAGCCTTTCTTAGCTAATATGAAGGTCTCAGCATTTTCTGTTGCAGAACTGAAGGCTATTCTTTCATTTCATTTAAGGCATTCAGATACATGCCGTGTTCAGGATTGCTCCATGGGAATCACAGGTTGAGGCCAATGCACTAAATCTGGATTCAGTTAAGGGTTTGAGACTCATGAGATGTGAATGAATCTCTCCTCCTTTCTGAGGACCCACTTGCTCCTCTACAGAGTGTGAGTAGGGACAACAACCATCTCATGACATCACTGGAGGGTTCAGCAAGGTTCCCCAGCCTGTCAGCTACACTCATCTTACACCTTCACTTCCTACATCTGAGTGAACTGCCTAATATGGAAGTCTGACTGTGTCAACCCTTCCATGGCTCCCCAATACTTAGGATAAAGTTCAAGGTCCTTAGCCAGAGTGCCAGTGCCCTCTCCGAGCTCTTTCCAGGATTTGACTCCTGCTGACTCTGACTCGGTCCTGTCTTTGGCAACTCCTCACCTTAGCCTGCTCCCTGGGTAGCTCAAATGATAAAGAGTCTGCCTACAATACGGGAGACCTGAGTTCAGTCCTCGGGTTGGGAAGATCCCCTGGAGAAAGGCATGGCAACCCACTCCAGTATTTTGGCCTGGAGAATCCCATGGACAGAGGAGCCTGGTGGGCTACAATCCATGAAACCACAGTCGGACACGACTGAGCAACTAACATTACTCCTACACCTTAGCCTGGACATGCAGCTGCAGGAACAAGCCAGGCTCTCTCATCTCCACGCCCTTGTCTAGGCTGCTGCTGCTTCTTGGAATGCTCTTCACCCTCTCCCAAACAAACCTACGCCTATAGAAATATTCAGCTCAACCAGCCTCTCTTCTAGAAGCCTCTCCACACTCTGTCTTCGGTAAAGCCAATCACCCCTTCTTCTCTTGTTTTCCATTTGCTCCTGTACTTCTCTCGCAACAGTACACATAGTAGGTGCTCCCAAGTTGGTTTTCTCCACGAGAACATGACCCCTTTGTGTCCTATTCATCTCAGCATCCTCAGAGCCTGTGAGAGGTCCTACATGTGGGTAGGGTCGCTATGACCCCTTGAAACCCTCCATCCCAGACACATTTCCCTGGATCCTGATAGACACATAGTACACACAAGGAAGGCCTTGGCAGCTTCATTCTTCTCAGGACCAAGTTGAGGTTCTTGGCATCATAATAGCTAATAGTCATGGAGTGCCCAGTGGGCAGTGAAAACTCATCACTCTGGTCTCGGTGGTGCCCAGTAGGGCTGAGTGTTCAGCAGAGCTGACACCAGGCGCTGACCAGTGGGTACCAGGTACTCCTCCCACGAGAGACTGTGCATGCACAGCTTTCATGGGATGAGTAACAGGAATGACATTAACCGTCCCTTCCTCCCATGGGGTGGCTCACAAGGAGCCTAAGACACATGACAGCTTCAGCCTCTCCCTGTAAGGGCAGTGGCTTCTCCTGCGCTAGGAGGACACATCAACGGGGCTTCTTTCACTGGATCCCACCTTGAACTTTCATTCAAATTAAGTTTGAGCTTTCAACTCAGATAGTTTCTTTAGCCTGTTTTGCACTCAATTAAAAATAACCCTAAAAGATGAAATAAATCAGTTAGCACATAATTGCTGTGAATATCTGGAGTATATATGTGTGTATGTTGGGGGACAGTGGTTTGAGAGCAAAAATTCAGCCTGAGGAACAGGTAGAGTTGGTCACTCTCATATTAAAATCATAGTTATAAGTTGGCTTTTTTTCCTCCATACATAACAGACCTTTTGCTTAAAGAAGTATGCTGAGGCTTTGTTCAGAATACAGAGCAAGGATGCTATTCTTCTTAGCATGATAAAATACCTTTAAACACGCCAGTTTCCTACGAGAACTTTTGTTGACATCGGTGGCTGGGTTCCACAACAATCTGAAGAGTTGTTGATATGGTCTTATCAGATGCATGTAAATTGCTTCAGGAGATGTTCCTTATTCAATAGGCATGTGACAAGGAGAGGTTCAGCATGATGCGGCTTTATATTCCCCATTTTATCGATTAGGAAGTCATTTGGAACTATCACCTACCTGGAGCTGGGCACACTGAGAGATCCCAGGGCAGCACAGAGAAGAAACAGGTCTGCTGGTGCCCTCCAAGCCCACGTCCTGGAGGTCTTCATGTTCCCTCTGCACCAGGCAATCTGACTGTAGCTCCTGTTCCATGAAGAGTCCACCCAGAGAGTTCTGCCGTCAGCTTCTGTTTCCGGAGAGTAAACAGCTGGGCAAAGTAAACAGAAAGCCACCAGTGACCAGAAACATCTAGACTTTGCACAGACAGAAGACTTACCTGGGACTCCAGACACCAATGAGAAGGTGGAAAGCTCTGCCACAGCTTAGCTTTTATTCACGTGCAACAGACGCTGGAGTGAGCGGCTGAGAGGACAGGCAGTCAGTGGGGCAGTAAGGACTCTGCTCTAGGTCCGGACTGCCTGGGTTCAGATCTTTTCTCTGTAACTTACCAGCTCTGGGACCCTGGGCATGTCTCTCCATTTCAGTTTCCTCACTTGGAAAGTGGGGAGGATCCAATAAGCACATACAAGTCAAGCGCTTAGAACAGGCCCGTACTGAGCACTCAGATATGTGAGTTGTTATCATGAAGCAGATACAGGTTCTGGAGTCAGGCTTTGAATTCCGGTTTGCCCCCTTTCTAGCTAAATGATTTTAAGAGGATACAGAGCTTTAGAGCTTGCCTAGGTTCAAATTCTTGCTGTATCTTTTCCCAGCTGTGTGACCCTGGGCAAATGATTAACCTCTCTGGGCCCAAATTTCTTCCTCTACAAAACAGGGATCCTAAGAGCGCCCACCTCACAAGACTGTCCTGAGAATTAGATAAATCTAAATACTTAAAGCACTTTGAACAGTGCCTGGCACATACTGTGTAACCTATGAGTGAGCTGATACTTTTTTCCAGTTTCCGATTCTGTTTCCTCACATGTAACATGGGGAGGGCTCTGCCTAGCCATTCCTAAGAGTTGGGAGGGGCAGATAAGACACTGAATATGAAAATGTTTCACAAACAGGAATTATAAAAATAGCTGTAATAGACTAATTAACCAAATACACATTGTTATTACATAAATAATGTAGGACTTTATTATATTTAGGGATAAAGAGATGGTTGCCCTAAGCTTGTTGCAAAGTGATATATAGTAGAGTATTAGTAACAGATTAAACATTTGTCCCAGCATTTACTGATAACCCTGAGAGCCACAGTGATAGCAGCACATGAAAAAGTTCAATAAACACCTTTGACTCATCACCTTCTCTCTTCGCCTATCACCTTTCCCACATTAAAGGTAAGAGGACTCGATGGTTCAACAGAGCAAAAGCAGGTGCCACTCATGTAGGGTAATTCAGACTTGCTTTACATGAGCCTGGAAAAGTGCTTCCCCTTTGTCTTTTCATTATTCTGAATGGCACTCTGTACCCTGTTATTTCTATGCAGCTTCACCATTAAACAGGATGAAAACAAAATGTGATTCTCAGGGTCTCCTGTTTTTCATTTTAGGCCATTCCATGAGGCATGCAGGATCTTAGTTCCCCAACCAGGGACCAAACCCCTCTCCCTTGCACTGGAAGAATGGAGTCTTATCTACTGGACCACTAGGAATCTGCGCTAAGGGTCTCCTGAAACGGTGTAATCCAAGCAAATATCCACTTTGATACCTCTAGAAATGATTCCTAGAAACGATTGCCTGTGGCCAGATGTGAGATGTGTGTCTTTCCATTTTCAGTTCCATTGCAGACAAAGCATCAGCCCTGACTCCCAACCTGGAGGTGGTACCCACTCTGCCTTTGGTGTGAAAGCAGCATTGTGCAAACTCAAAGGTCTTATACAAATGGCCCAGGCTCTCAAACGTACCCCTACCACTGACCGCTCAGAATCAACAAGTTAAAGTCCAAGCTTCACTGACCAGGCATTTACAAAACCAATCTTCAGACCATAAAGAGCTGAAGGAACGTGGCCAACAACCACCCTATCTCTGCTGATCAGGCAGGTCTAGGTGAGGGTCCTATGAGGGGATGGGCAGCGGGCAACTTGAGGGTGGTCTGGTAGAAAGAACACAGACTGGATTTGACTTCCTTGAACAAGTTACCTAATTTCCCTGAGACTATTTTTTTTCCATCTGGAAAAAGGAGATCATGATTCATTAATACTTAGCTCATAAGGTTGTTTTGAGGCTTAACTATATAAAACATTAAACCCTTGACTTATTTCCTGACACAGGTTGGAAGCAACGGCCTGCTCCCTGTCCTGCCCTGTCTGCTGAAACAGCAAGGCTGGGGTTTGGAGTGCAAATAAAGAAGAATGGCAAGGGGATGGATGGAAAGCCACAAAGGGCAAAGGCCCTTCACATTTATTGTGCCCAGAACACAGAACACAAGCTCTGCTCTCAGACCATCCCGTGTGCATTCCACTTGTCATTACCCCAAGCTCAAGGCACCATCTCACCGCTGTCCCAAAGGATGCAGTGACCTGAACTTTGACACAATTGATTGTGGTAGTTAATCATTTGTAAACAAGCAGAAAATTGCATTTCAAGAAAGATCCATGTCCTTTCTCATGTCTGCCTGCCTTTACACGAAGGGGTTCTTATTGAACCTCCTAAACTTCAAGGACTCACGGAGAAAGCCACCCATTTTGGAGACAAGAGTTACATGAACGAATCAGGTGCTCACTCACCTCTACATTTTTTATACATGCTGTTCCTTCTGCCCAGAATATGTGCCATGTAGCTAAATAGGAGCCATTCCTTATGTTTCATATTCACATCACTTTCTCAAGAAAGTCTTCCCAATGGACTTTTCTGGGCTTGATTTCAGGCACCAATGAATGGGTCTCCTGTAATTCCAACCTCATAGCGCCCCCTGGTGGCTTTTGGTGCTACTCAGCCTCAGCTTGTGCTAATACAGGTATTTTTCATGGATAGTTAGCAATTTAACAGTTCTTCCCATATATCATCTTGTTTGATCTTGACAATGAAGTGTCATCTTATACGCCTCTGAGATAAGGTTCCTCAACTGGTTCTATAGTTGCTAAGAGATAAATTTATGACTAGACTCAAGTTGTTGTTTTTTTTTTTAAACTTCCTGATTCCTAACCTCTTCTTTTTATAATTCCTAGGCTTTACAAACGTCCTCTTAGGAATTCCCAGGACTGATGAATGTCTAGTACAATTATCACAACTCCCTCTCCATTCTCTGGCCATAGCTCTTCTTTGGCCAGGAGAGATGTTTTTAAAACAATCATGGGCCTTCAGGCTTTTAAATTATATGTAGTAATTCATAGCTCCAGGTCTATGGATCTACTGACAGTGCTGTTTTTCCCCACTTTGATTATTAATTTTCTAGCCTCCAGTTCCACAATCAGTGCTACATGTTTTAGGTTTTTGTTACAGCAACGTTCCACTCCTGGCACCCATTATTTTGTAGTAGTTAGCTTTTGCTGTGTAACAAATACTCCCCAAACTTGCTAGCTTAAAAGAATGGCCATTTATAAGCTCACAGTTCTTTGGGTCATCAAGTAATTCTGGGCTAAGCTGGGTAGTTCTGCTAGTCTTGCCTGGGTTCACTCATGCAACCTCAGCCAGTTAAGAGGGTTGGCAGGGGGCTGGTTGCTACAGAATGGCTTACTTACCATACCTGAAGATCCATCCTTGTGGTCTATATATTTTGGTTATTGGCCAATGTGATGGGATAACTGGGCAGCATGTCTCCGGAAAAGACTAATTAACCAAGGCTTTTTCACAGTGGTCTTCATGGTTCCAAAGAGCAGCAGGAAAGCATAGGCTCCAATGCACAAGTGCTTTGGAGCCTCTGACTGCAGTGTCTTAAGACATGGCCAAATCCACATTCAAAAGCTGGAGACATAGTTAATACCTGTTGACAGGAGGAAAAGCAGAGTCACTTTGCAAAGGGGTGTGCATCAGGGCTCGTTGGAGGGAATTTGTGGACATTTTGCAATCCACCTCAAACATGCTACTTTCATGCTGAAGCAGTTAACAGCCATTGTGCCTTCTCTATTTCCCTTTTCTTCTTTGCTGGTGATTTCAAATCATACACTAAGGTAACAGTGTCTTATAATGGAGGGAGCCTACAGCCCTGACACTGGTTGAGGAGAGTCCCTGTTCCTATGAGTGAGATTTAAACTTTAACTGTGCTATTTCATTGAGATTTTGTGGTCTATATGTTACTAACCTGGCTAATACACTCCTCTGTTACATACAAAATTCAGTGTGTATGTGTGTTTTTCTATAGGAAGAAGTCTATAGCCTTCCTCAGATTCCAGAAGGATATGAGATTCAAAAGAAGTAAAAACAAAATGAAACAAGAAGCAAGAATTCCCTCAAGAGCTAGAACTTCTTCAGCTCACAGAATTATCTGTGGTCTCTTTGAAGGCAGTGCAAAGTAGTCTGAAGTGTTTGGGACATCAGACAGACCTAGATTGGCATTTCATTACTCTCATTTATTAGTTTATATCCTGAACAAATCCCTTAAGCCTTCTGAGCACTGGTTTCCCTAGTTTCCAGTGTAGGCTTGTTGAAATAATGTTTCCATAATCATTTACTGAGAGCTACTAGATGCCAGGCACAATCCTAGGTGCCTAGATATACAAATGAATATGTAATAGACCTTCCTGTAAGAGCTGGCACCACGGTGAGAGGGACAGACACAGTCATATATCAGGGCAGTACCGTGTGATGAGCGGCGTGATGGAGACGTGCATAGTATGGTTTAGATTTAGCCGAGTGTGTGTGTGCACATGTGTGCAACTGCATATGCGTGCATGTGGTCACTGGGAAATGTTTCTCAGAAGTGATGCTTGAGTTGGCCCCTAAGGGGTCAGGAGGAGTTAACAAACCAAGCACCATAGGGAGGGTGTATGGCAGTGCAGGGAGAGGCCAGAAAAAATCAAGATGCAAAGGGGAGAAATTACACAGCATGTGTGGGGACCTAAGACCTTCAGTGTTGCTGGAGTTTGGAGTTCAGCTTGAGTAGTGGAAAGGAATGAAACTAGAGAGGCAGGCGGGAATCAGATCCTGTGGGGCTCGATGGGCAGGGCTAATGATATGGATTTTATCCTCAGTTCAAAGGAGAGCTCTTGATGGGTTTCGGGAGGGAAGGAAAGGGGCAGCTTTCTTTGTGAGAGAGATTGCTAGGCTGCGGTGTAGAGAATGGATTAGAGGGAGGCAAATTGGAGCAGAGAGACCAGTTAGCAGGCTGTTATAATAGTCCACTGAGAAATGATGAGGGCCTGAATTAGGGCAGTGGTGGTGCCAAAGGAAAAGAGGGCATAAACATAGTATCCATCTCCTGTCGTTGCGAAAAGCAAATAACATACTCTTTGTGAATGGCTTTGTAAACAATGCAGCTGTGCACAAAGGTGGGATTATTACAACCAAGATTATGGTTCTCTGTTAAGAAGGGCGTATTAAGTACCCAAGGCTGAGCTTAGCAGCTGTTTCAAGCAGCCCCCCTCCATACAGCTCATGCTTTCTTGTTGGTCACCTGGTCCTGTGGATTGACCTGCCCAGGCTTGTCTATCTTAAGTTGAGTTCCTTGTCTTCCAGGCTCACCTTCCAGAATTCTGGAGGGAAAGCTTTATGCCCCTCCTGTTGTTTCAGAGTCCTCATCATCTCCAAGGTTTCCACTGTAGGTTTTTCGGTGAGTCCTGGGGAACCTGGTTTAAAATCTCCCTTGGCATCCCGCTGTGATAACTGCATCACCAGTGGTGGTGACTCACGTTGGTACTCATCCATGGCAGGGGTGTTAACACCAGGGTGGTGCAAAATGGGGCCAGACAGAAGTATGAATGGGTTGAAAGGGCAGTAGGCTCTTTGGAGGACTAATTGGCAAGACAATAACCCACAGGAGAAAAGGAAATGTCTCTATTCTGAAATAGAAACACGAGAAGTGGAAAAAAAAATTGCCAGTAAAATGAAGGAAGAGTCCAATCTTTTCATGAAAAGAGAACAGCTGCTCACGGATCCCAGCCCTTTCCTCTGAGTCTAAATTCCTGGCACCCCCACAATTCTACCTGGGCTGATCATTAAAGTCACATGGAATACAGGGAGAAGCATGAGTGTCACTTCACCCTCCCTGGTGCCATTCTACCATCAACAACAAATTGGCACTTGTCATCTACCTCTGCAAGGATTAAATCAGGTGCTGCTGGAGCTGCTCTGATCTTTAGCACCCACTGAAGGGAGTTCAGGACGGAGAGCAGAAATGAGGAGCAGAAACGAGGAGCAGAAATGAGGCACTCTGTGCTCTGGAAAAACTGGCAGAACAGACCTTCGGAGAGTTAGATATTTTCAGGAGCTGGTTTTATGAGCCCAATTCTTGCATTCCCTCATATTTACAAAAGCACTTAATTTCTTCATGGTCACATCTGCTCCTCTGGACTAGCAGAAAAACTTCAGCAAAAAAAAAAAAAAAAATATGCTTGATTGTTTGTACTTTCCCTTTACCAAAATCACATATATACTGAGCCTCCCCACTACCTCTTTGGAGCATTTTCTCCAGGGCTACTTAGGATGCTGTCTCCCAGGATACAGTTCTCATTTTGCCCCAAATAAAACTTAACTCACAACTTTAACATTGTGCTTTTATTTTTCAGTTGACACTACTCTCCCTCTTTTCTTTCAACCACCTGCCAAATGTGGATACCTGTGGTGAAGTCAGTATTGGAGAGGGTGGAAACTTGGGCAGGCTTGATTCGTGGATGACTGTGGAGCAGAAACTCTCCCCATTCCCTGCTGAATGGTCTGTGCCTGAGCAAGAAAGGAACTTCTATTGTGTTGAGCTGCTAAGAGTATATACAGTGAAATACTACTCAGCCATAAAAACAAAATTTTGCCATTTGCAACAATATGGATGAACTTGGAGGGGCACTATGCTAAGTGAAAGAAGTCAGATGGAGAAAGACAAACACTCTGTGATGTCACTTACATTTAGAATCTAAAAAGCAGAACAAAATAGTGACTATAACAAAAAAGAAGCAGACTCACAGATACAGAGAACAAACTAGTGTTTACCAGTGGAGAGAGGAGGGAAGGGTCAAAAGGGGTCAGGGAGAGGGAGGTACAAGCTACTGGATGCAATGTAAGTCCAAGAATGTGTTGTACAACACAAAAAAAATATAGCCAATATTTTCCAATAACTATAAATAGAGTGTAATCTTAAAATTGTATAAAGATTGTATAAGGACAAATTTTGACTAATAATTAAAACATAAATGCCAATAAAAAGGAAATAAACTTCTATGGGGCTGGGCTGCAGAGATTTCAGTGTATTCCTGTTATGGCACATTACCTAAACTAATACTCTCTCTTCACCCCCATGGAACTGGCAAATATCCCTTGGAAAGGAGTCATGGGTTCTAAACAGTAGCCAGTATCTTCGACATAGTGCTGGTGGTGGCAGAAAAGCAGCAGAGGAGGCTCCCTGTCTATGCCAGGGTTTGGTTTGTCTTCTCTGTTGATGAGTATGGGATTCTGTTTCTCTATTATATATCTATCTCTGCAAACAAATGTGGATACGCGTTTCTCTCTGGATATACACAGATGCCCTGTTTCTCCTATTGTTGATGGTTGATAAAGGGTAGATGTGTATTTCCCTCTGGCTGCAAGTAGAGAGGGACAGATAGAAGACACAGAGCATAAGCAGGACAGTTCAGGAAAACAGAGGACGTGTGTCCAGAAGAGAGGATCAGCACTGATGGGGCAGTCAGCACTGTAAAGACCAGGGAGATGGGAAAAGTCAGTGGTGGGCTCCAAAGGGAGAGTTCGCCAGATGCTGAGAGGAGAGGCAGCTGTGCAGGCTCTGCCTCCATAATCTGGGATGCACTTACCAAATGCAATTGGAAAGATCTGGGCTAGCACTCCTGAGTACAAACAGATTTGATGCTAGTGATTCAGGGCTGGAAAGGGCATACTGCTTGGTTTCTAGTTATTGACAAGAGCACTGATCAGAAAGACTCTACAGTATATGTGAGAAGAAGGGGTAAAGAAGAAACATTAGCAGGCAGATGGGTCATGACAGTGATGAAAACTGTGCTATTAATGCAGTCCTCCAACTGCGGAAAACTCCAAGGAATATCATGAAGCAGCAGTGTGTCCGGGATCCACACGTGGGCAAAGTGGATGATTCATAGGTTACCTAGCGGTTCTCAGAATCTATGCATAATTGCATGTTTCATATTGGAGCACAGTACATCATATTTCCTACAAAACACTCTTCTGGTTTCCAGTATCCAAGGATATTTCACTGACCCCATAAAGTCCATTGATGTTACTGGCCTAGGCAATGAAACATCTGGAGTTCAACACAGAGTAATACACTTTGGTAAATGTTTCTAAAGTAACAGGTAGTTATTTAAAAGCAAAATATTGAGTACTCATTTTCTAATTTCAGATTATTTCCAGGAATGCAAGAAGTGTGTGAGGAGGGGAAATAGGATTCTGCCTGGCAATATGCCAGGAAACTAATTACCTGGGAGACTTGAAATGACTCAATGGATTATGTAGTTGCATTGATTTTGTGGATTAACTGTGGCAAGTGGTGAAATTTAAGCCACCTTGCTCATCTGTTCACTCACTCACTAGTGGATCAAGTTCAAACTTCTTAGCCTGGCAAATGAGTATTTCTCAGTCTATACTTTAGTTCCTCTGAACTTCATATCAGTGTGTTTATTCATTCAAATATCTAGATATTCTTGATGTCTACTGTGCAGGGAGCCTTGGGTTAGAGTGGGGGATGCAGCAGTAAATAAAACCCATGTTCCTTGCCCACAGGGAGCTCCCAGGTTCCTAGACGAAATAAACTTGAGTAATTGTACATATCTATAATGATGACTTGAGTAACTATAAGTAAAATCATATACTTGTCTGATATTATTAGGGTGATGGCTTGGGGAGGGAAAGGAGCTCTGGGAAAATTTACCTACACTTGGAAACCCAAACCAAAGAGTATAGTGGTTAAGTGATCAGATTTTGAATTACTGATGCAGTTAATGATGCTACATTCTGTCACACAGACTTTCGGTTATCCAGTGCTGCCATAAAGAATCATCTCAAAGAACCTCCTATACCACTGGTATAGTCACTATTGAGAACAGTATGGAGGTCTTCAAAAAACTAAAAACAGAGTTGCTATAAAATCCTGTAATCCCACTCATGGGCATATATCTGGAGAAAAGCATAATTTAAAAACATACATGTACCCCAGTGTTCACTGCAGCACTATTTACAATAGCCAAGACATAAAAGCAACCCAAATGTCCACTGACAGATGCCTGGACAAAAAAGCTGTGGTACATATATACAATGCAATATTACTCATCCATTAAAAAGGATAAAATAATCCCATTTGCAGCAACATGGGTGGTCCAAGAGAGGGTCATACTAAGTGAAATAAGTTAGAGAAAAACAAATACCATATGATATCACTTATAGGTGGAATCCACACTATGACACAAATGAACTTATCTACAAAACAGAAACAGACTCATAGACATATAGAGCAGACTTTTGGTTGCCAAGGGGGAGGAAAGGATTAGGAATTTGGAATTAGCAGATGCAAACTATTATACAGGATGGACAAGGTCTTCCTATATAGCACAGGGAGCTATATTCACTATCTTGTGAAAAACTCTAATGGAAAAGACTATGAAAAAGAATGTACACACACACAAACACACACACACATATGTATATATATATATATAAATGTATATATCATAACTGAATTACTTTGCTATATAGTAGAAATTAACACAGTATAAATCAACTATATTTCAGTTAAAATACATTTTAAAAAATGATCATCCCAAAACGTAGTGACTTAAAACATCAATCATTTTACTATATTACTCACAATTCTGGAGGTCAAGAATTTAAACAGGGCCCAGCTGGAGTGGTCATCTCTGTTCAATATGATGTCTACTGGTTCTGGAACATTCCAGATGGCCTCTCCACTCATATGCCTGTTGGCTCGGCTGGGCAGCTTTCGGGGGACTCTGTCCTCAGGGCCTCTTCTTTAGGGGCTTCTTACATGCCAGTTCAGAGCTCCAGGAAGCCGCCAGACCAAAGCTCTAGTCTGGAACTGGTGCTACTTTGCTTCTATCTCATTCTGTTGGTTAGAGCGAGTCACAGGGCCAGGCTTTGTGGCAGGAAGAGACACACAGGTGTGAATCCAGGGAGCTGTGGTTCACTGGGAACGTCTTCGGAGACCAGCTATCTCATTCAAGAAGTGGCATTGTTTAAAAATGTTGGTGTTTTAAAATATGCTTAAATCAGGAGAGTCTCCTTCTCCTCCAAAGAATCTGCAAATACCTTTCTTTAACCATTGCTTCTATAAACTATGGATGCTTCTGGAAACTATGGCTCACAGAGGGAGGTGGGGGTTTTTTATTAGAGAGCTGGGTATGCCTCTGTCCCACCACCACGGGAAAACATCATCTCCAGACTTACAGGTAAGGCAGCAATTCTCTGATCAGGACTCCAGACTCACACCAACTTTGTGAACTGGCAGGTGTAAGACCAAAGTCTCCCTTCAAAGGATTTAAAGACTCCTGATACATGGGAATGACACATGCAGAGACAGAGCATCAGAGAGAAGAGCAGGGACTCTGAAGAGAATCAACAGAACTGACAAGCAAAACAAAGCAGGAGGCATAGTCCAACCTGGACGGAGGCTACACCCTTAGTTGAGAAAGACGTTAACATCAGGACCCCAGTCTAGCATCTCCTTAGCATGTTCTACATTATTTCAGCTTTATTGGGTCATAACAGATATGATACTAGGCTTGCCTTGCATACACATTAAGAGAACTGGCTTTGCAGTCAGAATGTCTGGTTGTAAATAAGGCCTGCCTCTTGCTAAATGAGTGGACTTGTGTCAAGTTATTGACTTTTTTGTTTAGGTTGGTGAGGGTGTTTAGCATAGTGCCATGTATAGGAGGAGTTCAAAAAATCTTAACAATTAATACTATTGCCATTGTCCTGATGGTTAATTTCATAAATTCCAATGTATATGTCCCTCTGGCAGAATACATGATTTGGATGGGCTCCTGTATCTGTCTACTGATGAGAGAATTTTAGCACCCAGAGTAGACAGAATAGAATGGCAGCCCTCTTGACAGAGGGAACATTAATGTCTATCTAGGTGCAGCCAGTACCCACCTTGCAAATTGTGCTGGGAAGGAGGGATATGGCCTTGGCTCCTACACAGTGTTGATGAACAGCAGAGTCAGGGTCAAGGCTGAGTCACTTGGGTACCTAAATCATACTGACTCACCACCTGAGCTATTTCAAGTAGTCCTAAAAGATGATGCTGCCCTCAATATGCCAGCAGATTTGGAAAACTTAGCAGTGGCCCACAGGAGTGGAAAAGGTCAGTTTTCATTCCAATCCTGAAGAAAGGCAATGCCAAAGAATGTTCAAACTACCATGCAATTGCACTCATTTCACATGTTAGCAAAGTAATGCTAAAAACCCTTCAAGTTAGGTTTCAACAGTATGTGAACTGAAAACCTCCACACGTACAAGCTGGGTTTAGAAAAGGTAGGGGAACCAGAGACCAAATTGCCAACATCGGTTGGATCACAGGAAAAACTAGAGAATTCTGGAAAAACATTTATTTCTTCTTCATTGACTACACTAAAGCCTTTGACTGTGTGGATCACAACAAACTGTGGGAAATTATTCAAGAAACAGGAATACCAGACACCTTACCTTCTTCCTGTGAAACCTCTATTCAGGTCAAGAAGCAAACAGTTAAAACTAGACATGGAACAACGGATTGGTTTCACATTGGGAAAGAAGTACGTCAAGGCTGTATATTGCCACCCTCCTTATTTAACTTATATGCAGAGTACATCATGAGAAATGCCTGGCTGAATGAAGCATAAGTTGGAATCAAGATTGCCAGGAGAAGTATCAATGACCTCAGATATACAGATGACACCACTTCTGTAGTAGAAAGCTAAGAGGAACTAAAGAGCCTCTTAAAGATGGGCTCAATAAAGGGCAGAGATGGTAGGGACCTAACAGAAGCAGAAGATATTAAGAAGAGGTGGCAAGAATACACAGAAGAACTGTACAAAAAAGATCTTCACAACCTAGATAATGACAATGGTGTGATCACTCACCTAGAGCCAGACATCCTGGAATGTGAAGTCAAGTGGGCCTTAGGAAGCATCACTACAAACAAAGCTAGTGGAGGTGATGGATTATCAGTTGAGCTATTTCAAATTCTGAAAGACGATGCTCATAAAGTGCTGCACTTAATATGCCAGCAAATTTGGAAACTCAGGAATGGCCACAGAACTGGAAAAGGTCAATTTACATTTCTATCTCAAAGAAAGGCAATGTCAAAGAATGTTCAAACTATCGCACAATTGCACTCATCTCACACGCTAGTAAAGTAATGCTTAAAATTCACCAAGCCAGGCTTCAGCAATACGTGAACCATGAACTTCCAGATGTTCAAGCTGGTTTTAGAAAAGGCAGAGGAACCAGAGATCAAATTGCCAACATCCACTGGATCATCGAAAAAGCAAGAGAGTTCCAGAAAAACATCCATTTCTGCTTTATTGACTATGCCAAAGCCTTTGACTATGTGGATCACAATAAACTATGAAAAATTCTGAAAGAGATGGGAATATCAGACCATCTGACCTGCCTCTTGAGATATCTGTATGCAGGTCAGGAAGCAGCAGTTAGAACTGGACACAGAACAACAGGCTGGTTCCAAATAGGAAAAGGAGTATGTCAAGGCTGTATATTGTCATTCTGCTTATTTAACTTATATGCAGAGTACATCATGAGAAATGCTAGGCTGGATGAAGCACAGCTGGAATCAAGATTTCTGGGAGAAATATCAATAACCTCAGGTATGCAGATGATACCACCCTTATGGCAGAAAGTGAAGAAGAACTAAAGAGCCTCTTGATGAAAGTGAAAGAGGAGAGTGAAAAAGTTGGCTTAAAGCTCAGCATTCAGAAAACTAAAATCATGACATCTGGTCTCATCACTTCATGGCAAATAAATGGGGAAACACTGGCTGACTTTATTTTTCTGGACTCCAAAATGACTGCAGATGGTGATTGCAGCCATGAAATTAAAAGGCACTTACTCCTTGGAAGGAAAGTTATGACCAACCTAGATAGCATATTGAAAAACACAGACATTACTTTGCTAACAAAGGTCCATCTAGTCAAGGCTATGGTTTTTCCAGTAGTCATGTATGGATGTGAGAGTTGGACTGTAAAGAAAACTGAGTGCCAAAGAATTGATGCTTTGAACTGTGGTGTTGGGGAAGACTCTTGAGAGTCCCTTGGACTGCAAGGAGATCCAACTAGTCCATCCAAAGGAGATCAGTCCTGGGTGTTCATTGGTAGGACTGATGTTGAAGCTGAAACTTCAATACTTTGGCCACCTGATAGGAAGAGCTGACTCATTTGAAAAGACCCTGATGCTGGTAAAGATTGAGGGCAGGAGGAGAAGGGGACAAGAGAGGATGAGATGGTTGGATGGCATCACCGACTCAAAGGACATGGGTTTGGGTGGACTCCGGGAGTTGGTGATGAACAGGGAGGCCTGGCGTGCTGCAGTTCATGGGGTTGCAAAGAGTCAGACACAACTGAGCAGCTGAACTGAACTGAACTGATAAAGGTGAAAGAGGAGAATGAAAAAGCTGACTTAAAACTCAACATTCAGAAAACAAAGATCATGGCTTTTGGTCCCATCACTTCATGGTAAATTGATGGGGAAACAATGACAGTCTTTATTTTCTTGGGCTCCATAATCACTGTAGACAATGACTGCAGCCATGAAATTAAAAGACTTTGTCTCCTTGGAAGATGTTCAGTTCAGTTACTCAGTCATATCTGACTCTTTGTGACCCCATGGACTGCAGCACCCCAGGCTTCCCTATCCATCATCAACTCCTGAAGCTTGCTCAAACTTATGTCTTTCAAATTGGTATTGCCATCCAACCATCTCATCTTGAAAATCTATGACAAACCTAGACACTGTATTAAAAAGCAGAGATATTACTTTCCTGACAAAGTCTGTATAGTCAAAGCTATGGTTTTTCCTATAGTTATGTACAGATGTGAGAGTTTGACAATAAAAGAGGCTGAGTGCCTAAGAAGTGATACCTTCAAACTATGTCGCTGGAGAAGACTCTTGAGCATCCCTTGGACTGCAAGGAGATCCACCCAGTCAATCCTAAAGGAAATCAGTCCTAAACATTCACTGGAAGGACTGATGCTGAAGCTCCAATAAATACTTTGGCCACTTGATGCGAAGAACTGATTCATTGGAAAAGACCCTGATGCTGGGAAAGGTTGAAGGCAGGAGGAGAAGGGGACAACAGAGGATGAAATGGTTGGATATCATCACTGACTCAATGGACAGGAGTTTGAGCAAACTCCGGGAGATCGTGAATGACAGGGAAGCCTTGTGTGCTGCAGTCCATGGGGTCGCCAAGAGTCAGACACAACTGAGTGATTGAATGAAGATGACATCTGCCCAAGAAAGGTTTTTTAGAAAACTGCTTGATGTACAAACGAATTATTTTAGAAGTCTTATGTGAATTTCCATATAACTTTGATTTTTATGCAAAATATTACTTCACTAGTTTCTATTTGTCCTGAATGTACTAGTCCAATGACTCTGGACCCATGTTTGAATAACTGCATTTGCCAGGGTGTGTCACTGCTCTTTCTTAGAGGCTCTCTTGATCCTGGAAACTGACACCGCAGTCTTCATGCATGAACCAGACAAGAAGGAATCCCGTCTCCTGGGAGGGCAATGTGGGCCGTGGGCATGCACAGACTCTGTAGCCCTGCTGCAGGGTGCAAACGAGAGTGTCTCAGTCCATTCAGGCTGCTATCACAAAATACCAGATTGGGTAGCTAATAAACAACAGAAACTTATTTCTCACAGTTCTGGAGGTTGGACGTCCAAGATCACAGTGCCAGCAGATCTGGTGTCTGGTGAGACTCCCTTCTTGGTTCATAAGTCATTTTCCAACCTGATGCATCCTTACCTAAGTAGAAGGGATGAGGGAGCTCTATCATACTATCGTTAGGCACCCTAGGGCCAGGTTTTCATCTTAAATTTAGCCAAATCTCAGACTTTTGACCCAAAGCGGATCACTCACTCACCAGAACATCATCTTCCCCTGACAGCTCCGGGCATCCCTTTCTAGGTGGGCAGGAAGAAGTCGTCCTCAAAGGAGACCACAATGTTTTCAGCCTTGGCCCCAAACACCCAGGTGGCCAGCAACAGAGTTGAGAGTTGGCATCCTCTCAATACTGGATGAGAACCACCATGGTTATTACATCATAGCATAAGGATCCTCACAGCAGGTTTCATAAGAAATGGGCTTTCACACTGACCACAGATAAGTGTAATCACATGCTCCCCAAGGGGCTGCTTAGGCTATCATTTTCTCCAGGCAGCTCTGACCCAATTACAGAAACATAAATGTTACAGAACTTTCTAAGAAGGAAAAGTGCCCCTCTTCTTAGCCCCCTCACTTCTCATGTCTCTGAAAGTGAGTCTCAGTTTTCCAGGAGGATGCTCGAGTCGGGGAAGGCAGCAGCCAAGCCTCGGTCAAGGCTGCCTTGCTAGGTTTCTTGCCAATACCTGTTGACATTTCCTTGAGTAATCGTTCCGGGTGCCTCAGGGATATTTCTTCATAACGTCGGATGGGTTATGGGGGGCTTTATTGATTTTGTGGTTTCATGTGTGAAAGATCTAATCTTAATCCTCCATTGTTCATTTTCCTTAAACTTTTAATAACATGATAGGGAGGCAACCCATCAGAATGAAAATTGTTTCTGAGTCATGTTGTCAAAAATATATGCCATAGACTATGTTATGGGAACAACCATCTTTTTGGAAATTATAATACTGATAAAATTTGTATGGTGTATTGCAGTTTACAAAGCACTTTCCCCTATCAATTCATTTAATCCTGATGGCAATCCTGATAGGTAGCAGTTATTTTATTTATTTTGATTTATTTATTCTATGAGTCTTTCCACAACATGAATTTTTATTATTTGCTGTGTCACAGATGAGGAACTCGCATGTGCCCAAGGTCACACAGCTCTTAAAAGTAAGGTTTGGAGTCAGGGTGATCTGCACTCAAATCCTGAGGCTGCCAACGCTGTCACCGTGTAACCTTGGATGAGGGCTTTAAACTCTCTATGGTTTCTTTACCAACAAAATGGGAACGCTGAAGCCTTTCTGGGATTTTGTAAGGGTTAAAGATGATGTGGAAACACCACCTGCGTAGTACCTGGAACCAAAGCAAAGTCCAATAAATGTTCTCTATTATAATTTAAATAACATTGTTACTTAATGAAGGTAGGGCCTGAGTCAAAGACTGCTAGGTCAAACCTTAGTTCTCCTTTGCTGGAGAGAAATTGGAATCTGGTTTCTCTCACTCTCCCTTCCTCCTTCTCATCTCTTTTCAACTCTTAAATCCCCAGGGAATGACAATAAACCACAGGCTCTTCAGATGGATCCCTGGAAGTCCTGGAGAAGAAAGAGCTAGCTGATAGGCATCAACACACTTGAGTCTTTTTCTCTGGAGCTGGAGTCACTGGTGAATCCTGAAGTTGCTACAAGGGAAGGTCCTGGACCCTGGGGGCATCTTGCCCATACCTGTGTCCTTTGTCAAGGAAGGATGAAGGGGCAGGCAGAGGTTCTCAGTGCAGCTTGAAGTTACGAGGATCACAGACTTGTTAAGAAAGGAGGGATAGGAGCTTTACTCCCAGCTTTGGCATTCAATAGCTCTGAGGTCTTGAGAAAGTAACTTTCTGTACTCTGACCCCAACTTTTCCATTTTTAAAATGAAAGTGTTTATCTTCATTTTTTCCCAGCCTAAATTCTGCTAGAAACAAACAAACAAAAGAATTTAATTTCCACCCCTGTCCCATTTCCAACCTTAGAAATTAGAGAAGGGAAGAAGTAGGCAGGAGAAGGATGCATAGAAGAAAGAAAAAATGTTCATGTTAGGAAACTTCATCTTGAATGACTTCTAATATTCCCCTGGAACTCACTTTCTATGGCGTCAGTGCTCCAGAACTGAAATCCATTTTCATACATCCTATTTCATAGCTTTCTGTATTAACTCTTGGATATTACTCAAAAGGTAGGTAAGACAGAAAAAATCTAATATGGAATGGCATTTCTCTCCTCTTTTCCCTCAATTGCTTTCCCTCTCCTACTTTCTTTGCCTTTCCTTCTTTTCTACAAGAAAATGCATGATATTCTGGGTCAAATCCTGGCTCTCCTTTGATAAACTCTAAATGTTCTGACTTTTGCTACTTGGTACCTGTCATTGCCTCTGTCTGGATGGGCTTTCCTCTTGGATTCCCATCCTCCATCCTGAGAACTCATGTTCATCTTTTCAAGATCCATCTTAAATGTCACCTCCTTTGCAAAGCCTTCCTTGGCTATCCCAAGGAAAGGAACTACTTCCTCTTCTGGCTCCATTGTATTATCTCTCAGATACTGTTTGTGACATGAGCTGCCTCACTCCCTTGACTCAGAGCTCCTCACTCTATCCTCTGGCTTTGACAGGTGTCTCTACCCACATTCTGCCCCCTGCTCACCTATTTGGAGACTGGTTCTTCTTCCTTGTGCTTTATCCTCAGGCTGTCTTTCATGATCTTGAGGCTCTTCTCAATCTGGCTATTGCTTTCTTGATACAGATTCCCTTCTCAAGTTCCTAGCCCCACAAAATGCCACTGCCAACCTCCTCGTTATTCCTAAGGTGAGTCCCAGGATCCACAGTTAAATTAGTTTGCATCTGGCACCATTACAGAGATACTTCCTTTAGCCAACTTTCCCGTGCCTCTGGCATGTTGATTTTCTTTCAGTGAAGAACAAATCTGCTAAAGCACATCTTCCTTGAGGTGATACTTTCCAGTGCTGCCCGTGGTTTGCAAATTATAGAACCACTTGCAAAAACTCAATCCTCACTCCACCTAAAACGTCATCAGCACAAAGCATGGATGGCTTTGAAGAATATTATTTTTTGAGTAAGCTCATGTGGAGTTTGATAAATCCTTCTCTTCATGATCTGTAAACCAGACGTTTCCACTGAGAGAACATGGCATCATTAGTGGCAAACCACATGCATTAACGTAACAGGTATTAACTAAGCTCCTTCCATCTTTAGTTCAGGTAAATATACGAAGAGCTAGAGAAAGATATCCTAGCCAACCATGATCAGCAGTTTCCTGAAACCTAGGTGTATCCTAAGCCGGAGTGGGAAGGCAGTTATGCACTCATTGTCCCCAGGAAGCATAGAGCAGTCAAGGAAAGAGGGGTCTGTCCACATCTAATTCTGGCCACACCATTTATCTGAAGAGCATGTTTCCTGACTTGAATTTTAGTTCCTTTTTTATTTTTTCTAAAATGCAAGTTAAAACACTCATCTCATCGACTGTTATGAGAAGAAAAGCAAAAATATAGATACGTTTCATCTCAAATACCATCCTTTATTAAAACAAACAAACAAAAAAGGCCCTGAGGAGGAGGTGGGGAAAGGGCCTGGTGAAAAGGGGGGAAACTTGTGGAATTAAGTAGTGAGCTGCTAAGGGACAGAATCCTGGACTAGCTGTTTGGGGGTAAAGAGGCACAAGGGACTGGGGGCTCACAGGTCAGCCACGTTTAAGGGAAGTGGACCACTGGATTTGGGCCAGTTCAGGAATGAGGCAGAGGGAGACTCAAGGAGACTGAGGATGGACTTAAAGCAGCAGTCCAGTCTGATGAGACAGGAAGTGATCCCACCTCTCAGGGAGAATCAGGGTCTTGGCTCAAGAAAGAGACCTGTGGCCACTCTGGGGGCGGGGGTACTCCTCTCTCTGATGGGGACAGCACAGTCAACTCCAAACCCTACTTGCTGGTGGTGTCACCAACTTCCTCCACCTGGCTCAGTGCTGAGCAGGGTGGGGCTGCCATCAAAGCTTCTGGGGGATCTAGGGAGGAGAGGTAACAACTGCTTAGGGTGCAACTTTATGATGGAATTCCAGAAACCTGCTACATGTCATTTTAATTTTTCCTTGTCTGTTGGAAAGCCTGGGTGGAAATATTAAACTCACCCAGACTTCAGTCTACAGGAATTTATAACAAGGAGCCACGGAAGTTCTTAGAAGAAGAGAGTCAATAGGCAGAGAAATGCTTAGGAATATTTTGCAGACACTGTTTCAGAGGAAAGACAAGGTGACCACCTTACAAGGCTTGTCCTACAGTGGTAGTGGGATGTAGAAGCGGGTACAGATGGACATGCGTGATCAAGGTGGGACTGTAAGAATTCTTATGTAAAGGCTGGGGAAAGAGGTGTGGATGGTGGTGAGTCAGGTGGCACTTCTTTGCTGGCCTCTTCAGGGTACTCTGTCTCTGTAAGAGAAAGGCTGGATGCTTCACCTACCACACTCTCCCTACCACACTGCCCCTTGCAATGGAGAAGCTCAGAAAGTAAGAAAGGGTGAGGCTGAGAGTCTAACCACGCGGAGTGGCCCAAGTAGAACCTTGAAAGTGGGAAGATGAGGGTCACAGTAGTTCACTCCATAGTTGAATGTCAAGCCACTTCTCTGCTGAGTCTTTACGTCCCACTGGAAGTGTGGGAGTTGGAGTTTACTCCTTCTTCCCAGAGAAGATCATGATGGAGTGTATGGTGCATCAGCAGCCACATGGGCCTGCGAGACCAGATCTACCTCCATTCTTCACCCACTGCGGACCTCACTGTGTTCATATTTAACAGACACGAACCTAGGGTTTAGGTGTGTCAAGCACATGATAAATATCAGCTCATTTATGCCTCATTAGTAATACAATGATAATCTCATCTTCATTTTGCGATGAGGATATGGTAGCCCAGAGAAGTTAATTCAGCCAACATCACAGCATTGTGTGACAGAGCTGGCCAGTTGCAATTTGAACTGTACAATGAAGATTTGTATACCTTATGGTAAGAATATTGTTCCTCAGTATTTAATACACACATTCATCTATATTGATTTATGCATATATGAGACATAATATTCTAAACTCATGGTTCCATGAAGAAAAACACATTCTATGCATAGCATACTACTTACATATTAAAAAACCAAACTCTTATAAAGTAAAACTATGTATTTCTGTGGTAAACATCTGTGAGTGGAAATACTTAGAAAATCTAGAAGAGACGATTGAAAACTGGTGTTCTCTGGGAAGGATGATCAGGAGTTCATTTTTTATGTAATATTAAATTTTTAATATTAAGAATATATTTATGATTTCTATGTAATTAAAAACATATAGAATTTAAATTTAACATTAAGTACAAATGGAAGTAAATAGCCTCCAATTAAAATAAATAAATTTTTAAAAAAGAAATAAAAAGAGCTAAAAAAAATTAATGGCAAAATAAGTTGGTAGAGAGAGCAGAGTTAGGAGCTTTATGTCTTATACTCTGACTATATTTTTATTTTTTTAAAAATATTAAAAATAAATATTTATGATTTATATAAATTTTTGTTTTATTATTAATCTTTATTAAACAGATAAAACATGCATGCTGAATAAAACATTATTATAAGTTGTAAATGATAAACAAGGGATTTCAGATGGACTTGGATTGTTGTTTTCTGATCATGGCATGATGTTTTGGGGTGAGGGGAAGTGGGGGCATGTTGGTGCTGTGACAGTAGTGAGAAGAGAGGCAGATTGCAAGGGCTTGGAAATAGGAATCTCTGTGCCCTTTCCTTATTTCAACTTACCGATCGCCGTGATCTCTAACACATCTTTGGTCCTGGAGTGGAATTTTGTGTTTGCTGTGTTAGCAGAGTCGTTGTCTATGCACGTTATACAACCGGTCTGTTGCTGCTGCTAAGTCGCTCCAGTCGTGTCCGACTCTGTGCGACCCCATAGACAGCAGCCCCCCAGGCTCCCCGGTCCCTGGGATTCTCCAGGCACGAGCACTGGAGTGGGTAGCCATTTCCTTCTCCAATGCATGAAAGTGAAAAGTGAAGGTGAAATCGCTCAGTCGTGTCCCACGCTTAGCAGCCCCATGGGCTGCAGCCTGCCAGACTCCTCCATCCATGGGAGTTTCCAGGCAAGAGTGCTGCAGCGGGCTGCCATTGCCTTCTCCGATACAATCGGCCAGCCCTCCAAAACCATTCTCACCTCTTTTGAAGAATGTATGCAGGGCAGGATACTTGGTCTTTCTTATGGTCCCCTTGAACCTATTTAGAGGATGATAGTCACTTAAACCTTGGCCAAGGATCAGCTTACTTTGAGAAGGGGACTGATGGATCTCTAGCAACTGCTTCATTGGCAGGGTTTGAAGCTTCCAGTGAGAAACCACTTAGTGTGAAACTGGAAAACAAACCCCCAAAATTCAGCACAAGAAACAAAATGGAAGTTATATGAATCCTACTACCAAAGTTTTTGTGAGCTTTTTCTATGAATGTATGTATAGTTACATAACCAAAATTGAATCATAACGTGTATGCGATTTTATCCTCTGCTATGCTGAATTATTAATGAAAAATGGCATGGGGAACCCTGAGACAAAAATAGGTTCTGCAACATCATTTTAGTGACTGCATACTACTATGCATAAATATATACTTACTGATGCTAAAGATAAATGAAAAAGACATGGCACCTGTCTTCAAGGAGCTTATCATCATTGATGATAAAGGCATAGCCTCCCATTCTACAGATACATTTAGATAGCCTCAGAGGATTAGAAATTTAATTTCCGATATTTCCCTATTATACATAATAGGTGAAGAATATCTTAGTATCTCTGTGTTCATTATCATGGGAATTTCCAGCTTTTAAATTTGTCTTATACACAGAATTACCATGTTGAAAGTTGTGCAACTTTTAAAGATTTTAATTTAAAAATTCCTTTGAACTAATCAAAGTGTTTGAGGGTGGCTGTTTCCTCTTATCTTCATCAACACAGAAATAATCATTGATAATCTGATAGGAAAACTTTGTCCTGATGAATTTCTTTGATTACAAAATTTTATACAGTCAAAGAAATACTTCTTGGCCCATGACAATATTGGAAACATAAGGTTTATAGCAATATACAATTTCAAAAAGCACAATGAAGTGAGAAGTTTGTTTTCTCCCTTTTGAGGTACCCTTCTCTAAGGTTACTCAAGCCTCAGGGTTACCACAAGCCTCATATTGCTCCATGAAAACAATACTCTTGGCATATAGGAGGCACTCAATACTTACTAAATGAATGAGCAGTTTCATGAATAACATAATAAAAATCTTCTATGGATGCATAAATACCTACATACATATTTTTATACTATTAATAGAAATGGGAACTTACCAAACCCACTCCTCTATATCGTTGGCACTATTTCACACAGGCTTATTCAGACTTATTTCATTTTGAAGAAAGGCTGCACAGTACTGTAATTTAATGTGCTCCTTATTGATAAAACATTTTGCTGTTTTCTACCTCTAGCTATTCTTTATGGGCTTTTTGCATTTCTTGTTTGTTTGTTCATATTCTTTACTTTTCTATAAGTATTTTTCTGTAAGCTTTTAGGAGCTTTCTGTGCATTCAGGATAATAAAGTTTTTTTTTAATAATATTTCTCTAATTTTTCCATGACCTTTTACTGCTGTTTATGGCATTGTAAACATAAGTTTTCCTGAAGTTAAATCTCTACACATTTATATAAATATATATTTTCTGCATTTGGTATTAGACTTATGAGGTTGTTTTCTACCCTTATATGAATATTCATTAATTTTTCTCATATACTTTGATGGATACATATGATACACTTGATATTTAATTTCTGTGGATTTTAGTTAACTACATGATGTAAAGTAAGAATCTTTTTTCTAACTGTTTATTATCCCATTTTTATTTATTGAATAGTCTTTATCCTCACTGCTCTGAATACTTTCAAATATCCATTGATTAATTATACACTAATTTCTTGAGCTAGTTTCTACAGTTTACATTGTTTCATACGTCATTTTATTCTTTGTCCTAAACCAAAAACTTTAAATGATTTTAGCTTTATGTTTTGAGACCTGATAGACTGTTTATCCTCATTATATTATTTTTTCTTGCATATTCTCACATGATTCTCTCTTCAGATATGCTTTAGAAATTACTGAATATAAATATGTGATTGAAGATGGAGAACTGAGATTATGATTGAAACTGAACTGTGGCAAATTAAGAACTGACATTTCTATCATTTTGAAACTTCCTCCCTGAATTTGTTTTTTCTCTGTGCCATGTTATAAGGTTTTATAATGAAAACGAAAATCTAGATCTTATGAACTTACATCAGCATTAAATTTACTTTTGCAGATTTTATTCTTGTTATTTTTATGGAATGTATTTTTCCATTAAAAATACAGTGTTCTAAAGGTTATTTATAATGATATAGAAAATACTGATTTTTATATATTTACTTAAAAAATAACCACCTGGATTCTTTTATTAGTTCTTACAGCTTCTGGTAGATATTTCCCATTAAGAAAATATTATCTGCAAACACTGATAACTTTCCCATTTTAAATGCCTTAAATGCAGAATACTGCTAGATGCACCTCATTTTAGTGGATATCTTCAAGTTTTACTGCTATGTTTCCTATTGATTTGAGATTGACATTCTTTATCATGTGAAGGAAATTCTATAATTTTAGCTTCTAATGTTTTTCTCAAATAGGATAATGAATTTTACCAGATACCTTTCTGGCAGACACTAAGATGAGACAGTCTCTCTTGACCTATTAATTGCCTTCCAAGAATTAACTTTATTTGGTCACGGTTTACAGCTGTGTTTAATTTGCTACTATTTAGGAATTTCTGATTATACATTAGAAATATCAGGCTATAATTGGTACTATTTTTGATGTTTTACTATTTTAGCTTTGAAATATGAATTGAGAAACTCGTTTTTCTGTGTTATTCAAGAGCTTAAATAGTGCATCATTTTCTCCCTTCCCTCACTCTGGGCACATCATACTCACTGGCTGTGCCAGTTCAGCTACAGCTTCGGCCTCCACTGCCATGAGGAATTCCTACTCATTTATAAAGACACAACTCAACCATCAGGGCTTCTGTATAGCCTTCTTCCACCATTCCCACAGTATTAGCTTATGCCTTTCTTCCAGCACTCATCCTACTACACTCACCTATTTTTTCCTGACTAGACTCTGAACTTCTTAAAGTGGGAACAGTCATATAGACATGTTAAAAAAAAATTCTGAATCTCTAGCACTTATCACAGATCCTCATACATAGCACGTGCTTAATAACTGTTACATGAATAAACCCATGATATATTTTTCCTTTCAAGTTTGCCAGTGAACAAGGTTTCAAAGAGATATATGTATGCTTCTTTGCTTTTCTTCGACAATAAAAGAGTTAATAATCATCCACTGCCATTCTGGGGTAATAAATGTGAGAGGATAAAGTAAAAGAATTAAATACAAAAATATACAATGGCTATCACTTTCTTTACTGTACTGCAATGTGTACTGAGCATCTGTGTGGGCTTCCTTGGTGGCTCAGCGGTAAAGACCCTGCCTGCCAATGCAGGAAACGCAGGTTCCATCCCTCGGTCACACAGATTCCCCTGGAGAAGGAAATGGCAACCTGCTCTAGTGTTCTTGCTTGGGAAATCCTTTGGAGAGAGAAGCCTGGATGGCTACAGTCCATGAGATTGTACAAGAGTTGGGCAGGTCTAAATAACTACAACTTGAGGATTTATTACGTCCAGGTATGAAATTTTCAAATTTATGTCTCATAGCAGCCTTACGAGGAAGATACTATCATCTCAACATTACATTCAGTGACCTGAGGTCAAACAACTAGGAAGTTGTGGGGCCAGATCCTACATGGAGACTTCCTGAAAAGACTGGGTGAGTTCAGGGTGGTATGGCTGTAGACTACCAAGAGTTTCTGAATTCAGAGTCTACCCTCTGTAATCTGTATTAACTCACCAATAAAGACAGTACGTTCCATTTGTGGGAGAAGAGAGGCAAATGCGAAGCAAAGCATGATCTGGTCAAATACTCGACTTTCCAGGTTCTGCCTAAGGTTAGTACACAATAGCAAGAAAGAAAACTATTGACTACCTACCTGCTTGACTTTTGTATCACTTCCCTTCTGATGAAAGAGGACTAACCATCAACTATGGGTCCTTTTTAGTTTATATGATGTTGCTTTATTTTAGAAGAATGAACATGGCCTGTGTGGTCACTACCTTTATTTTCCCACCTATGAAAGCTTGAAAGGGCACAGACAGGTAAGAAGAAATAATTTCCCTTTAATATCTAAGTTCCTAGGTTCTTGAGCTCATGGCCGTGAACTATGGGTAACTAACTTCTATCACCTGAAACAAGACAGATTTCAGGGTGCCTCTCCAAGAGGCAGGCTAGAGTTCCTTACAAGAGGAAAAAGGCCAGCTGAGCATTTCACTGTTGACAAGATGTCAGCCCTGACAACTGCCTGTTCCCTCGTCCACCATCCCTGCAGGTTCCCTACCCAGACTGTGGCCCCTGCGTGAGTGACAGAGTGGCAAGAGGTTGTTCTGAAGATTAAAGGCCCAAGTCATCAGAGGCTGCCATCTCGCAAGAATATCTGGACATTTTCCACTTGGCAGTCACTAATATTCTTCAGCAGACAATGAACCTGTTCAAAAAGACTCCTCTTCAGACCTCTGTATCTTAGATGAGACAATGAATGCTAGTGTTTTATTTTGCAACTATATATTCATTGGATTGGGTTATGGTTATCACTGTTCTTAAAAATAAAACTGAATTTTTCCTTTTTAAAAAATATCTACAGTCATTTCTGCACTAAGTCAGCCCAGGTGAGGCTGGGTATGATTTTTCTAATAGACACTACTTTTAGTGGAATAGAGATAGACTTTAAAATTATCTTACAGAGGGTGTGTGAGCCATTTGACATCTCAGAAACTCTGCAGACAGAAGCAAACATCGAACAGAGGAAAGAGACTTGGAGGTCAGATCCTGGGAACCTCAACAGCCTCTGGGAGAACTCGTTGGCTCTGTTAATTAACAGCTGTTTCATAACATCTCTAAGTTTCAGTTTCCCAAGTTGTAAAATGGGGAGCCTGTTTCTTTTCTTCTCAGGGCTTGTGTAAAAGTTTGGAAATGATAGCTAGAAAATGAGTGACACACACACAGTAGGAGCAGCACCAGAGTAGCAACCATTATTAAGATTTTAACATAAATACTGAGAACTGGTTACTAAATGGCTTGAAAGCCATTTACATCTGTTCATTTAAAACAAAAATTCTTTCAGGCACTGTTGCTCCAATTCTGTTGAATTTAAACATCTTTTAAAAGGTTTCAAAGCTTTGAAGGTTGATTTCAATGAAACCTGTTTTTATCCTAGGCTTTTTCCCTACTGTCATCCTGAGTAAAACAAAAACCATTTACTGTCAAAACAACAAGGGTTTGCTCTGAAGCACAAAATGAAAGCAGGGTATGTCTGCCTGATTGATTTTGGCATCCGCCTAACAGTTAAATAAGACACCTTTTAATTTGTCACTTCTTTAAGATGCATTTAGGCTGGGAAAGTAAATAAATCACCAGTTCTTGGTTTTAGCTAAACTTGAACCAGCTGGGCAGAAAGGTGTATTTTTTTTTTTTAATCCCTCTGACACATACCCTTTCAAAGTGCTAATTAAAAAGGAAATTACAAAGTGAGCAACATATTAAAGATACTAAGAGCTCATGTTTATTTTTACATTTTCAACTGGAGGAACTTAGAAATCTAACTTATTTACCAAAGATCAACTAGAGTTCTGGGAAGAGGCATAGGTGATCAGGCTTTTAAAGACTACTTAGAACTATTAAAAAGGGTGAATATTCAAGCTTTCTAAAAAAAGTTAAAATCAACTGAGAGTATCGAAACTTCTTAACACTGGCTAGCTGAAGAAGTTATTTGATCTCCCCAAGTCTCAGTTCTTTATAAATTGAGGATAATGTCTAATGCTTGAAGATTAACTAAGGCAATGGCCATCTAGCATGGAGCATCTCTGGGGTACTGAATAGCTGCTCAATAAGTATGAGGCACTATGATTCAGAAAGCCTTCTATAATATCTTCTAACAAGTCAGTCCATTTCTTACTGTATGAAGGCTGTTCCTTCTATCTGGCCCAAATTTATTTTGCTAGAATCCTTTCTCTCATTTTCTCCAAGTTGGTGGTAACATCTGTTTAATACTTTCTATTTAATGATACCAGGTTGAGGGCATATGTTCATACAACCATTAACATAACCAGTCCTGAACAGAGGTGTTTTTTGGCATCCCAAAGACCTAATCATAATCTGTAATCCGGCTGATTACTGGATCAAGAAATTGATTTAATAACAAGAGAAAATAAAAATGATACATACATATACATACACACATAAATACACACACACTTTTTTTCTTTCTGTTCTTCAATACATTAAAGTCAAGGTCCAGCTCCAGACTCCTTTTCCTTTCATGTTTTTTTGGTATGGGTTGTGTGCGGAATGTGAAGGAAGATAAAGGCTTCATTCTTTGGGTCTCTTACAGCAGATGATCTTGAACTATGGGGCAAATTCTTTGACAGTCTAGGTTAAGCTTGGTCTTCTAACCAACAGTTTAGCAGGCTTTCTGTTTTATTTTTTATATTTTTTAGAAGACGATACAAATCCACAGGGTGAGTCCTGGGGTCCTTCCCAATTTCTAAAGTCCCACGTTAAGTGTGGTCCAAACAACGCATCTACACAGGTGTGCTTTTTCTGACAACAAAAACATACTGGTTTTCATTCCTCATGTGATTTTCCAAGCGGAGCCAGGACCTGAACTGAACTGAAGATAGACTGACCTGACTCCTCAATGGAGCTTCCTTTCTTGGTTCTGTGCCAGGAAAACAGGCCTTCACCTGGTCCAGTGGAAGTTTCGAGAGAAGCAGCTTCTTCTTCCAATTCCTGAACCTGAATAGCCAGTAGAAGCTTACGGAATAAAACCAGGCTAAGGTGTTGTTCTCAAACATGTTTATTTGTAACAGGTTTACATGGTGTGTTACAGAAATTAATGGAAAATTTCTAAAAATTTTGCTGTTCTGTTGAATGCATTGTACATAAAGTTAAAAATAATGTGTCCATATATGTTAACAAACTGTCATCTGAGGTAAAGTTAAAGTAGGTCTAGAAATGTACTGCAACAGTCATTTTCTCTTTCTCATCTTTATTAAAAAAATATGTGTCAGAACGCAGAAATTGAAATGAACCAAACCCACAGAGTAAACAATTTTTTTTTTTTTTTTAAAGAAGGTGCCCGGTACATTACATGATGGGGATTCAGCAGACACAGGGATGAGTACGAATTATCAAAAAAGTCTCGCGGCATGGAAAGAGAGCTGTGGGGAATGGGAACAGAATGACAGGTGGCATTTCCCTGGTTTCAAAATTTAAAGTGACAAATTTCGTGCTAGTGAAGGATGAGGAATTAACAGTTGTACACGTGGATTTTCTATCAGTCTAACTGGAACTGTGCACACTCCCCATGGCCTTTTGGCATTTGCACCTCAGCTCTTATTTGGAAATCTCACTGTTTTCCTGGGATGGGATATGGTGGTTCCGAGTTCCCCAAGCAGTGCTTATTAGACAGCAGAATTCAGCCAATGATAACATGGATGGATGGCAGTTTAAAATCTTGACTGTATTTCCCTCACTTTAATGCATCACAGGGGCCATCTTCTTCTTCTTTAAGTTCAGAGCCAGCTACGTTTTCACCCACACTCAATAACGATGACAAATCCAGTGGGCTGTCACTTTCTGCTATGAAATGAGCTCCAGAAGGTGTGCCTGAAACGGCCACATCAGCCAGAGTTCATTTTGGATGTGTCAGAAGCGACCCACAGAATCAGTGGAAGGGTGTGATACTGCAAGACAAACTCAAGACAACCATAGTGAGGGAGAAGATAGCACCATTGGTTTAGAATCAGAATCACGGACAACAGAGCAATTTCAGTTACTTCCCCGTGGGAACTGCCTATCTCATCAAATCCCCAGAAAACACAGGTGAACTGGTCTCAGGACATCACTCATGGTTATCACACCTTTCCCTTTTTCCCCTTCACATGGGAGGATCAGCTCATCCAAAGTATGCACATTCCTGGAGAAGTCATGTCAACCAAACCATGACAGCTACAGACAAAGGTAATGGCCCCTTTCAGCTCTCGAGCTCTTCAGACCTTCCATGTTAGGGTGAAACATCTATTCTGCAACGGACATTTGCCAGTTAACTGGAAAACATTTAGATTCCAGTGACCTGATGGTGTAAAACATGGGCTTCAAACAGTAACAATTACCTTGACTTCTCAATTTTCACCTTGGTCATCAAGTATACCTTCTTCCAAATCATTTTAGTTTCTGTTGATATGAAGTATTAAGGTACACAGGCCAATTACAGTCAATCATATCAAGGTAAATTCTACTTCTCAAATTTTAAAACCAAGTAAGGATAATCACCCCCACCCCCAATCCAATTCATCCCATGATTCTTTAAAGTTTTCTTCTTAGTGTTAAACCATTCAATTCAACATACTGTAACTGCATAGGAACATCAGGAAAACACAGTTGACCTATAGAACAATATTCTCTGTAGGGCAAAAATATATAGATTCTTTATGAAAATCATGTCCTAAACATACGAACCAAACACTGCACTTTTTGTCTCATAAATGTAAAAAAAGGAAGCTTAAATTCTTCTGTTTCACGTACAAACAGTCCAGGGATGTCTACAGGGTCAGTGGGAGTGGAAAGGTGGGAGGGAGCTTCAGAATTTGAAGGACAGGCCTTCAGTGCGTGAACTGTCTCTTTCTCGTTTAACACAGAGGGTCGTACTCTCGCAGAAAGACTTAGATGAGAGGCTGGAGTCACGTCCTCCCTTTCTGATCACTAGCTGCTGAGTGGCTGACTGTCCCTGAACTCCAACTTTCTACCATTGGCTCCGGAGTAGTTTCTGGAAAATGAGCCCCACCCATCAGGTTTGTCACATTCTGCACTCAATCTGCTACCTTCTCTACAGTGTAATGGCATTCTTAAAAAACCATGTTCGTTAACATTTATATTTACAAAAAAAAACACAAACGGGCAATTTTTTTTTTCATTAGAACTCCTTAAAGCCATTTCCCTTAAATATTTAAAGAGTTTAATGGTAAGGTTTTTTTTTAAGTTATAAAATAAAAATCCCATTTGAATTTTCTGATGTACAAAAAGAGATAGAGATGAATCATCATGACCACAGAATCAGTTTGTTACTCTGAATATTCATGTCACCACTGTTCCATTAGCAAGTCGATTTTTTAAAATCCCAAACCACATTACCAGGATCGTACCAGAAGTATTTGGCAAATGACTTTTCTTTGAAAATGGCACATGGAGAAGACACTTGTCTGCATAGCATCACAGCAGCAAGATATCGGAAAAATAAAAAATCTCATTTTATTGGACTTAAAGAGTTTAGAGCTTCTGAGGAAATCAGATGTACTTTTCATCTTTCTCATCAATGGGATTTGATGTCCTTTCCTACTCACAGAGTGAAGGTTAAACTGAAATCTGTCTTTCTTCACCAGGATGCAGAAGAGCTTAAAGTGTTGTTTTGGCAACATTCTTAATCAAAAAGAATCATCAGCCACTTATTTGTCTTGTGATGATTTCAAGTGAATTCATTTCATATAGGGTTTTTTCTTTTTTTCCCAATTGGATTTCTTCATTGATATCTAAAAAAAAGTCAAAAGCAATACAAAAATTTGTACACTCATTAATTTCAAACATGACAAAGAAAGGAAAGGGGAAAAAAAATGGCAGACCAGGCCTTGTGGAGCGTTGTAATTATACCAGCCTATGTGAAAAGGTATACGAATGAGCATCTTGTGATGACAGAGACCTTACATTCGCCTAAATGACGTCAGTGCCAACCCTGATGTACCTCTCTGAGGCCTGTCACTCCAAACCAGATGTCTTTACAGTGGCCACCAGGTTGAGAAATAAAAAGAGAATTAGGGTTTCACATACTGGGTCATCTTAAACCCATGCTAAGAGAGCCTGGAATATTTGTTGGGTGAGCACTTGCTTGATTTGTGATTTGATGCTGGGTATGGTTTTTGATACTTCTGTGTGTTTGGTTTTGTGCGGCCATAGACCTCTGCCAGTGGTTGCCAAAACCTTAGCTCCCTCTTCCAAAGGAGTTCCATTGGGCAGTCGTGAATTTCTTCGTGGGATGACGTGAGGTGAAGGAATACAAGAGAGCCTGTCGCAATGCTGATTTCCATGCCAATCTTGAAGCACCCGCCACAAGTCCGCATTGATGCTATTTCTTACATCTGTTGATCTGCGCATAGAGAGGCTCCGGCTCCTACGGACAGAGGGACAAAATGAGATCTGCTCTTTTCCTGATAGGGTTTTCTGAGACAGTTTGGGAAAGAAGGTTTGGAATCAGAGCAGAAAGATGACAGTGGTGATGAATGACCCGAGGTTATTTTGGGATTATTCAGTCATGGTGCATATCATTTTGGCATCCTTTTGTATCCTTAAGAACAACAACTCACCTAAGCTGAGCCTGACTACCTGTTAGGGAAATCACAGGGTCTAGTAGACAGAGCTGGGCCAGCTGTGTGATATGGACAAGATACTTTTACATTCTGAGCCTCAGTTTCCCCAACCATGAAATGGGAATAATACTATTTACCTCTACAGGGTTCTTGTGAGAATGAGAGAGAATATATATAAAGCCTCTAGCATAGTGTTCAGCAGGAACATGGTCTTCAGAATATGGTAACAATGATCATACCTCAAGTGAACATTTTTCCAAGACAGTTTTATGAACACCCCCTTGAGACTGCTGAAATTCTGTCTCAAACTGCTCTTTGCAAGCAGCGATGACTAGGCACGCTTAGAGCAAGAGAACAGCAATTAGCTCTTAGAAGCTTCCAAGGCTTGTCTCCATCCACTTCTACTGCAGTTTCAGGTTTGGTCAGTCACTTGCCTGCAACCCTGGGGCTGTCCTCAGATATACACAAGGTTTTCACCGACATATGACACAGCAAACATTCAATCCAAATGTAGAGGGGACATGGTGTTTGGCCTCGTTGAAGTCACTTCAGACTTCAGTTTACACTGAAATGGCCCAGGGTGCACTGGCCAAACAGATCAGGTCAATATATTGGTCTGAAGCAAGGACAGGCCCTTCTGTTAAAGTTGACTTTCATGCTGTCCTCTCGTATATTTGTACCGGAATTAAATGGACACATTGACATCTTAATTCCGCCATATTTTGTATATTAGCCTGCCTCCTGCTATGTGGGTATAGATCCTTTTCAACTGCTTATTTTCTTGAACCCACAGACGGAATTGGCATTCTGTAGCTCTACCATGTGTCCGACACCATGCTAGATATTTTCAAGTACACTGTCTTTTGAATACATCACAACAGCCTGGTAAGGCAGTGATTTATCTCTTTTGCAAGTGAGAAACCAAGCACAGATGAGTAATTTGATCATGGTCAGGTGGCTGGTCAGTCACATGGGACTTGAGACTTAAAAAGTAAGTTCCCATGCTTTTGCTCATTTATTACAAAAGCTGCTATTAAACAACAATAACAACAAACCCCATGACAAACATGGTGTTGTAGAGTGTTATGGAATTTATATAAAACACCTTTATGTCTTATTGGGTTGGCCAAAAAGTCCATCTATAACATATGGGAAACTAGAGCAAACTTTTCGGCCATCCCAATATTTTATCTGCCTAACCCTCCTGGGAGAGTCTTTTATTCTTTCCATCTTTAGTTTGCAGGCAAAAACTTAAAATCAAAGAGGCTGTGTGAACTCAAAGTCATTGTGCTGCCTCTCATAGATTTAATATGTTGTATTGCTTGCTTTTATTGTAAAGTGGGCATGGGCGAGAAGACAGAACGTGAAGCCCAATGAAGAGAGCTTTTGCTTCCCCAGAGTCACAAGGTTACTTAGTAACTAGACCATAAATAGAATCCAGGACTCCTGAGATCAAGTCCAGCATATTTTCTTCTAGAGCTCATCATCGCTGTATTCTTCCAGGAAGAAGGAGCTTCCTACTCTTTGAGGCAACCAATTGTGTAGTAGAACAGTTTGCCAATTGGAAACCTGCATGGTTTCCAACCATGGAAATGTTGAAAAAAAAAAAAGTATAATACTTCTTCCAAAGATCTGATGACATAAAGCTTATTCTTCACACCCGACTTCTGAGTTACCACCTGTACATTCTGTCTGCTATTTTACATGTAGAATTAGCATAGTAGGTGCTCAATGAAGGTCTGTTGAATGAATGTGAATGTCTAGGATACAGTCTCTGTTTTTTTCATTGTTCTGATCCCTTTGTCCTAAACACACTCTCCCTTGGCTTTATTCTCTCAGCATCAAATTTTGAGCAAAAGCTATAGCAAGATGATTTATTAAGCACCTCATCTATTCTTTGCTAATATCTTGAAATGTTTCAGGTACTTGTGGTAAAGCTAAACATGGGATTTTTCTGTGTGTTTTTGTTCTGGGGGGTGGGGTGAGTGGAGCAAAGGTAGAGAGGGAAAGTAAGTACCACTGCTGGGAAACAACATCTCCTTGTGCTATGCTGGGCTACAAGAATGCAGCTAACTCTTTCCGGGGTAGACTTTCTCAGCTCACTCGGCTTTTTCGATGCCCTAAGAAGTCAGACTGCCTTGATCTCACCCTACCATTTGCTTTATGCTAATTTTGGAAACTAATTTATTCAACTGAGAATGACACCTAAAATCAGAAGAAGACAGCAGGCTCAGACAGGGTAATTAATGCCACACTGCGTTAACTTTCTGCAGCTGAGATAAATATTCACACATCTCCTGCTTGCTGGAATTTAGCTTCAAATACCCATCACAACAGCGGTAACGACTGCAGTCAACTCTCAATTATCCCCACTAATGAAGGGGAGCACTGGTGTGGAAAACCCTAAGCAGCAGATAATCCCAAAGTCTGACACTCTGATGCATTATATGTTTTGGAAATAGCTTTACCTTCCTTGTTGCAGAATCTTGAGACTGTCAAGAGCTAGAGGGGAACTAAGAAATCATTTGATCCAGAAATTTCTGACCTGACTTCTGGCAAGGTCACCATGGAGTCTTCAGGCTATTTTTGACATTCCAAAAAGCCTAAACGGAATCACACACTAACACAGCACATTGATATCTGTTGTTTTCTTTTGTCAGATCTGACCATATCTCTGCCTTGATTCAAATCATTCAAAGTCTCCTCACTACCCACAGGGTAAGGTCAAAGCTCCTTCACTGGGTACATAAGACCTATCAGTCTCATAGTCCATTAGAGCTAATAAATGCCCCTTTCCAGACAATGAATCAAAAGTCACCCTTCTGGTCACATATATCATGCTTAAAAAAAAAATTCTTCATGCTTCTGTCAGAACGATCTTTCTGCAAGGGATTTGGTCATACCCGTTTCCTGATTGAAACAACCCTCCAGGCTCCTTAAGTCCCCAGGGATAATGCAGACATCCCCTCAGAATGACCCATGAGGCCCTTTCAATGTGGCTCCCTCTCCCACTGGCTTCATCCACTTCCACTCTCTTTTAGGTCACACTTCTGCTCTGTTCTTTTGGTCCCCTTGAAAGTGAAAGTGTTAGTTGCTCAGTTGTGTCCAACTCTTTGCCACCCCATGCACTAGACCACCAGGCTCCTCTGTCCATGCGATTCCATGGGCAGAACACTGGAGTGGATTGTCATTCCCTTCTCCAGGGCATCTTCCCTACCCAGGGACCGAACCTGGGTCTCCTTCATCGTAGACAGATTCTTCACCCGTCTGAGCCACCAGGAAAGCCCCTGGTCCCCCTGACGTGGTAGGATTCCTCACCCTTGAGACTCTGCTTAGACAGTTTCTTCCACCTTTGAGGCTTCTCCTTGTCCTGCACCTATAGGTTCATACTTTCAGAACTAGTCCAAATAGAGGGCTTCTTGGACTGTGCAGGTGACACGGACCACTCTGCTCCCGGATTCCAGCAGCGCCCTGCAGAGATCCATGTCTACAAAGCCATCGCATTACCTCCTAGTGCTGTCTACATAGTGAGCTCTGCTGTACCCTTCCCATCAGTGTCCCACATCCTGAGCACAAGCTTGGCACCTGGTGGGCACACCAACTTACACTACAGAGCATGAGGGTGTAAACGAGTGAATGAAAAGTGCTTCTCTGACTAGGAGTTGGCAAACACTCGTGAACTTTAATAAGCTCATTTGTGAATATGGCATATTAATAACCTTTGTTTCTAGAGAACAACCAAGTAGACAGAAACCATGCAGTAAAGATGAAAACAAATCAACTCTCCAGCCTTTGACATCTGTTGAATACCCTGTGTTCTGGGAGATGCAGTGAAAGAGTACAAGCTCACTGATGTGAAATGGGGCAGATTCAGGCTGGTATTCCTACTACCAACTGCCTGCAGGCCACAGGGGACACACTTGCTCTTGAGCAAGTTTGATTTATTGCTCATTACAATGAGGGGAACCAGTGGCAAGTTTGGAAGAAGTGGTTAGAAAGGGCTTCTGTTGGAATAACCTTATACTAGATGTTTAGGTGGAGAAAGAAGTGGCAACCCACTCCAGTGTTCTTGCCTGGAAAATCCCAGGGACGGGGGAGCCTGGTGAGCTGCCGTCTATGGGGCTGCACAGAGTCGGACATGACTGGAGCGACTTAGCAGCAGCAGCAGATGTTTAGGGGGAGGGTCCAGAAAGTAAGGTTTCTCTCTGGGAAACCTTTCAGGAAGCATGAGTATGATTATGTTAATAATTCTTACCCGGGAGGCAGGAAGCACAGAGTAAGACTGAAGCCAGGAGGGAATAATGTTTGGTCATTTCTGGAGCTTGGACGATGTTCATGGCAGCAATGGCTTGAATGGGTCTTGACCCATCATGGGTGCCTTGTCTGATGCTCATGCGCTATGAAACTGTTTACATGCAGCAGAACACCAAGGGCCTAGCTGTGAGGGCTGAGCTTGCTCCTGGCTGTCACGCTGATGTTCTCTTTCCACTGTCACCTACTTAGTAACCTTACAACTCTGTGCAGGTTACTTAACCCTCTGGGTGTCAGTTTTCTCATCTGTAAAATGAGGCTAGAAGTCCTTATTGAGGGTTGAAGGAGAAAACACACATTGAGCACAGTCTGGCACAGAGAGATTATTCCCCAAATGGTAAGGTTTCTTCTATCTGGGAGAGTGGTTCTATCCTTCCTTTACAGAAGATGGTTTTCAGCCTAAAAATTACTGGTAGGTGGCTTTTCAAATTCCATCTCCTTCACTGATACTTCTTCATGGCACAACTGGGCTGTTAAGAGACCTGATAATGGCCCAGGATGTGTTCTGGGAAACTATGGGGAAAGAATGCTGGGTACATCTAAAGGACCTGGTTGCAGGGCCCTGAGGATAGCAGAGGATAGCAGGATGTGTCTGCAGACGACTTTAAGTATGAGGTATGAGCTCACGCCGAAAAACCACGTAGAATCACAGGATGAAGAGTATTAACAGACTACATATTTACAGAAACCAAATTAGAGTCTATAGAGGGCTTTACTTGTTCATGTCATGGTCTCATTTGGGCATCACAGAGTCTGTACCCTGGGTATTCCTAGCTCCTTTTACAGGGAAGAAGCAGGGCACCCTAGAGTTTGGTGACTGGCCCAAGGTCACTCAGCCAGCACAGGGCAGAACTGGGATATAATCCCATTTGTTACATTTTTAGTTTTTTTTATGGCAGTAAAATATTTAGAGCAAAGTATTTGCCATTTTGATCATTTTTAAGCATATAACTCAGGGACACTCATTATTAAATCTTTCTCTACCCCAAAGAGACTCTGTACCCATTAAGCAGTGACTGCCTAGTCCCCTTGACCCCTAACCCCTAGTAACTAGTCTCTCATCTACTTTTCCATCTCTATGAATTTACTTACTTCTTATTTTTAAGTCAACTTCACTAAGGTGTAATTTGCATACAATGAAATGTTCCCATTTGAAGTGTACAGTTTCATAAGCTGTGACAAATATATACACTTATCTGGGCCTCTCCACAGCCATCAAGCTATAGAGCATTTCCTTACCCTACAAACTTCCCCCAGGTCCTGCTCAGTCAGCCCCTCATTCCATTGTGGCCACGCTAATCTGCTTTTGACCACTGTAGGTTAGATTTGTTTTCTCAAGTGTCTCATATAAACACACCCAGGTCTTCCCTAAGCCCACTGTCCTCTCCACTGCCATGTAGAATGTCAAAGCGAAAAGGGCTCTCAGTCTGACAGTTCCTTTCCAGCAGGAAGAAATGAAGGCCTCTGGGTGTGAGGGGTATTTTACCGAGTCCACAGGAAACAGTGGAGAGCCAGGAGGGCAGCCCAGGGTCTGGACTCCCCTTTCCATGCATATTTCCTCACTCTCCCTACCTCTTCTCAGCCGTTTGGCTTAAAGTACAAAGGCACACAGTTTTCAGTCTCACATTTTCATGAGCTTGGGAAAGCCACCTCAATTGTGCTTGTGACTTCACATCCCTTTAAATTCACTGTGTTTGTTCTGGGGAAGCTTGGCCACATTGAGCAAAGGTTGGTCCTAAACAGATGATGAGTGGGGAGAAGACGCAGCATGCTGAGAAAGGCGGTCTTGGACGTGAGGTCACGCGCCATGCAACCTGGTTACTTAGCAAGCCCATTTCTGCCCCATCCTGGGCGCCTGGGGAGTGAGAGCCACGCGGAGCCAAGCTGGGGGTCAGACTGCAGCTGGGAGGTGAGCCAAAGCTTGAGGCCCTCAGCATCGCCCTGCCTAGGCAGCAACTTCAGCCTCGGGGTCTTTAAAGCCCTGACACTGGGGCCTACCTCAACAGGGTCTTCCATTTCCTGGCGTGGCAAAATGAAAAAGGGGATGGTAACCAAGGAGTAAAACTAAGGCGGAAAGAACTCAAAGTTCCATCTAGATCCATGAAAAATGTTTAGAGCCACAAAGACTCCAGGAATTTTCCAAATTGTCTGTACGAACTGAGGCAGGCATTCCACCTGGGTTTCCTCATCTCTACAATGGGGCTCGTAACACCAGTGGCATAGTCCCCTGTGTAATGTGTAATAAGTGAGCTCATATGACATAGAGAACTTTAACAAGTGGAAGGAGTCTGCCTTTCATTTTTACTCAAAGGAAAGGGAAAATGACAAAGCTTTCTGACTACTTTCAGCCTGAAAGTCTGGCTTTTAGGATAGGAAAGCCTTCAAAACAAAGGATGGATATAATGATAATACCTTAGAGACGGAAGTTGCTGCCAAATGCACTTGCTCCCAGGGGCCTCACGGGGCCAAAACCTGCTTGGTGAACACAGGTGCACAATCCGAGTTCCCAGGAGGTCCACACTCATTCTGATCAACTCTGTACTTCCCCAGTAAGAAGAATGATGGGCACCAGTAATCTGCTTTGCATGTTTACATCACTTTTTTTTTTTTTAACTTGTCATGTAGCAGATGAGGGCACTGAGGTTGTTGATGCCTGTTCTCTGCCAAAAGCAGGTGGGCCTGTCCTGAGTAGGCTCCTGGTGGTCAGGAGAGGGTCCTACACCTCACATGGAGAGTCACGGGAACCCTTAAAGTAGTCACCACATCTCAGGGACTTCTGGCCTCTCCTTCCTTAAGTGGGAATAAGGACAACCTGGGAGAAGGGTGCTGTTGGAAGACACTTCTTGAGGATTGGGTCTTCCATGCTCTAACTGGGTGACGCTGGACAAGTTAGAAGTCCTAGAATCTAGTAAGACCAAGAAGGGCCTGCTTTTCTGAAGAGAAGACCAAAGGCCAGAAGAAATGAAGCCATCTGCCTCACATCACAAGCAATTAAGTCAAACAGAGGCTGCTAAAACCCAGGCATCCTGGGCTTGGTTGAGTGCTCTTAAGCTCTCTAATCAGGGTCTAGAGTCAAATCCTAGCCTCTTTCCGTGTGATTCTTGTGATTTCAATGAGTTAGTAACCTCTCTACCTTACCTGCCATGTTTGTGAAATAGGAATAATCAAAATACTTAAGCGTGTCTCCCTGAGGATTGAACTAGGTGATGTTTAATGAAAGCGCTATAAACACGCTACTGATTTTTAAATTTGTCTAAGTAGTAGTAGTAAGTGCAAGGCTACTTGCATTACCTTCTGCAGGGTGATTCTAGAAACAATGAGCACGATCTAACTCCTCAGCAAAGGACAGCCCATTGGCCCATTTTAGTGACTACCAGTTCTTCTGTAAATAGTCTTCCTGGAACTCACCACCCAGTCCTTATGCGCCGTCTTTTGCTGTTTTCCTGCTACAACAGTAGAACAGATTAGCTCTGACAGAGGCCCGGACAGTCCACAAAGCATACCATAGTTCAGAGTGGTCTAAATGATCAGTGGATTCTGGCTCTGCCCACTACTCTAGGGGCTGAAAATCATGTTGAAATCTCCATCTCTGGGCCTTTGTCCTCCAGAGTCTCATGTTCAGCAGTCTACCAGCATCTGAACTTAGAAGTTTAAAGGAACCTCAAGAATACCTGGTCCCAGGTAACCTTGCCTTTTCCTCTGCTTAAGCCTATTGCTCTGTGTTCCTTAGCATAGTTCCTGGCCCATCTAGATCCCCAACGGGCAGGCAGGAAGCCGGGGAGTCATCCTAGTGCACGCCCGCCCTCTTCTTCCTCTCTTCCCACTTCCCTTCAGCCTTAACTTCCTCCTGATTCCACCTTTTCATATCCCTGGGCGTCAAGCCTACCTCGCTGCCCTCAGCCAGGCTTTCCCATCTCCTTCCTGGACCAGGCTGGCTTGTACTAGCTTCAGAGCACTACTATGCTCGTGTAAAGACGAGGTTATTTTCCATTTCTGTGGTTCTCTGTTTGAAGGCTTTTTTTGCTCTGTGATTCTATTTAAAAGCAAAATAGTAATAAAAATGCCAAATACGTGCTATTTTACTTTCAAAGCTTATAAAGCATCTTCTGATTCTAGGAGAGCCTGAGGAAGGAGCTGCTGTCAAGATTCATTTTCATTTATGTGTGAGGAGTGAGGTTCCAGGGGTTAGTTAAGGTCCTGCCTAAGATCACGTACTTAGGAACTGTAATTCAGACCCAAGTCCCCTGACTCTGGGCATCTGTTTTCACTCTTTCCTTGTTTTTTTTTCCCAAATCTCTCTCCCAAAGCATCTAAAGTTCTGCTTTTCTTTCCCTTGAACACTAAAAATCCATCAGGTAATATTTTATATGTCTTGGGTTCCCGCTATGAAGATTGGTCTTTAAAAAAAATGACAGTGGCTTATTATTTATGGCAATATCTATTGTTACTAAGGGAGACAGAGCAAACAATTCTCCATTGTTACAGATGCTACTTTGACTTGACAGCTGGGGAAGTCTGATAGGCAGTTTATTTACTTAGCTATTTAACCAAATAAATGTTTTCATTTTTCTTTCATCTCCTCAAAAGCTAACATTTCGCCCTTAAAATTGCTTCAGCAACACATCAGTGGAGTATAAATTACCTGCCATTCCCCCACCAGCCATTATAATATTATTTGGGTTCTTTTTTTGTGCCCTTGTTGACCCAGTCTTTCAAAGACACGTGATTCTCCCAGAGGGGAGGGGAGGGGAAAACATGAAATAATTGAAGATATTCTCCCTTATTGCTAAAACAGAAATGCTGTTTGAGATTGGCTCCAAAGCGTCCACCTGCGAGGACGGAGGCTGTCTGTTTCCTCTTATGAGGGTGCGATATGGTTTTAACTTATCAACAGATGTCACCCCCTACCTACTCAGAATTGTGCGGGCATTTCTAATAAAAAGCAGCTGGTGATAATGACTGCAGTGGCGATAAGAAGGCTGAGACTGGTGCTTGCCAACTGCATGGAGGCAGAGGGGAAAATGGAGCTGTGGACGTAACTCGCCCTGCATGGTGTCTCCTTTCTCCAAATGCCTGGAAAGGCGCTAAGAAACTGCAGTCCGTAAATTTCCGGTTGGGTGGATGGGTGAATGGAATGGAGACAGAAAGATCAAATGTGGCTTGTGCTGTATTGAAGGAGGGGCCCAGAAGCCCCTTTTGGACTTCCGTCGTGGGTGTCTTGGGAGCTTCCCTTGTAGCTCAGTTGGTAAAGAATCTGCCTGCAAAGCAGGACACCTGGGTTTGATTCCTGGGTCAGGAGGATCCCCTGGAGAAGGAAACGGCAACCCACTCCAGTATTCTTGCCTGGAGAATCCCATGAACAGAGGAACCTAGCAGGCTGCAGTCCATGGGGTCACAAGAGTCAGACACGAGTTAGCGACTAAACCACCACCACCACACACGGGTGTCTTGCTGGATGTGTCAGCAAGGCTGGCATTGGCCTCTTGGCATGTGATCCCTGATAGGCTGTTGTGAAATTGCCAGACTAAGCTTTCAAAGGGAGAAAACTGTTTCATTGAAGATTACAGCCCAGCCATCCTTTGGAGCTGGGAACTACTTATTATGATTTACATGTGAATATAAGATAAGGTTGCTCTGTTTGGAGAAGTGACAGTTGGCCCCCGTGAGGCCCTAAAAGCGGTCATTCTGATTATGGGGCAGGGTGAGCCAGAGAACTAAGAAATAGGGTTTTTCATTTTCTTTTTTTCCCGAAGCTCTTTTAAGGCATATTGAAAATTAATTACCTGCAAATAGAAAGTACAAGGGAGAAGGCAATCGTACCCCACTTCAGTACTCTCGCCTGGAAAATCCCATGGATGGAGTGGGCTGCAGTCCATGGGGTCATGAAGAGTTGGACACGACTAAGTGACTTCACTTTCAATTTTCACTTTTATGCATTGGAGAAGGACATGGCAACCCACTCCAGTGTTCTTGTCTACAGAATCCCAGGGCCAGGGGAGCCTGGTGGGCTGCTGTCTATGGGGTCACACAGAGGTGGATACAACTGAAGTGACTTAGCAGCAGCAGCAGAAAGTACAAAGCAAAACCTTTCAGGCAATGGCCTGGGTCCTTATGGGGGAATTTATTCAACTTAAGGACATAAGGACTAAATGTACAAAACCCAAGGGAGTGGTAAACCATGTTTATTGAGTACATGTGATGATGGTTTGGGGTGGTGGTGATGGTGTTGGTGTTGCTGATGGCAACCAGCAGCTCGGCTACTTTCCGTGTGTCAGACACGGTGTTAAGGATTCCAGACAGATCACTTAGTCCAAACAATAACCTCAAGAGGAAGACTACTTTTATCCTTATCTTTTTAAATAAGATAGAGAATTATTATGACATCTCATCAGGGTCACATAGCTCATAAGTGCCAGATTCGGAATTCGCTCTTGTTCCAGAATCCAGTTTAAGCTGAGTACTGAGTGCCTATCTCAGTTAAGTAATGAATACACCAGGCCCTGCCAGCGGATAAGCATGCCAAGACTCAACAGCAAGTATGATTCTTGCCCAAGATTTCCTGCTACTAGGTAGCTGAGCTAGAATTTGAACTCAAGTTCCAGGTTCTGAGCTCTTCCCACAAGATTGCGCCACATCCATTCACAACTCAGCCCTGGCCTGGGGTTTTAGACAGAGCACCAAACACAACACAGGATAGGCCGAAGTCCCACGGAACAGCTTGCACAACTCTCTCAAGCAGGACAGACTCGTAAAGATGAGGGTGTGAGGCATTGGTCTGCAAATGCTGTCTGTCATCTCTGTGCTCTAGAAGTTCAGTTTTAGGGTCAGGCGTTGGCTATTATGCTGATGAATGGCTCTTGTTACCCCCATTTCATTCATCACATTTTCCAAGGCAAGGGTGAGCATGTGAAACAAAACATAGGAAAGGGGTAGAAAAACCTGTCGGGGCATCTTCCCAAGGTGTCCACCCATCATACCCAACTTCGGTCTTTCCTGGAACATCAACTGTCTATTATCACAAGCTCCCAAATAGTTCTGCAAGACTACCTTTTTCGATGGGCATTTGTATTGCATGATTGTATTCTTGTGTGCTATATACTGTACGGAGGTGAAATGTGGCAGAACATACGGTATGTGAGATTCTTGAATCATAAAATCTATGAACAAAACACACTTTGAAAACACTCTATGAGCTTTCAATAACTATCAAAATAACTTACACACAAATGGCAACCGATTCCAAGGTAGCGTCAGAATCCATTTATGAACAGTGAAAACTATTTACCATTTTAATGGTTCTGACCATGCTGCTCAGGCCTAAAAATGGAGCTCTGTCGGGTAGGGCCTTGCGGTCCTAGGCGTTTATGGAAAACTAGACAAGCATCTGAAAATTGAAGACATTTGTCAAGGAGTGACCTTAGACATCATGTCTGGGTAACAAGGGGGTACTTCTGTCTCCTGGGAAAGTTGGCTTCATCAGCCCCTCTTTCTTTCCATCAAATCAGATGTATTGAAATTCAAGTGCCTAAACCCACTTCTAGCAAATGTAAGTACACCTCTCTCAAAGTTGCTGCTAATGGAGTCTGAAGTGGTTTGGTGGCAAACCACTGGCTGTCACACAGGTGCAAACAGCAGAGCCTCAGAAGCAAATGCCACACGTCTTTGAATTCCACTTTCAAAGCTCTGAATTCCACTTTCATGTCAGAAAGGGTGTAGGGCCCCTTGTGGCCAGACAAGATAGGCTACCATGATCTCACATCTCTATCAATTCCATTTCAAGCACTGCTTGTTTTGTCCTTAGTCTGCCTTCTCGGTGTGTTTAGCTGGTGATTTTCTGTTGTTTTTTTTTTTTTAGATTGGGTGTAGGCAAATTCTGTGACACACTGCTGAAGGGGTCTAAGCATCTGGACCACATCTCACTGAGAAAGAATGTGTCCTTCTCAGAATGTTGATGCTTTCAGACACTGAATCCACAGCAAGCAGCTCTGACCATGCCTCACCACCTCCCCAATCAGAACATATCAGTGATAAAATAGTATGATCATTCCCCACTCCTCACCTTTACCCCTACTCCCCATACATGTCAAAGGTCATGCATCCATGAGGATAAGCAAGGTGGGAAAACAGACACCAGGCAGGGTGAGATGATGCAAACATCAGGGATACGCTCAGGCCAGGAAGATGGTGTGAACATCAGGGATTCAACTTCAGAGGCAATGAGCAAGCAAAAGGGAGAGCAGATGGCTTAAGGGTGGGAGATAAAAGGACAGATACCTACCCAGACCTGTGCTATCTAGCTACCGGCCTGTGGACTTATATTATCACCACTGGGCTCCCCACTGGGCTCACCAAAGGGATCACTGTTGGATGAGGCCTGTGACCCATCAGGCTAGAACACAAGAAGATAACACTTTTTTTTTCTTTTCAGTAATTTAAAATAGAAGACAGCAGGGTACATTTTCATGCACACATATCATCCATTATTTTAAAGAAGGCAGCACTCCATCGTGAGGATGCCACTTCTGCAAATGTGAGAACTTGCAACAGCGTAATGAAAGGATAAATTTTCAGCGGTTCATTTGAACATAAAAGAAAACCCCTTTAGTCACCCCTTTAGAACCTGAGAGTCTGAGTCAGCATTCTTTTCTACATAGGCTTCCTCATGCATTGTTCATTTTAGATACAGAAGTTTTAAATGGAAAACAAAGAAACAACTCAGAAAGAACAAACAGGTCACTTACAGCTTCTTGCTCTTCACTTTTGCTGGGACTCTCAAAGCCCTCTTCAAAGATGTCATCGGTGGTCGGATCACTGGCATGGGATGCAGATGATTTGGATGGAGAGCTCTGTCTAGGGGCTGGGGTTGGAGCTACATGGAGACCATACAAAAAGAGAAAACATCCTAAGTGTCCAGAGGCAACTGTTTGTACCCCACATAAACCCCAGGGATCTGGTTATGTTTGAGTCAAATCCCAGGACACCTCTTCCCATCACAAGTCAAATCAGTTGAACAGTTTAATCTCTCTTCTGTATCTATTTATCCTGTCCTCTCACATACTTGACAGTCAGGAGAAGCTGGTCCACAGAGATGGGTGAGGCAATGGTCCTCAAGAGATGTTCCCTGGACTGGTAGCATCAGTCACATTTGGGGACTTGTTGGTAATACACATTCTTGGACCCTACCCTAGAAACCCTGCTGAATCAGAAACTCCATGTTTCCACAGACTCACATTGAGACCCACTGGACTATATTTTTTTCTCTTTCTTAATTTCATACAATTATTTCAATAAGAATAAATAGAGACGAGGACAGTGCAATGCATTCACTGGATGCCTTCCATGTATCAGAGGCCATCAAATTTCACAGACAATATCTGTGATCCTCATAGAACTATTTTGAGGTAGGGGTTCTCCAATTTTACAGATAAGGACAGTGAAGGTTGCTAAATTGCTCAAGGTCTCACACTTGGAAAGAGGTAGAAGCAGGCTTTGCATCCTGGCATGTAAAAGGTGTCTGATAAACCTGTGTGAGTGAAGAGTGTCTCAGTGATCTAGGGAAATGTACACGGCTGAAGGCAACTTCACAGCTGATGCTTTTTTCCTCATTCCCTAAGGATCACATTTTCTGTCCTGACCTTCCCACAATTTCCTTGTCTTCTTTATTCCAGATGTTTATAATAAATATGCCACTGGAAATCACCTTCCATCCCATCATTTCTAACTTGGCATGGGAAATACTCCTCACTGGCTCAGCTCCAAGGTAGGGGGACGAGAATAAGACTTGATTTAGTAGTTGAACTTCAAAAGCCATTGATAAGGTCTCCCTGCCATTACTTCCCAAAATTTACAAAATCCGGCTGCTCATCAGACAGTGAGTGATTACAAAACTTAGTGAGTTGCTTTTGCAACTCTAACGTCTTTAGAATGACGTTATTTACTGCTTGTCAGTGAGGTAGACACGGAGCTGGGCATTCTGCATTCATCACGCCCTCTAATAAAACACTGCAGGTGCTACTGTACCTGCTGTCTTTTTCTGATGAAGAAACTGCCACTCATAGAGATGAAGTGACTTCCTCAGAGTTAACACAACTATGAAGAAGCAGGAGCCCTGGGAGTTAGCGCAAATCTGATGCTCAATCCCACTGTGCTTTCCTATTTCTTTCCGAGGATCACTTTTGGTTCTGCTCCACCCAAAACATTTGAAAGGTGATGCTGATGGACAGAGGATATAAAGATAGGCTGCACTCATTTTCTTTAAAACACAGGATTTTTTTTTAATTAAAAGGAAGTAGGTTTAAAGAGATAATCTATGTGAAAACACCTTCATATGCAGCACATGCTTAATATTTATTAGTGAAATTGGATTCTGAAGTGAGTTTGATGTGGTAAAGGCTACTTACCACATTACTTACTTACTAAAGGCTAAGAATCCTGACCAAGCCACCAATACTGAGAGGTATATTGCTCATACTTACTGGATGTAATCAGTGGAATGCAAAACTGTTTATTTAGGCAAGCGTTTAACCTTTAGAAGGTTTTATAGAATACCTCTATGCTCTAAAACAGTAGTTCTCAATCTGAGACAGTTTTACTCCCAAAGGGACATTTGGCATTATCAAGAGTCATTTTTCGTCACCATGGCTAGGGGAAGGGGATGTGACTACGAGGCATCCAGTGGGTAGATGCCACGGATGCTGCTAAACATCCGCAATCCATAGGACAACCACCCACAATGAAGAATCATCTGGCCCCAAATCTCAACAGTGCCAAGGATACAAAACCTTGTTCTGAAACATAAGAGTTACTAAGTGGCTTTTGTTTTGTTCCTTTTCCTTCATTCTCTACAATCTTCCAAAATACCTCCCATGTGCTAGATACCACAAGAGCATCAAAAAAGCGTAGCAACACGAGGATGACTAAGACATATTCCCTATCCTCAAAGAACTTATACTTCCCTCTTTTATATGTAGCTTGCACACCAGCCCTTTGAAAGAGAAACACTTGCTTTCAAAAGATGCTTGCTTATTTATGCACGGCTGTTATTTCTTTAGCGTTTCATTTTTTTAAAATTCATGATTCTTCCTTGAAACCCTGTGAGTTGGAGTAAATAGAGATGCCCCCACCACGTAGATGATATGGCCTAAGAAGAAGTAGGCTATTTATACCCATAGAAGAGGTTCATTTTCAGAACAGCATCCCGGACCTGGCTGAAGTGACATTATCTAATTGTGTTACCAATTTAGATTCTTTTAACAGTTCATGGTATTGGCTAAGCAGTGATCCATATCATCTGACAGCCATGAAAATGCCAGCCTCACTGTGCCATGAGCCTTTGCCTCCCCTTCACCAACTGTTAAGGCACAGGCTGATCACTGGGCACCTTCCCGGGTTGGTGTCGAGCTAGCATCAGTGTACCCCAGTGTATGTGGATGCTGTCTGGCTACATGGTACTGGTTTGCCAGAGGCTGGCAGTAGAAAAGTGAGTTGGGGGAGAATCACTGAATGCCACAAACAGGACAAGGCACACAGCTTTCGAAGCCAGCTCACTTCTCCTACTCAAGACACAATGGAGGTTACAAGGAGTCACACACTTGCTCTACACTTGGGGTAGAGAAGGCAGGATTAGAAGCTCAGTCCAGGACTCTGCATAAATCCACTAGGTGTGCCCTAACGATGATGATAAAAATACTTCCAACTCTGTGAGGGTTGTGATGTTTTAGTACGTGTACCACTGAATGCTTTCCATGACCCTTAGCTTGAGAAAGTTGAGGAAACTGAGGCACAAAGAAATAAAATGACTTGCTCGTTGGCACAAAACTAAGAAGTAATCAAGCTGCTCTCTGGGTTCCTAGTCCAGAGTGTTCTGCTACATCAACTTATTTTTTTTCCCCTTTGACTATCTAAAGCTTTGAGCCAAATTCTGGCTGCTACTCAACCTGTTGTGGGAGGCTTTATGACTGCTCTATCTCTGGTCTGCATTTTCTCCTGATCGTAACTTTCAATTTTTTATCCTTGTTCCTAACAATTTTTAAATGCACATACTCCCATTCAGTTGTAGTTCAATAAGCCATACTCAAAACTATGTGTCAGAGCTGGGATATACATACACAAATACAAGAAGGAGTGAAGGAACAAAACAGAAGGGGCAGGGTGACATTCTAGAAAAATGACAGGCTTGTATTCAATTCTACCCGTTTGTCTATCTTCTTTGTCTTTGGATCTCACTTTCATTATCTGTCAAACAGGTCTAACAAAACTTGCCATAAGCATCATTAGAGTATAGAAATAACACATATAAAGCCCATGGAGAAGGTACATATAATTGGCAGCTAGTAGTGGGAGGCTACTGTTGGTGGTAGTCATAGTGATATAAACACAGAGCCCTGTTGGATGAACTGAGGTGGTTTCTCTGACACCAGAAATAGGGCATCAGTTGCTCCCAAGGGTTTACGTCTCCAGAGAAGGACACTCACGTGAGTTGGTCGACGGCGTGGTAGAAGTCACCGGTGTCAAGTTCAGCTGGGAGATGTCAAAGTCATCACAGTCATCTGCGTCCTGTGCCACCCCGACTTTGTTGAAGTAACTGGAGAAGGCCTCTGAGGTGCAGCTGAGGGAGGGCTGGTCGGGCTTGCGGGAGGGCACAGGCGGAGGCTGGGCCATCTGGAAATCCTTAAACATTTCTTTGCCCATCTTCTGCCTGGCCTTGTCGGTCTGTGGACTGGACCTAGCGGAGTCTCCCGTGGCTGGGACGGTTGCAAGGGGAGTGAGGGGACCTTGGAACATGGCAGCTGGCAAAGGCATAACAGTTTGTGTGGGCATGAAGGCGGCTGGCGGAAACTGCCCGGCCACGGTGGGCCAGGGCTGCTGAGTGGCAGGGAAGAGACCCGGCTGGCCCCATGCGATGGGCTGAGCCCCCGGCATCACCTGAGTGACTGGCGGCTGGGCACCCATGGCGATCTGCTGTTGGACAAGGGGCTGCTGGCCCCAGAAGGATGGGAGGACGGCTCCCATAGCAACATAACCTGCAGGCGTGAAAAAGAAGAGTTAGGAGCCCTGGGCAGGAAGCATTCAAGGGGCCAAGTGACTGGCAGAAAGGTATCAAGTGTCTACTCAGTGTCAGGCTGTGTGCTAGGAGGCAAAGGTGGGTATGACAGAGGTCCTCGCTTTTCTGGAGTCTGCCTTCTACAGTTGTGGTCAGGAAAAACTTCTCTAAGGAGATGACTTGTAAGTAGAAATTAGAATGCAGTGAGGGAGCAAGCCAGGCAGGCATGTGGGGTAATAATAATAATAATGGTATAGTTCTTAAAGTAGTTATGGTCTTAGAATTCTTAAAGGCTTCTGACATCATACAGCTCAGGAACCAGTGTGCTCAGTGGGAAGGGCAGAGTGCTGGAAACAGGCACATCTGGGTTTGAATCTTGCTTCCCCTTTTTGTCAGACTGAGGGTACCCCCATTGTTTCTGCTAAGAGTCAGACTCTTTGTTGTAAAATCGGGTTACAACATCTTCCTCTACTGCATCAAAACCGTGTGCAAAACGATGGAGATCAAGGTTAAAATTCAGACTGCCACTTCTATCTATGGAATCTGGGGAGAGCTTAAGAAGGTCTCTAAGCCACTCCTTATCTGTAAAATGGGCAGAAAATACCTTCTGCCTTGTTGGGTTAAAGACTGAGATTATATATTTAAGATACGGAGAATGGTAGCTGACATAGAATGAATACTGAGTAAATGTTAACCATTTGAATCACAGCCTATAAAATTACTTAATACCTTCCTTGATATGTAATAAACATGCAATAAAAGGTAGCTCTAGGTATTATTATATATTATTGTCATGCTAATCTTAGAGATTAAAAAATGTAGTTTAGTAATCTATTTAGGAATATCACATACAGTGGCATAGATGGGTCACTGCAAAACTCTAGGGAGTATACTCACATTACCATAATTTTTTGCTATAGTGAGATAGAATTGTTTAAAAGGAGTACAAGTGATACTCTATACCATGATAACAGAATCAACCTAATTTCCACTTACTAAGTGCTTACAGCATGTTAGGTATAGTATTAGGTGCTTCACATCTTCACAAAAATCTCTGCAGGGTCAGTATCATTATCTCCATTTTAGGGATAAGGTGATTGGTGCTCAGAGAGAAAAGTAACTCGTACAGGGTCACAGAGCAGACTTAGGCTGAAATTAGGGTTTGAACAGAGGTTATCTGTCTCCAAAGCCAGTATTCTCTCCATTGCCCCCTACTACCTCACCCAAATGGCCAAGACTGACTTCTGATCTTAGCACAGCTCATGAAGCTGGTCCAATCACCAGATGTTTTAGCTTACTGTGGGCCTGGAGGAGACACCCATGTCCTTCCAGGGGTTCCTACCCTTCTCAAGGTACAATCAAGCTCAGGAGACAGACAACCAGTCTAGGCAGAGTAGAGGATGAAGACTGATCTCTCAAAATGAGCATTTTTATGGCTGCCAGAAGGAATCTGCAGGTATAGAATGCTGAGACCAGGCGAAAAAGAAAGTGGATGTATGGCATCTTAGCAGCTTCCAGAGGGAAGACAAGCAGACGCCAGGGCACTGGGCATGACCTGGGCTGCTGCTGACTCTGGTGAACCCAGAGAAGTGACACGTGGGCTGCCTCACTCATGCGCCAGCCTCAGATCCACCTGCCCTTCATCTGATTTGTTCATAAGAGATGGAGCCAACTTTCAAAGCCAGTCCATTTCCTTATAAGGTGCGAGGAGGCTCCAGAAGGGGCAGACACAGAAACACAGGCTTCTTGCTAATTAACTGTGTTCAATACTTTTATGGAATGAGGCAAGGGTGGCAACAAACAAAACAGACAATATCCTTATCAGATCACCTTGGTCCTAGTGCAAGGAAATGAGAACACATACTAACACTCTACTTTTCCTCTCTGAGTACCAATCACTTTATCCCTAAAATGGAGATAATGATATTGACCCTGCAGGGATTTTGGGAAGTGCCTAAATACCTAACATGCTGTAAGCACTTAATAAGCGGAAATTATATTGTTTCTGTTATTAAAGTATAGAGTATCATTTCTGCTCCTTTTAAAATGATTATATCTCCCTGTAAGAAAAAGTGAAGAGTTATTGGTTCTGATAGCTTGCTTATGTTGTCTATCATAGAATAATACAATGACTTAAAGGTAACAATAAAGAATTCTGCAACTTTGTTTTTCTTATTTTCCCATTGACTTTGACAGAGTTCAGTGGTTCTTGATGGGAGCTCTACTGCCTCCTAGGGGATGATTAGAAAGTTCCTGGGGTGTGTTTTGGTTGTCAGGAAAACTTGGTGGGGTGGGAGGCAATTGCTGACATTTAAAGGTCAAGAGCACTGACACCAGACCTCCTATGATATGGAAGATGATGTACATGACAAAGAATTTGTGATTATTTGAGTGTACTTTGAATCTCATGGAACTTTAAAGTGTCTTTGCACAGTTTTAATTTTTCAGAAATGCATATATTGGGAAAGATTGTATTTTGCTTCTTTGGAACACAGTCAAGAGTTAATCAACAACTCGGAAAATTGTGGTCCCTGTTCCTGGCACTGGAGACAGCATTAACACTCCTATTCTGGTTGGTCTATTCCATTGTTGGTTTTAGGTACACACACATCTGACCACTTAGTATGTGTTCTAGTGTGGTGGCACCTGGGTATTCCCTTATGAAAAGACATATCTTGTTATTATACATTTGCTTTTATTTCTTCTATTACAGTTAGCGCACTATATTGATTCTTGAACAACTGTGTAGGTAGTTTATATTCTTGATGAATTTCATTTCACAGTATTAAAAGAGATGTCATAGATGCTCGTTATAAAAAGGGGCACTGAGTCTAAAAGGGGAAGACTTGCCCATGGATCTTCCCAGCATGCCAACCTTGAGGCCCATTTTGGTAAATGGATGAAAGGCTTCAGTCTCTAGTCAGACTTTCGTGCTTAGCTTCCATCCCACCCTCCTCACTGCCAACAGAGGACTATTCTAAAACGCAAATATGGTTGGCCCTTGAATAATGCTCAGGTTAAGAGCACTGAGTCCTGAGCAGTGGAAAATCCACATGTAACTTATAGTTGACCCTCCACGTACCTGGTTCTACACAAATAGAATCAACCAACCTTGGATCAGACATAGCACTCCTGCAGTATTTATTGAAAAATGTCCACATATAAGTAGACCCGTGCAATTCAGGCCTTTATTGTTCAAGGGTCAGCGGTACAGTGCTTCATCACCTAGAAAATGATGCCTAGAGACAGTAGCTTGTCTTTGGGGCCATGGGGTCAGCCCCTCCCCACCTCCTCACCCCATGTCCCATTGGCTCTCTCATTGGCACCCTCCTCTGTAGCAGCTGCAACCACCACCTGCCCCCTCCTCTGCTGACCTACCTACATGCCAACCCATCCCTGCTTCCTCACATGACTGTCTCTCCCCTGCTCTTGGAGACTCGGTTCAGCGTCACCTCTGCCCTCTACCCTCGGCTGGTTCTCCTCTGGTCATGTACAGTTCCTTAAGGTCATCTCTATCATGGTGCACATAACAGTCAAAAGTGACGGTGTTGTAACTGCACAGTGATTTTGTCTTCCCTCATTAGACGAGAGAGCCCCTGTGGTAGGAACCTTTTATTTCTTTCTGCCTCCCACATCTGTGTCCAGCACAGCTGTGGGCACACATCCACTGCTTCATAAATGCTGAAGGCTGGGAAAAGGCTCTAGACAGAGGTGAGTAAGTCACAGTGGAATAAATACCTTCACTGCCTTTCTCTAAGTGTCCAAGTCAACTCCAGCAGCCATACGTGCTATGATCTCTGATGAGTCAGTCTACTGTTAGTGGCAGGCTTCCCCCCGCCCCCCAATCCTTTTCTCCCTTTTTTCCACAAGGAACCAACAGATGGGCTGTACACACTTTTCTGGAGAGAGCTGTTAGCATGTCTCCCTGGCTTTATGCCATCTGCCTCAGACCAAAGTACAATATTCAAAAGAAAAAAAGATAGCAAGGGTAATTAGGTATCATGTTTGGGAACTTGCAGGTCTCACTTGCTTTTCCTGAGGGGGTCCTGGAAGTGGGGGCTTTCCCCGGACCTGTGAGCTAAGGTTCTCTGGCCACGCGGCACTGTGTGTCCCTAATGGGACACCTCGGTGGCAGGGCTGAGCCAGCATTAGACATGGGGAGCCGCTGCGTGGCTGCCACTGCAGCCACTTAACAGCTTAGTAACTGTTTACTCGCTAACATTCAACAGCAGAGGAAGGAAGTGCCAATGAGCATCTGTTTATGCCATGGAGTTCAGATCAATCATAAATCTCTCTCTGCAGTGAAAGGAACCACCTGCATTACTGCCTTGCAGTTAGATTTTTACAAGTGTTGAAAACTGCAATTTATAACCAGATGCTGGCACCTGGGAATACCCTCATTATTTGAGGGGGTAAAAAAAAAGACAGACTAAAAGATGATAAAACACTGAAAACTGAAGGGTTTCTCCAACATATATACAGAACTCTCATCTACATATGTCATTTGATGCATTTGTTCAAAAGTAATCCTCCTGGGTGGCAAACACTGTTTGTCTCTGGAGATTCAGTGAAGAACAAGACAGTATTAAAAATAAATAAATTAATAAATAAAATGAAGTGAATCCTTACCCTAGTAGAGCTCAAATTTTTTGTGAAGCTGATCCTTCAAAAAGCCTCTGGGGTGGCTGTTATTAATAGCTTTTTAACTGGGACTTCCCTGGTGGTCCAGTGGCTAAGACTCTATGCTCTCAATGCAGGGAACCTGGGTGCAATCCTTGATCAGGGAACTAAATCCCACCTGCCATAACTAAGATCTGGCACTGCCAAATAAATAAATCAATATTGAAAAATATCTCTTTAATCTGCATACCAGAAACTGACATCTTCCAGAGTGGAAGGTTTGACATGGCTACCCAGAATATGGGTAGAAGAGTCAGGATCCCTGGTGAGTAGGGCAAAAAACTTTTATTGAGTGCTTATTATGTAAACACTGCCAGGTACTGTTTTAATGTTTTACTATATATGATTAACTCAGGAACAGCTTGATTAGGTAGAGTGATCATCCCCATTTCACAGATAAGTTCCCTGAGGCTCTGAAGTGATACAGCTGAGTGTCACACAGCTTGTTAGGAGAAGGGTCTGTATTTATAGAGTATACTTTCCAGCTCTTCGGGCCAGCTGTGCCATGGCTCGGAAGGTCAAAAACCTAAACTTTATTACATGCATTTTTTTTTAAGGGAACATCCCAAGAAGGAAAAGGAAAAAAAAAATGGTGAAAACAAGACATATTTTCTTCTACTTTCGATGTCAGAGTAATAATAATACTCGCATTTTCTACACAAAGCATTTACAACATGCCAACATTTTTCACAAGCACTTGATTTTATTTCCTCATTTAATTCTCAGGATATTGTTGCAAGGAAAGTATTATTTTAAATTCAGTTATAAAAATGAAGAAACTCTGGCTCTGACAGGTTAAGTAATTTGCCCAGGAGTCTAAAGCTTATAGATAAATGGCTGAGCCAGGGCTCAAACTCAGCCTGTTCACTGCGCTACACACCCCAGGTCATTTCCCACATCCCTGTTGCTGGCAGGGCAATTAGGGACAGTGAGTTGGAGATCCAACAGCTGCAGAAGATTTTAAGACCAATTAAAGGAAGAAGGCAGACAGTTTACCACCACCTGAAGCCCAGTTTTGTTTCTCAGCAGAGTTTAAGTAGAGTAAGAAAGCAAAAATACGCTAACTGAAATTAATTTTAGGTTTACATTGTAAAAACTGACATCTTGGAGGTAATCTATCATTTTTTTAAGCAGCTAAAGAAACAGAATTTGAATGGGTGGTTTGTCCACAGTGCGCAACATGGCTGAGCAAGTGGTAAGATTGTAAACTAGAGTTCTTTAAAGCCAGAACCTGGCCCCGGCTGGGCAGAGGGCCCGGAGCAGTACAGGCAGGTTCTCAGGCATTTTAGTCAAGTGTTAGGGCAAGAACTGTCTCCAGCCTCTCTTGCTTACAGAGAAAGGGGGTGGAGGCTGCGAGGGGCCACCGGGAGTACTCTTGACCTGACGCCTTCCTGGCTCATAACACATGTTTGCACAAGCCCCTCCTCCTGACCATCACCTCCACTCATTTTCATGTTGTTGTCCATCTCCCCACTTGAAAGTAAGCTCTCTGTGGCCAGGGGTCTGTGTCTGTTGTAATCACTGACACACCCGACATTTATGGCATGAACATGCCTGAAAATGAGTAAATTTGATGCCTAGAGGTCCCATCCCCTGTCCCAGTATATCTTCATGAATCAAATAATGGGGACAAAGCATGGTTATTCTGAATGCAAGGCTGACAGCACAGGAAGATTGCCCATCTTGGATGGAAAACTATTATTCTTACTTAAAACAACAGATTCCATTCCCAAGGACACCATTCCCAAGGACACCATTCCCAAGAACATTTTAATATCCAGTTTAGGTAAGGAAAACTATTGCCACTGTTCCATTTTAGGTTTGTGTAAGACAGATTTGATCGGGAAGCTTAGCAATTAAAGACATTTCTAGGTTACCTATAGATTTTCAGCTGTAAGTTAGACATATTAGCTACCAACCTCTGTTCCTTCTAGAAGTGGTCCTTCAGCTCAGGAGGAATAACTATTTCAGAACAGAGTATGAAATTTTAATTTCACTTTTAAGTAATAACAAGGTTTATATCTGGTGGCAAGAATTTGTTTCTAACACTATATAGTTAAAGGTAATTATTTATAGAAAAATGCAAGAAGTTGGTATTTTAAAACATACCAACTTGGTCATTTATACATATAAAGCAGAAAAAGAAAGGTAAAGCCACATATTTCAAGTATATAGTTAAGGGGAAAAAAGTCTTAAAGAAGCCCTGTATGCAAACAGCATAAGTAATACCATCTATCTCTGACTCAATGGACATGAATTTGAGCAAATTCCGGGAGGTAGTGAAGGACAGGGAAGCCTGGTATACTGTAGTCCATGGGGTCACAAAGAGTCAGACACAACTTAGAGACTGAACAAAACCAACAGCAAAATACCACCTTTGGCCATGTCCAGGTAGAATGGGCTGGCTTCATGGACTGCCTAATGCCATGGAAACAGGATGCCTCAGACCCCACTGATCTGAGCCTGCAACACTGTTACTATATGTGTTTTAACCCTGTTGTAAAAGAATATTTGGAAAATAGAACGAATACTCTCTAAATCACTAAGCCCCATTGCAGTTCACTGTTCACTGTCAGCAGAACTCCTAGGTGTTGCTCTTTGCATGGGGAACCTCCACCCCTTCTATCCTTAGATCTCAAGAGGTCGGTGGAGCATACCTGCCTGTTCCCCACCCCACCGTCCCTGCATCCAACTGGGCTGACAGTGCCAATCAGGATCTGCTCTGATTCACACGGCTGTGTGTGCGCTGAGCCCCCCAGAGCTATACATTTGGTGTCTTGACCTTTCAAGTTCAGAATATGACTGGTTTCCATTCACCCGCATACCAGAGCTTGGTAAGCATACTACTCCCTGCCCATGGCAGCTTCTCAGAGTCACCTGAAGAGTCACAGGGAGAGAATGGTCATCCCACAAGTGTCTGGCATAACCTGGCAGCTGGTTCAGTCAGGCGTTTCTTTTCTTTGGTGAATGGAGGTGGGAGGAAGGTGAGAAAGGGCTTACCTGAGGGTACAGCAGCAGTGCCAAAAGGTACAGAACCAAACATGTCTGCACTCGCCGGGAGTGTCTGAGATGAAGACGGGATAAAGGCATCACCTGGAGTTGCAGGAGTCTGTCAGACAGAGAGGGGCAGGAGGGCGTGAGGCTGCTGGGAGAGTCTTACTGCTGGCCAGGACGGAAGGCAGAAGGCCCAGGAGTTAAGGGGGGGATGCTGCAGAAGCAAGCCCTGGTCCAGGCCACATTTTGTGAACTGCAGACCATGAGCTGCTATGCATACAGAGCATAAAATGAGAAAATCAATACCTATCTCCAGAGCTGCTGAGAGGCTTCAATGAGATAATGCATTTAAATCACTTAGTACTATGCTGAGGCACACAACAGGTGCTCAGCTAACACTGGCCAGCATCACGACTATTTAGTTTGAACCCATATCCTCTGGGGGGTGTCTTCAGGCCCTCATATTATCCCTAATATCTGGCTTTTGTCCTTTAGAAGTTAATTCAAACTGACATACAGTCACTCAGGACCTACTGTGCACCCAGCTCAAGGCTGTCACTGAAAACATGGTCAATAAACAGTCATTGACTAAATAAACAAAGATTAGCAAGTGGAACAGAGACTCTTGGGTCCTCGTGCCTCCCAGAAGAATCCTGCCTGAACCTTCATTTGCAAAAAGACACAAACATTTTCAAGAAGATGATAAAAATGATGCTAGAGCAGCTGTCAGCTCTAGATCCTGGCCTGTGCTGGGATTTCAGAAATGTCTGCTCCGTAATGTGGTGGGGAAGGTGAGGGCTACTGAAATCAAAACTTGAGTACTTGTTTCTTTAAAGATCCTTGCCTTTCCAGAAACCTTTTGCCTACAGAGTATGCATATTTGATGACATAATATCTTTATTTCTTTCCCCGTGGGATAGATTGGGGCAAGCAATTACTCCTGAAACCATGGCAATTAGACAAGGCCATTTTTAGATTAGCAGCTTGCAGGAGGCATAGCATTGTTCTGAGGATTATTAAATACCCATTTGGATGGCACTCAGGTTCAGGGCCAGAAACACAGCCATGAGCTGCTGCATTAAGCACATTAGACCATAATCAATGCCATTTGCTTTCCTCTAGTGTGACCTTGGGTGAGTCACACGCCTTCTCTGGAACTCAGTGTGCTCATCTGTAAAACGAAGGTGCTAAATAAGGCTAGAAGATCACTCCAAACCTTTCTAGCTCCATGGCCCCACAGTTCAGAGATGCAGCTGCCTTCCCTGGAAGTGGGGAGAAAAAGCCTCTCTAGAACCAACCAGCCTCCCTGGAGATAGGAGCTGATGGCCCCTCCTTCATGGCTGCTCTGGGTATCAGGTGCTGAAAGCAGGGCAACTGTGCTCCGCTTCCCTGGCGGTAGCTGTGGGCAGCAGGCTCTCCTGCCATCTGTCCTCAGTGAGGTTACAGCCTTTTCTCTGGGAGGCGCAGCTTGCCAATGAACCATAGCACTATCCCTGGGTTTGTGCTAAACGTGTGGTCCCCAGAGGAGCCTCCCCCTCCCAGCAGCTTCAGCGGGTGCAGCTGTGGCTGACGCTCTCTGCCCACCTCCGGGGAGTGGGCTGGGCAGGAGCTGGAGGGGCTAGCTTGGCTCTTTGCTGTGGCCGCAGGGTTGCCTCTGAATGCCTCTCATTCTCAAAGCACTGGGATTCCATTTTGCTTCGGCTCCCTGTGAACTCTGCCCTAGTGCAAGCATGACTGAGACAGCATGGCTGAAACTAGAATTGGGAATCCAAAGCTTCCTGAGAAGCTCAGAGAAGCTGGCAAGCAAGTGGGAAGGGAGGAGGAAATGAAAAGAGGAAGAATGGAAGAAAAGAAGGGAGCAAAACAGGAGAGAGCTGAAAGGCCCTGGGGAGAGGATGCTTCCTTGACTCGGTTGACCAGCTGGCTGTGCAGGTCTTGGGTAAGAGACAACAAATGTCTCGTATTTCATCTGCTGTCCCGTGGAGCTTCTCACTCATATTCCCAGCTGGACCTGTGCTCCTTGCAGGCAGGGACCACATCCTGCTCCTGTCTCTTTCCACTGCCCAGCATAAAGGCAAGCACCCCAGTGATAGTCTATAATTGCTGATGCATGATCTCATTTATTTCCCAAAACAGAGCATGCATCATAATTCCTTTTGAAAAAAAAAAAAGCAGAGGAAACTGACATTTAGAATTGCTAGTTAATATGCCCAAATCAGACAGCTGGAAGAGTCCAAGTTGAAATCCACCAGTAGCTTCTTTTACCCAAAGCCCATATATTTGTCACCATGTAACTGAAGAAGGAAAGGAAAGAGATGCAGGGCTCCAAGCACAGTGCATACTTACAGGGGGAGAGGTTATATCAGGAGGGGTGGACATGTCCCCAAAAAGTTCTAATTGGGTCACAGCCTGAAAAGACAAAAAGATAATGATGTAACCACAAGGGGAGCTGATGTTTCTGGGCAATGCTTTAAAAACAGTATGATTTGAGGACATGCACTTCCCTTTTGCATCATGACTACATAAACAATAAACCCAGTTGGTCATTATGATACTTCATGATCCCAAAGACAGCATCTCAGATGCAGCCAGAATCAATTATCGTTCAGTGTGTCTGGCTGTTTATCTGGGCTTAGTCAAGCAGATCAGGGCTTAGCCACCTTGCATAAGCAATAATAATACCATTTTACACATATTTACCATCCAATGCCAGCACTGTCTCTCTTCTCCAGGAGACAAAGGCAAGAGGTAATTTTATCATTTGCTTCTCTTTCCTGAGTATGCCCACACGTTACAAAATGCTTTTCCTGTACCAAGTATAGCAAGTCACCACTTCATGGCCACTTCTCAATAAATTCTCCAATATCACTGACCCTGAAAGGTATGAACTGTCATCCCCATTTTTACAGATGAATAAACTGAGTTTCACAGAGGTCACCTCAAGACCACCTAGGCCAGAACTTGAATTTTCTGCATGTAGAACAGGCAGTCAAATGACAGTGCTCGAAAGAATCCATCTTCAAGATAAAAAATACAGTTGGAGGAAGAGAAAATGTATCATTTAATACCAGGCAGGGTGTCAAAAACAACCCAGTATATACACAATTAATCACTCTGAGGAGCTCCATCACTGTGGATACTGTATCAACTATATTCCCATCCATCATCCCTCAGTGTCTGAGCAAGGCCAGCCAGAGCAGTGGGAGAAGCCCTTTAAGATACACTTAGGAATTAATCAGTATACCCTTCCAGCTTCAGAGTCTGCAGGAGGTCTATGGCTGGGAATCAAATAGCCTGGCTTAGAGATATATAATCATGTGTTTTATGCAAATTTGCCCACTGCAAAAAACAAAACAAAACAAAACTTTCTGCTCATCTTCAGACTTTTAAATAATAGTTTCTAATCAGGGGACTGGAAAATACCACTGGGAGAGTCTGTCCTGGCAGACAGGACTCCTGCCCTAGCAATCTGTTATAACCAGGCAAAGTGGGATCACCAAGATGCACACAAACAAAGGAACATTTTCTGCCACTGACAAACTTGTGAGCTCTACGCCCAGGAAGAGTCCCATCCCTGGGGTTGCAACTGAGTTCTACCACTGACAATCTCTACAGCTCCTCGGGGCCACTTTTCCCTTACCAGGACATTAGAAATGGTAATATCTCCTTTGGAGATTTATTGATTATATTACTAGAAGGACTCTGAAGTTTGGGTAAGCCTGGTGAAAAAGGCACAAAGAGCTGAAAAGCAAGCACAATAGCCTGAAAAGCTCACTTTCAATCCTTCCTCTTCAGGTTTCCGATCGAATAAATGGTCCCTGGCACACAGTAGGGCCCTATACATATTAATTTATTTCCAAACTATGCAATTTTGGGGGGCTCCAAAATCACTGCAGATGGTGATTGCAGCCATGAAATTAAAAGACACTTACTCCTTGGGAGAAAAGTTATGACCAATCTAGACAGCATATTAAAAAGCAGAGACATTACTTTGTCAACAAAGGTCCGACTAGTCAAGGCTATGGTTTTTCCAGTAGTCATGTATGGATGTGAGAGTTGGACAGTGAAGAAAGCTGAGCGCCAAAGAATTGATGCTTTCGAACTGTGGTGTTAGAGAAGACTCTTAAGAGTCCCTTGGACTACAAGAAGATCCAACCAGTTCATCCTAAAGGAGATCAGTCCTGGGTGTTCATTGGAAGGACTGATGCTGAAGCTGAAGCTCCAATACTTTGGCCACCTGATATGAAGAGCTGACTCATTTGAAAAGACCCTGATGTTGGGAAAGACTGAAGGCAGGAGGAGAAGGGGATAACAGAGGATGAGATGGTTGGAAGGCATCACCGACTCAATGGACATGAATTTGAGTAAACTCTGGGAGTTGGTGGTGGACAGGGAGGCCTGGTGTGCTGCAGTCCATGGGGTCGCAGAGTTGGACACAACTGAGTGACTGAACTGAACTACATGATATGCTGGTACACACTGGACAACTGTAAGGTGTTAAGCCCTGGGCTGGGTGCTAGGAACATAATTAGGAGGAATGTCAATTTTCAGCCTTCAGGGAGCTTACAGTCTAGTGGGGACAATCCACAGACATAATAATAAATGTTTGCTTGTCTTTGGGCAGGCTTATTTAGCATGTGAACAATATTTTATATTATTTGGTGAAACAGTGCCAATCCTTAGGCTCTCTCCCAAACCCACAGAAGGCATAATTCTATTTAATGCATTCAAAGGAGGTTTCTGGGCTTCTTGGCCCTTGGAGCTCAATGCTTTGCAAATGGCCCATGACTGTTTCCAGTGGTAGGAAAATATTAAAATGAAGTTAATAATTAAGTTGCACAATTTACATTTCAAATGTGGTGAACTCGTGGCACACTTTTACTAACATCATAAATATAATTTATTGGCTAATTTTCTCCTTAAGCACAACTTTTAAAATAACCTTCATTCTTGAGCTACAGACTCTCCTCTTGCCAGATGATTTCCATTCAAGGATTAAACGAGAAAAAACATGCAAAGGCATAAAACATAGATTGTTATTTCATCCCATTGGGTTTGCTGCTTAAATAGAACCTTGAGTTAATTAAATTTTATAGAAAAAGTGGATTCTTAGGCCATAAAATTAAAAATAATTCTAACAACAGTATATGATTGAGGATCTGGAATAATATCTATTTTCACAGCCCCTCTCCCCCTTGTTAACCCTGGTTCTTTTATTTGTAACTTAAGAAGCCATGTTTCATCTGATAATATTGTCGTAATTAATCATTTTAACAGCCTCATGAGAATAGAACTAACCATTCACATTTGTAGAGCACTTTATAGTTTACAACGTATTTTCCAACACATTACTGTAACACTGGACGCTCCCTGAACTCTGTGAAGTTGGCAGTACAGGAGTCTCTCCCACTATCTCTAGTTTGCAGATGAGCTAATAGAGGCCTGAAGGTAAGGTGACTTGCATCTGATCGGTCAGCTAAAACAAGCTGGGCTTGACCCATGGACCAAGCAGCATCTTGTTCATCCATGTGTCCCTTTACCCAGCCCTACTTAGCCCTCCTTCTTGGTGGAAGCCCAGCCCCACAATATTCTCTAACCAGAAGCCAGGGTTCTTACAAGTCCTGCCATGATTCACATCCCTTTGAAGAAGTCATCTCCAAGGTCAACCCAAGATTCCTGGGTTGCCTTCCCCTTCCTGGGCCCTTCAGACCCATCTTCAGGTAGAGATGTGTTGTTGATGGCAGATTCTGCCCCTTCTCTAGGTCCTGGGCATCCTCCAAGGTAAACAGAGTGACCCTGGAAGCTGCCAAGGCCAGTGAAAAGGATGAGGAGACTGGAGCTCCTCAGTATCTCAATCAGGACCCCTCCCAAGCCACTCTTTGTTATGAATCAATGGTGATTTTCCAATAATATCTGGAATGCCCTATAGCTGCTGTTTCACAGTCTCCTGGGCCTTCTTTCCATTAAGCCTTTGCAAGTAGACTCCTAGACCCCTCCTGCAGAGAAGCTCTGAAAGCGCCATTGATGAAGGCAGAGGTGTCCACGACTGATCCCTGGGACACATGTACATGGACCCATTCCCTCAGTCTTGGCAACAGATGCTCCTTCGTTTAAGGCAAGCACATAGTTCCTACTGTACATCAGCTACTTTGCCGAAAGCAGGGGACACAGGGATGCATAAGGCAGCTTCCTGCACTGAATCTCATGAGCTGCCTGTTCTATGGGAAGACAGACCTATAGACACAGTGAGGACCATGTTACAGGAGAGAAGCACCAGGGGTCACGGAAGGAGGGGCCACCTCAGGGCCTTGGCACCTGCTCCTCCTCTGACCAGAACACTCATACCTTCCCCCACTGCCTTTCCTATGGATTTTTCGAGGCACAGACAAGAGGGCTTTATTTCTTCCTGGGAAGCATTTTATAACTCAATTTGTACCCCATCCCACTGCCCCAAACAGCTTATGTGAGACCCTTAGATGGACTGTCAGCCTTGGATACCCTGGTGGCTCAGTTGGTAAAGAATCAGCCTGCAATGCGAGAGACCTGGGTTTGATTCCTGGGTTGGGAAAATCCCCTGGAAGAGGGCATGGCAACCCACTCCAGTGTTCTTGCCTGGGGAATCCCCACAGACAGAGGAGCCTGGCACGTCTCAGTCCATGGGGTTGCGAAGAGTCAGACATCACTGAGCAACTAAGCACGCACACAAGGGAAAAATATGGATGCCTGGTTCCCACCGCTGGAGGTTCTTAATGAGTTGGTCTGAGGTAGTTTAGTGACTCAAAGTTTAAAAATTCTCCTGATGATTCTAATTTGCAGCCCAGATTGAGAACTCCCGTCCTACAGGCTTCCCAAACACATGTACTCAGAAGTGACAACATTAGCTAGCCTATGTATTAACCAATCTGAATAAACACTGGCTGCAACCAGCACCTCTGTTCCAGGTGGTGTGGACCCAACAGCAGCCTCACCTGGTTTTTATCTCCATAGGTGTGCTGAGCAGCTCCTGTTCAGGGTTCGAATCTTCACTATACTATGTCACACCCTGCTCCACTAAGCAATCTGACCCTGTCCTTCTCTACCAACCCCCCCGCCCTCTCCTATGCTATACACCACCACATTGGGTCACACTTTGAGCTCCCTGAGGATAGGAGCTGTGTCCCCCTCTCTCCTGCATCTCTAGCATCTATCAGAATGCCTGGGACACTTTAGGAGATTGAAAAATATTTGCTGAATGAAATGAAGAGGTGTCATTTCCTCTGCAACATACACTGTGTCTCTCTCACTCACACACACACACACACACGTATACACATGCTCCTACTATTTGCCATCACCGCGGGGCCCACCAGGAGTCTCTGAACATCAGCAAAGGCCAGCACCAGAGCAGAGCGCTGAGGAGAGTGGGGCTGCACAGAATGGATAAGAGTGACAGAGCACCCCTCACTTCACAAGACCACAGAGGCCTTACCTTTGTTGCCTCAAAACTCTCGTCAAAGTCCATCGGCAGCTTTCTGTTCTGTAACCACAAGGCATGACTTATGAGCATGAAATGACTGATGGGATAATGACACAAAACTGTCAAGTAGGCCGGGCCCTCTTGTGCTTACCGGGGTGGCTGCGACAAACCGCTCTTCAAAGTCCTCAAACGCGCGGCCGTTCTGAAAGCGTAAGGGATCATGAATGAGGATGAAGTGAATGACATACGAACGGCATGGATGTATGAGTTGAATGATGACATTATCTAGGGTTTATACTCTTGCGGTCACAGGAGGCGGGAGCAGTTGCCGATGTGCTGTGAAAACCCTGGAAGACGTTCCCAGCATAAACTGATGCTAAAACATGCGCCTGGCTAGGAAACACAAGCCATAGGGAGTTTGTGAGTTTAAAGTCCATCTCCCTGAAATTACAGACCTGACCCGGCCAGTCTCAATGGTGACAGCAGATAAAAGCATGGTGTTTACCCTTGAGACTTTTGTTTTAAAAGGAAAAAGTGTTATCATGAGCTTTAGCCAAGCTTAACCTCTGGAGCAGTCTATGAACAGCTGGTTTGGTAAGTCCCTTTGTGCATGCAGCCTTTCCTGCCTGACATGCTCCTGTCAGCCTGGCGAGCTCAAAGTTCACCCAATTCCTCAAACCCAACTCAAAGGCTATCTCTTCTGGGAAGCTTTCTTTGGTCCCCTGAGCTGAAATCCATCCTCTGCGAGCAACAGCATATCACCTGTACTCATTACACAGTGATCTTCCTGAAGCAGGGATGACGATGCGCTTGTTCCTGCATCCCCAGAAGGTCATGGGGGAATCTGCCCCGTGGCAGTGCTCAAAAAAAATACATATGAATGAACAGATGATTTTAAAAATAGGCGGCAGCTGACCAAATCTAATCATTTTGTTAACTTTTTACTTTGTTGTTTATCAGTGCTGAGAGCTTTGCTACACCACTCCATCATACTGCTGCCTCAGCATCCCCTTTGTGTGGCCAAGCGGCCTGCAGGGGCCTTGAATTGACCAGCTTCTCCAGTGAAGTAGGTCCTGGATAACAGCCCGCAGAGTCACAAGTAAATGTCAGTTCCTGATCTGACCATTCTAACAGCTCTTATGACTACACTCTCCCCAGATTCCCAGGGCCTTGCCTTACGTACCTTTAGATAAGATTCCTTAGATACTTACCAGAACCCTGCTCTTTTTGGCTTGAAATGACCTATCTGGCCTCAGACCAGGAGCCCTAAAGCACTTTACCCTGGGGCCCTAATAAAGCCAAGTGCCCCAGACCCTGCCTTGCTCTCTCTGCCTGCTTCCTGCCTTCACCTCCGCATGTGGCCCTTCCTCTAGAAGCTGCATTGCTAAACTCTATTTCAACTCCCTGGTGGTCCTCTGTTGAACCCTGGCTTGCCATTCGATACCCCAGAGCTTTATTTAAAGAATGTTAATTGAACAAAGTTACAACATTAATACATACTGTAGGTAATACGCATACTATCTCCATATGTCCACATTTATTTTTAATGACCATGTTTTTGGTCTGTATGTCCAGACTAATTATGCTTGGAATGAATTTCAAGCAGTGTAACAGTAGTCTAAGTCTTGACATTAACTTGGAATGATTATGCTCGAACAGAAATACTTGCATTGTTCCCCAATTTTCAGGAGGGCTTCCTGCTGGCCATAGAGGAGTAGAGGAACCATCAGCCATGACCACTTCCACTCTGTCTGTAGTAAATGTGACTGTACGCCATTCAGCCCCAGTTACAGGGTTGCAGAGAAGGGCAATGCAAACGCCCGTGCCCAGCACGGCAGGGCCTCCAAGCCAAACCCCAGCAAGCTCTGTCATCAACCACCTGCTCCCAGTAGCTGCTGGCCCGCCAGGATTCAACAGTGGCTGAGAGAAGACGAGGAAGGATCACGTCGGATGATGGCAGAAATAATAACAATTATTATTATTTGGCTAGAGACGGGGAGACAGCATCATCCTGTAACCTCTGGTGTGGCTTGAAAGGTTAAGGTTATGTTGCTACATCCTTTATAAATCCCCACACTTCTAGGGATTTATGGCATAGCCCCTACCAGCTAGCTCTGGGTCATAACTTTTAATAAAAACATTTTTTTAGTGTCCAAAATCTCATTACATCTGTCCAATATGAAAAAGCAAATGGCTTCAGAGCATGATGGATGAATTAAATAAATTTGAAAAACAGCCAGTGGTAGAGTCTCATAAAACCCCCACCATATAATGAAAACATGTGAAGTAGCCAGCACTGGTGTGAGACTGTCACTTTGTTGGTGACAGAAGAGGGGGGTCTCTGGTGAGGGGTGGGGCCAGGGTGTGAGCGGGCGATTTCTGTAAATCCAGATGGAGACTGGTCCAGACGTGAGCATAAATGTATCTCTTTGCAGTCACACAGATACGGACGGAATCCCCGACTGTGCCCCATGCTGGCTGTGTGACCCTGGACAAGTCACGGAGCCTAGGTTTTCTCAGTGGGATGACAGTGATAACATCAGGGTTACGGAGAGGATTAACTGAGATGTGTGTGAGGTGCTTTGTTTGCTGTTTGGCACACAGAGATGCTTAACAAATCATAGCTACTATTAGGATCTTCTCAATCAATTTCTTTTAGCTCACTTCTATAATGCACAGGCACACATCTTTTAATATTAAGAAACTATTACTATATGATATTGGGGAAAAGGAGAAGTAAAAATGTCTTACAGAAATCCCCTTTAGAAACCACTTCCACTTCAGAACACAGACTAGATCCTGTGTAAAAGGATGCTGAACACTTCCTGCTCTTAGTTCTGAATGCCCAGTTTCCACTCTTGACTCCATCTTTTCCCTCTTGTCTCTCTTATTAACACAGTCTTGCTGGGAGCATCTTCCCATCCATATCCTTTGTACCTGGCATATATGGTCACCTTCCTGTTTTGATACTAGCTCAGTCATTTCTTGGTCTTCCTTTCTCTTGCCTGGGACAGCCTTAAGGAATACTCAGAGCACTTTATCCAGCCATCAGAAAACCCTTCCAGTCCTTGCATTTTTCTCTCAGTTGACTCTTAAAGGGGGGAACCTGGAATCCATTCCCTAGTCTCCCTGCATCCCCAGGTCCTGCTTTACCCACACTTACTATTAGAGCTTTTGTTCATTTACCTTCAAGTCTTGTTCTCCCCTTATTAGATATATTCCTCACACTTACTATCATAGCATGCATGCAATTTTGTATTCTGCTTCTAAAATCTCAATATGACAATCTAGTTTACTCACAACTTCCATTTCTAGTGAAGGTTTAAAAGAAGAGATTCTCTTCTGTTGTTTCAATACAGTTCTAGCCCAAAGCATCATTAAGACACTGAAATAAAGCTTCCACATGCAGTTTACTTTCCCACAATCTGTCTCGAGCAGTGGGACACTACTGTCCCATAACTGAGTAGGGTAACTCTTAAGAAGATTAGATTCATGTTACCTTTGTAGCGAAAGTGAATGGATAAAGAAGCTGTGGTACATGCACACAATGGAATATAACTCAGCCATAAAAAGCAATGACCTTGAGTCATTTGTAGAGATGTGAATGAACCTACAGACTGCCACACAGAGTAAAGTGAGTCAGAAGGAGAAAAGCAAATATTGTGTTAACGCACATACGTGAAATCTAGAAAAGTGGTAGAGATGATCTTACGTGCAAAGCAGCACTAGAGAACAGATGCAGAGAACAAATACACCAAGGGGGAAAGCAGACGGAGGGAGGAATTGGGAAATTGGGATAGATATATTTACACTACTATGTATAAAACAGGTAACTAATGAAAACCTACTGTATAGCACAGGGAACTCTACTCAAAGTTCTATAGCAACATACATGGGAAGGGAATCCAAAAATAAGGGGATATATGTATACATAGAGTTGGTTCATTTCACTGTACAATAGAAACTAACATAAGTTTGTAAAGCACTGTACTCCAATAAAAATTAATTTTTAAAAACGGTCTTAATTTAAAAAAAGTGAGTGCTTGAGATGGGACTTGGGGTGAACACATCAAAAAGGATGACAACTTATAGATGCCAAATCAGAAACCTGCAGCGGTTCTCACTCCTGGCTGCACAATGTAATCCTCTGGGGGAGATTTTTCTGAGCCTTGCCAGCTGAGATTTGGATTCTGTTGGTCTGGGGCGAGGTCCTGGCATCCGTAGGTTCTCAAAGCTCCCTAGGCGAGTCTAATAGGAAGCAAGACTAGTGAAGCACTGTGCTGGGGAATGAACTCCCTGTAGGAATAATTAGTGAAAGTCCTACTGGGAAAAATGAAAACATCTTGATTGATTACATAATTGATTAATGAATTTCTTCAGCAAACATTCACCGGGTGCTTTCCACACGCTGTGCTCTGGCTAGGCGTTGGAGATACAAAGGTGACTGATACATGGGCCATGCTCTCTTAAAGTTCAGAGCAGAGTCAGGATAGATAATCATTCTAGCGTGGAGGGTGGGGCAGGAGTGGGACAGGGAGCTCACAAGGCATCAAGATCTCAATTCAGACAGAACCTAAGCCAGTGCTGCAAAAGAATGAATTCAATTATCCATTTAGAAGGCTCAGGAGAAATGGATTAACTTAAGTGATCTGTACGTGCACCAAGGTGGGTACTATGAATGCACCTAGTGATTCCAAGCATCTGAATTGTGTGCCTTTCCCTGGTGAGTGATTTAATCACGAAGACAACATGCTAATGAAGACTAATTCCCTCTGGGGTATCTAAGTTTATGCTCTCTATCACCTTTAGCCAAGAGGAAACAGTCACTTTCCTACTTCTTGGCAGAGAAAAGAGTAGAAACTCTGTTTGGCAACTGACGAACAAAGTAGGGGGTGGAGCTGAGATAAGGAGTATAAAATGTGATGTTAATAAATGATCTCTCTCCTGACCACCCCTGTCCAGCATAAAATTCTGTGATGATGGAAGGTTCTACACCTCTACTTCCAATTTGGTAGTCAGTGGGTGCACATGGCTATTGAGCACTTCAAACATGGCTTGTGTGACTAATAAACTGCATTTAAATTTTATTTATTTTTAATTAGTTTCATCATAAATAGCCACATGTGACCAGTGGCTACTGTACTGGACAGCAAAGCTCTATATAATAGACATTAAAAAAAAACAAAAACAAAAAACTTCAGCTGCCTGATTTAGGTGCTTCCTAAATACCAGACATATTCCTTCCTTATATAGCCTCTTGTATTCTTTTAAAGAATATGCTACCTTTATGTTAATGAGAAAGGTTCTATGGGAGCATTGAATTCTTTGCTATGTCTAGATAGCTATGAATCAAATTCAGTTTGCAAAAACCACAGCCTTCTTCTGGATGTAAGATTTGTCATTGCCTGGGCTAACCCAGAGTTAAATATTGGTGGGATTTTTTTTTTTTAAAGGAGGTTAACAATCCTTTAATGAACTTCAGGTGGAAATCCATGGAGCCTTATCAACATTCCGATAGAATGGAACTCCCTTTAAAGGCCAAAATGTCCCAGCCTACTGAAATCTGGGGTTCAATGGTTTTGCAGGACTTGATGCCTTGATCTAACAGAGGATTTGGTACTGCTTTGTGGTTCTGTCCCTGTAGTGACTGAGAAGTTGGCTCTACTCAAAGCTGGGCTGTATTTCAGCAGTTAACGGCTTTCCTTCTGCCAATTAACATTTTAGGAGGGCCCCAAGGTTGTCTAGACAGCTAGAGGGTAGAGGGAAACACTTGGATCTTATAATAAGAGTTACATCTTCCCTTGAAGTGCACCCAAGTGTAATATATCTGCTAATCCCAGGGACAATGAAATATTTATATCCAACTTTCTAAAAATGAAGTTGGTTTAAAACAGCCCCCATTTTTCTCCATTTTTTAATTGTGGTAGGAATACACCATGAGATCTATCTTCTTAACAAATTTTCAAGTGTCAAATATAGTATTATTAGGGGCACAATCTCTAGGAGCTAATCTTCTTGCACAACAAACTTAATACCAATTAAATAGCATCTCCCTATTTCCCCTTCCCAACCTCTGGCAACCATTCTATTCTCTGCTTACGTGTGTTTGACTACTTTATGGACCTCATATAAGCAGTATCCTGCAGTATTTGCCTCTCTGTGTTTGGTTTATTTCATGCAGCATAATGTCCTCAAGATTCAGCCAAGTTGTTATGTAAGCAAGGGCAGTCTTCTTTTTAGGGACTATATACTATTCCGCCATGTGTATATACCACATTTTCTTTATCCATTCATGTGTCAATGGATATTTATGTTGAAATGGCCTTTCTTAACATGAAAGAAGAGAGTCAGGATGCCGACTAGAGGTATAAGGCATTTGCTGGTGCTTTATTCAGGGGCATGTAAGAGAAAGGTAGACTTCTTTCATCAAGATTAGGGCACTAATTTGACTGACCTGGGCTAATGTGAATGAACAGGGACAGCTGTGGCTAAGGACCCTAAATCTGGAGTCTTGAACTCTCCAACTTTAATCTCAGGCCAAGGAAACCAATGTGCATGCATTTAAAGTGAGAAACTTGATGATTTTAGGAGGGGCAGTCCAGGGAGACTGGAAGACAGATGTTAGAAACAGTGGCTTTCACAAGACGTTTTGTGAAATGTAAGTAAATGTCCACTGCTGGATGAGTAGGTAAAGAAGATGTAGTACATTTATATAATGGACTATTACTCAGCCATAAAAGAGTAATGCCATTTTCAGCAACATGGATGGCTCTAGAGATTATCATACTGATATAAGTTAGACAAACACAAATATCACATGATATCACTTATACATGGAATCTAAAAATGTATACAAATGAAGCCATTTACCAAATGGAAATTGACTCATAGGCTTTGAAAACAAACATGGTTACCAAAGGGGAAAGTGGGAGGTAAGGGATAAACTAGGAGTTTGCGAGTAGTATATACACACTACTATATATAAAATAATCCCAACAAAGACCTACTGTATAGAGAGAAACGCTACTCAATATTCTGTAGTAACTTAAACGGGAAAAGTATCTGAAAAAGAATGGACATATGGATACGTATAACTGATTCACTTTGCTGTACACCTGAAACTAACCTAATATTGTAAATAGACTATACTCCAAAAACAGCTTTCAGTTTGAACTTCTGCTTCATCATTGGTATCTCCTTGGATGAATTCCTGAAGAATGAAAGAATGATGAAACTCTGAGCCTAGTTTTCTCCTCAAAAAATTGGGAGAATAATGCTTATAACATGTGATTGCTGAGAAGTGGTGAGAAGGTTTATACACGTGAGAAGAATTAGCACGGCACCTGACAGAGTAACATCTCAAAGGATGTCAGTTCCCTTTCCAAAAGTACACAAAGGGAAGGAAGAGGGGAGGGAGGAAGAGAGGAGGGGGGAAGAAGGGAGGAGGAAGAGATGACAGGGAAAGAGGAAAAAGAGGGGGAGGAGAGAGGAAAGGGAGAGAGAGATGAGGAGGAAAGAAAAGAAGGGAAGAGGAAAGCAAAGCCATGGGATTATATGCTTGGTAAGTGAGTGTAGGCAGGCTCCAGGCTGTGGCAAAATTTGGGAAACACTAGTTTCCCAAACACTAGGGAAGCAACAACATCACTCAGAAGAGAAGCTAAAGATGTGACATGATCTTCACAGACCAGACACTGGTCCTAGTGGGCTCCTGATCCTGCACATTTTACCCAAAGCTTAGCACTAGCAAGGCTGGACCACTGTGAAGTCCATCAGCCACATCATTCATTCCATCTACCCCATACCCCCCTTTCCTCCATTGCCTTCCTTACATCAATTTCAGACCTCCAGTGGGCGACTCTGTGGTTTCAGGCCTGTATCTTCTAAAACACATCCCTTATTTTCTTGAAAAATACACTTAAAGATGGGATTGGAGGAGCAATTTGTAGGCTGCAAATTGCGGTTAAGATACTCAGCACTAAGCCAGTTTGATCTCAGGAAATGCTAGCACCCAGAGTCTGGGGTGGTGACAGTGATGGCTGTTCTAAGGCTGTCCTAGGCTGTTCTTCAGTCTCTCCATATCTATTAGTGAGTAATTATGCGAAGATACAATCTTTGCCCTTAGAAGAAGACAGGCAATGATCATGCGATGCGTGTCATAAATGAGACAATTCACACGAAGTCTGTAATACTCAGTTCAGAGTAACGACATGATTCGTGCCAGTGGTTACCACCACCGGTAACTGGTCCCATCTTGGTGGGTCACACATTTTGAAACAGTGGTAAGCGTAGTGTTGGGGATTTGGATCATTTCAATACTCTTGTCATGAGGCAGTGATTATAAAGAGATGATGCTATCATGGTGACAGCTCCAGACGTGGCAGCATTGGGAATTGAGAGTAAATGCTGAGAACACCAGCCTACCACGGAGCTTCTCTAGAAGCCCTGGAGATGACTTTATGCTCTGATACTCATGGAAGCTTCCTGGGCTTTAGATCCTGGTCTCAACCCATGATCTCATTCCAAAGCTCTGACGTGTGACCATGAGGATTTTAGAATATCGGGCCCCTTCCTTGCTGTGGCTCCTCTGTGGGGTGAGGGGCAGGCTGCAAGATGGCTTGGCTACTTTGCTGGTTGTTAACAGAATAAATACACCTGCCCAGGTCTAAACATACAGTGACAATGAGAAACCACAGGGAAATCATTTCTTGAAGCTTATAATTATTTGTTTTTCTCTTTCTTGATCTCATCTCCTTAAAAAAATCTATTATTTTAGTTCCACATTAGCAAAAACTCAAAGGATTTTTCAAAAACTCCTAACAAGATTTGGCGCTAGTTCAGTACTTTGAAAAGGGGTGAATGAGAATCACAGGAAAGTGAAGTCGGCTCCTGTCAGCAGGATGACAGGCTCTCAGCGCACTCCTGGGGAGGAGGGCAGGGGGATGCTCAGACAGGCAGTCAGCTCCTTCTCTGCGGCTGTGTCTCTCTTAGAGAGGCTACTCCTGCGGTCCAGATGGCACCCAAACGGTAACAAGAAATATTGGAAGGAGCTAAAATCAAGCAAGAGCAGCAGAGGCTCAGGCTGAAGGCAGAGCAAATCAGAGGAAATCACAAATGGAGAGATGTCACAGCAAAGGAAAAAATAGTCACGGAGGGCTGTGCCTGCTGCTCTGACAGCCGTTCCCTGCGCAGTGTTTTTTTTTTTCCTTTTCTTCTCTGGAAGAATGCAGATTTTACATCTTAGGCATTCATTTCATAATTAATAAACCTTTCCTGAACACGTACTCGCAGGAAGGCCAATATTGTGAGGACTGGAATTCTGTCCCTTTTCTAAGCTGCAACCGTCAAAGGAGGGAAATGGGAGGAAGCCTATTCGGGTCACAGCACGAGGAGAGTGATGACAGGGGCACCGCATGGAGGATTTTCACAGTCCATGGACCATTTTTACTGCTGCAGGACCAAAGCCACCTCCTCTGTAAATGACCAAAACAAGAATTCCGTTTCCATGCGGTTGGAATTTGACTAGTCTACCCATCTCTTGAATTTTCTTTATTGTAGAATTAGGGAACCATCCACCTTCTAAGTCAGGACTTCCCTAAATAAGATTTGAGGTAATAGCTGAGTGAGCAAAGTGCCTGGGACACAGTAAGAGCTCCATTGTGCTGTGCTGTGCCTAGCTGCTCAGCCATGTCCGACTCTTTGTGACCCCGTGGACTGCAGCCCACCAGGCTCCTCTGTCCATGGGGATTCTCCAGGCAAGAATACTGGGGTGGGTTTCCATGCCTTCCTCCAGGGGATCTTCCCTACCCAGGGATTGAACCCAGGTCTTCTGCACTGCAGGTGGATTCTTTACTGACTGAGCCACCAGGGAAGCCCAAGATCTCCAATTAGTGGGTTAAATATTAAGTCAATAATACAGTGAAGTATCCTTTCAGAGTATGACGGTATTTTATAGCATTTTGGACAGTTTTCTGAATTGCAGGATTGCAGGGAAGTAGAACTGGAAGAGGCTATAAACATCTCTAACCCAACTCAATCTTATATATTGTTCAGATGAAGAAACTGAGGTCTTTAAGATTTTCAAAATCACAATAATGTTAGTAGCAGAGCTGGGATGGAGTCCCGAGTCCCCAACTCCTAGTCGAGTTCCTTTATTTCCATCATGACTCTGCTCATGGGTGAACAAACTAAGAGGAGAAAAGAAGTCAGAGCAGAGAAGCCTGGCTCACAATTTACAACAAGGAAACTAGGGCCCTAAGGAGCTTGCTCATATGTAAGACAGTGAGGAAAATGACTCCTTCATAGAGCTCTGAGTATAAAGGGAGGTGATGTTCACCAATAAACTAGACTTGGAAGGCAGCCTACAGGTTGCAGTCAGAGGAAATTTGCAAGAGCATTATCTATAATCGTCTCATATTGATTGTCCAACCTATAAATAGTCTGTGACTCTGTGTCATGATTTCACTTGCTCTCTTAGCAGGTCTCTCAGTATATCGTATTTCTTACTCTCTCAGGCATTGGCATAAGCCAGTCCTCATGATTGGCTGCCCTCCCCATCCTCGTTCATCAGGAGACCCTGGAGACTCGGGTCTAGCCGACTGTCCCAAGCCCTCAGAAGGGGTTGGATGATCCTCCTCTGGCAGCACACATGCTGTAACGGTTGATTACTTTCTCTCTTCTCTCCTACAGACTATCACCTCGTGACACTAAGTTCCCTGCATGGGAAGCTGTACCTGATTCTTCATATTCCTAACACCTAAATACCCCAGTTGGCTAGCACACAAAAGGAAACTCAATGAATTGACAGGTTAAAAAAACAAAAACCCAGAATGAGTAAAGGGAGGCACTTGTTTATACAAGAGAATAGAAAACTGAACAGAAAGAAACTCAGTGATAGTATGATTTACAAGGCAGAGGGTATGGCGGTCCATATGGTGTTTTTAAATGCTCAGCATGTACGGGTGTGCCTGCACACACACACACACACACACTAACTCACTCAGAGACGTGGCATTTGCTATTGTAAACTCCAGAAAAAATGGCATATCCACTGTCATGTGACTGAATGAGACTTTGTAATCAGAGCAAATAACTCTGGTTCTAACTGCAAAGAAATGCTAGAGAGATGTTCCAGAAAAAGTCATAAGAACAGAAATACACTCTTCTTCTAGCTCTTCTAGTATCTGGATGGCCTTTTCTTCTGGATTCCAGCCCATTCCATTAGAGATCTCCATCAGCGTCTCAAGGGTAGCGGTCAGTCTGACATTCCTGACCACTCGCAGTCCAGCCAAGGCCTGGACTTTGCCTCCTTCCCAGCAAGGGATGAAATGATTGTATCTCATGCTGTTCAGACGCTCAAACTTACCTTGTAAAGGATTTTTGATCCCCTAAAGTCTGTTAGTTTCTTGTCTTCTGATTTCTACAGAGGCTACCAATTCAGGCCTGGATGCTCAAATCCTCAAAGGTAAAAGTTATTCTCTCCTCATCTCTCTTCCACACCCTGACATCCAATCATTCTTTAAGAAATGCTGACTCCACTTCTAGGACACCTCTGCCTGCCCCTTTCCCTCTTCTTGGTGGCATCCTCTTTTGCCTGGACCATCGCTTTTAACACGTTCTCCGCCATAGCAGCCAGAGTGATATTTTTAACATATCAGGTCAAGTTCACTTCCTGATGGTCGCCCTCCACTGGCTTCCATTACACCTGCAGTAAAATTCAAACTCCTTACTGCTGTCTACACCACTGTCCACATTCACCCGCTGCCTCTGGGTCTGAACCCCTCCCCCACCACTCTCCCCTTCCCGCCAAGCTCTGGCCAACAACAGCCTTCTCTCTGTTCCCCCTGGGCCCTTAGAACATTTCTGTTCCACGCCTTTGGCCCTGCCTTTCCCTGTCCTGACCCTACTCTCCATCAGGCTGGTTTCCTCTCATAATTCAGACTTGGCCCAGGCGTCACGTCCCTACAGACCTCCTCTGACTGTTTACTTACATACAGTCTGAGCTCCCAGCTCTTGTCATGTCTCCCTGTTTGGTTTTCTGGCTAGCACTCATGCACTGTTTGGAGAAGGAAATGGCAACCCACGCCAGTATTCTTGCCTGGAGAATCCCAGGGACAGAGGGGCCTGGTAGGCTGCTGTCCGTGGGGTCGCACAGAGTCGGACACGACTGAAGTGACTTAGCATGCATGCATGCATTAGAGAAGGAAATGGCAACCCACGCCAGTATTCTTGCCTGGAGAATCCCAGGGACAGAAGAGCCTGGGCTAGCATCTATGGGATGGCACAGAGTTGGGTACAACTGAAGCGACTTAGCGGCAGCGGCAGCGGCAGCGTGCACTGTATGCCTGTTTACTAGATTGTTGGCAGCCTTCTGTGAAATGTGAGCTAGGCAAGGGACGGGACCTGGTCTGACTTGTACAGCACCTGTGTCTGTGTGGGATACCTGATGGACACTAAACTGTAGAAGGAGGATGGAAAGAATGCTTGAATAGAAAAATGCCTAAATGACCAGTGGCTAGTTCTAGGAGTTTCTTTCTTCTTCCAGTCCTGAAGAAACTATAGAATTAAAACAAAACGGGCATTTTGTACATACCTCTACAGGGACAAGGGGACACTATGTCACTTTGATATCTGTGCTCTGGTCTCTTTTCCTCCTGTTCTCTGATGCTGGGGAACCCATCTCTGAAGACCACAGAGCCAGGGCCAGAGGACGGCAAATCTGGTGAGATCCCATACAGATCCCACAAGCAGAAACCCTCTTTGGCTACACCCTTGCTGTATCTGTTCTATGAAAGCCCTTTTTGATTTAGTCGATATTTCTGGTTCGGTCACAAGTGATTGACATCATTATTTCTTGTTTTGATAGATCCATAAAGTTCCTAAATATACAAGCTCCTCTTGATCCCTTGATCCCTCCTCTTGATACAAGCAAGAGACCTTGACATCCAGTCATTATAAGAAATACTGACTCTATCTATAGAACACACCCTCAAACAGTCCATTCTGGTCTGAGGAGGAAGGAAGCGGCTAAATAGTAATATCAAGACCTCATCTGTTCTTGGCCAAGCAGGGACCAAGCGTGATGATAATCATGATTAGTTGATTCTCAGATGAAAGTTCATCTCCATGAACCAGACACCACTCTAAGGGGTGTTCCATATAATAACTCACTTACTTTAGATGCTATTGTCCTCACTTTCAGAGGAGGGAACTGAGGCACAGAAGGGTTGATGACCTTGCCCAAGGTCACACAGTTAGTAAATGGCAGAGCTAGGATGCTTGCCAAAGTGGGAGAGCTTTAAAGTACATGTTCTTAACCAGTACTCTAGGGAGAGGAGAACAAGAAAACATGTGTTTTACAATGAGGTCAAAGTAAGGGGTTTGGAAGGAGCAGCACTGGGGAGAGGGGTCGTTCAGAAGCCCACCCCTCCAGGTCTAGCACATCGTCTCTGGAGACCGTGGCCTGATCACACAGCAGTGATGATGGGGTAAGGGGCTGGGACTTTCGAGGTGACCGTGGAAACAACCTAGAGGCAGCCAAAGAAACGAGGCTATGAGATTACAGATACAGGAAAAGGGGAAAAGCCAGATGCTTGGGTTGATGGCATGGGATGGTGGGAAAGAGGAGTAATACAGAAGATAAGGCAGCAGCTAAGCTGCCAGAAAGAAATGTGATGATATACCGACAGGTCTCTGTGACAGACAGAAAAATGAGAGGTGGAGACGAGAGAAAGTGGGGAAAAAAGTGAGAGTGAATGTCCCCTTAACACGAGCCGTTCCTTGTGCACAAGTGGAGAAGCAAGAGACCCATGCATCATCAGACTTAACTTCCCTCTCCCTTCAGCAACTAAACCTCACTCTTCTCATCCACAAAATAAAGAAAATAATAGTTGGCATGTTAATTAAACTAAATCAATGTGAAGCGTTGGAATCCACTGGGGGAACTTTATCATTCTCTCTTTATATATAAACACATGGAACCCTTACAAAAGCACATCTATAGGGGTGAGGGCCCAGAAAGCTCTGTTTTCAAAAATGTGTCACCAGGCACCTCCCGGGCAATCCAGCAGTTAAGACTTCACCTTCTAATGCAGGGGGCACAGATTCAATCCTTGATCAGGGAACTAAGTTTCCACACGGCCAAAAAAAAATGTCACCAATGACTGCTTGGCAATGTGGTACTTGGGAATCAATGATTAGGATGCAGCTTGCCAAGCACTGTATGTACTCCCTGGCCCCAGTAACTACTCTGCAAATACCTATTTCTTGCCTCCTTTCTAAGTCATTGCAAAAACAGGCTTCACACACTTTGGGTTGGGACTGTCACTGATCTATATTTTCTTATTCTCCATGACCATTTATTCATCTCTTTCCCCTTTTTTACAACTAGAATTCATTCATTATTCTTCTGCAACTACTAACAACAGCATTTAGGGAGAAAGAAAGAGGCTTAGCATTATGATTTATCCAGAAACACTGAATTACCGTACCAGGAGAGAATAAGTGTCAGCCTCAATGGATATTTATGGGGAAACTGTATATCACAGCTCTGCTCATTAGAGATGCTGTAGTTAAGGTTCTACGGGTGTTAATGATCTATATTAGAGGGATAAGGAAAGACTTTCAGCAGCAGCAGCAGTTAACAGATACCCTGGAATCCCATTTTCTTCCCACGTCAGAGAGCTCCAAGGAGTCTGATTTATGCCGACTGAAGGAGCAGGTGTGCATTGGGGCGCCTGTATCTTGGGGGCAGTACTGTCTTTGTTTTAGAATAGGTAGTGCGGCTGGCAAAGAGTTTCAGGAACAAAGCGGATAGAGAGCTCCCGCCTTCTGTTTGAAATCTCACTGTGTTATGGTCTTAGAGCCAGCTGGACCCAGTGGGAAGAGCACTTCTTGTGTGTGGGTGGGGTGGACCTGCACCCTGGGCTACCTAAGATTACTCCCATTCCCACCTATTGTCGTGACATAATTATTAATAGCAATCCCCCTTTCCCTTTAAAACTGACCCAGTTTGGATGATAAACTAGGTCACCCTACCTTTAGGGTCAGAGAGAGCTAGATTAAGTCCTTAGTGATGCCTCTTCTAGCTGTGCTGGTTTAACTTCTCTGATCCCCAACAGCCTTTACAGTAGAGAAGAGACGTACATCTCAGGGTAATTGGGGAATGCCTTGACATAGTATGCTGTGCCTGCTACAGTTCCTTGCTTGGTACAGTTCCTTCCTTGCTACAGTTCCTTCTGCTGCTGCTAAGTCGCTTCAGTCATGTCTGACTCTGTGCAACCCTACAGATGGCAGCCCACCAGTCTCCCCAGTTCCTGGGATTCTCCAGGCAAGAACACTGGAGTGGGTTGCCATTTCCTTCTCCAATGCATGAAAGTGAAAAGTGAAAGTGAAGTCACTCAGTCGTGTCCGACTCTTGGCAACCCCATGGACTGCAGCCCACCAGGCTCCTCTGTTCATGGGATTTTCCAGGCAAGAGTACTGGAGTGGGGTGCCATCGCCTTCTCCCTTGCTTGGTAAGGGTGCTCAACAATTGGTATCATAACGTCTTGTTATCCTCACCCCGCAGCCCTGGTACTCCCCTGCAGGCTCAGCCCCACTCCAGTTAAGCTTGGTCTTGTGAGCACTGTTACTTGAGCAAGGAGAACTGAAAACGTTCCAGCCTCTTACCCTTCCCCCAATGCTCTCAGGACTCTAAAAGCACCCTAGTGGTTAAGCCAGGTCTTATTCATCATCATATTTCTTGAAATATTTGATATAGCCCTTTGTTCATAGAACTCATAATAACAACTATGGCTAACATTTATTGAGTTCAGTTCAGTCGCTTAGTCATGTCTGACTCTTTGCGACCTCATGAACTACAGCACTCCAGGCCTCCCTGTCCATGACCAACTTCCGGAGACCACCCAAACCCATGTGCATTGAGTCAGTGATGCCATCCAATCATCTCATCCTCTGTCATCCCCTTCTCCTCCTACCCTCAATTTTTCCCAGCATCAGGGTCTTCTCAAATGAGTCAGCTCTTTGCATCAGGGTCTTCTCAAATGAGTCAGCTCTTTGCATCAGGTGGCCAAAATATTGGAGTTTCAGCTTTAACATCAGTCCTTCCAATGAATATTCAGGACTGATCTCCTTTAGGATGGACTGTTGGATCTCCTTGCAGTCCAAGGGACTCTCAAGAGTCTTCTCCAACACTATCGTTCAAAAGCATCAATTCTTTGATGCTCAACTTTCTTTACAGTCCAACTCTCATATCCATACATGACCATTGGAAAAACCATAGCCTTGACTAGACGGACCTTTGTTGACAAAGTAATGTCTCTGATTATTAATATGCTGTCTAGGTTGGTCATGACTTTTCTTCCAAGGTGTAAACTTTTATTGAGTAGTACTTACTACATGCCAGGTGCTGTTCTAAATGCTTCACATGCATTACCTTATTCAAGTTCTTAGAAGGTAGGCACCAACAATCATTATTTTCATGTCATAAGCAAATAAGAGATTAAATAACCCACCCAAGTTTACATAGCTGGTAATAGAGGTAGAAAATTTTCAAGTGTGAAGTAGTCAGTCTGCAAGTTTCACATTTTAAAGTGTACTTCCATGCTGCCTACAAAGTACTGAATACCTACTCTGGGCAAACACAACAGAAATCACATCTGTTTTCTAATTTAATCCTTACAGGAACCCAGGGAGGTATCTCTCCCCACATTGTTAACTGGTCACTAAGAAGAACCTGAAAGATAAAGTCCATTGCCTAGGTTCACACAGTTAAGAAGAATAAAGCTCTGAACTGCTTCAAATTTCAACACATACATGTAGAATCTAGAAAAATGGTACAGAGGAACCAGTTTCCAGGGCAGGAATAGAGATGTAGACATAGAGAATGGACAGGTGCACACAGGGGAAGAAAGGAAGGGCAGGGCAAATGGGGAAATGAGGATTGACATATACACACTACCACGTGTGAAATGGTAGTGGGAATCTTCTGTATGGCACAGAGAGCTCAGCTCAGTGCTCTGTGATGACCCTGACGGGTAGGCAATGGGGGTGGGGGTGTGAGGGAGGACCAAGAGGGAGGAGATTCATATGGATATATGGCTGACTCACTTCATTGTACAGCAGACACTAGGTTCAATCCTTGGCTCAGGAAGATCCCCTGGAGAAGGGAATGGCAACCCACACCAGTATTCCTGCCTGGAGAATCCCATGGACAGAGGACCTGGCAGCATAGAGTCCATGGGGTTGCCAAGAGTCAGACACAATGGAGCGACTAACACACACTTTCAACAACACTGTAAAGCAATTATACTCCAATAAAAAAATTTCACACTCTTTCTGCTGTTTTACTGCTTCTTAAAGACTACAGTCCTGGTCTGCACTCAGAATTTGATTGTCCAGTAACAAAGCCTTGATGGGAAATGATATGAAGGCTTTCTCCATCTGACTGCCCAACTTCTCCCACCCATGGAATAAATGTGGGATTCTTTGACAGTACCTTCTCTGTACCTCTTCCCTTCTAGAACTTCTGTTCTTCAGAGAGGAAGGTAGAGGGTTTCCAAGTGGGTGGGCCTTAGGGTTCAACAGGGGTCTAACCACATTCTCCTCTTTCATCTGTTTGTACAGAAGGCTACTGGGCACATTTCATTCGAAGAAAGAATTCTGAGTTTTATAACAAGTTTAAAGACCATTCCTCGAGGAGACTAGTGGCAGAAGAATGAAGAGATAACTGTTTTATGCATATGTGATTTTTATCAACGCACAACTGAGCAAGCAGGGAACCAGGCAACCACAGACATACCCATTTATCCCCTCTACATTGGCTTCTATGGGAAACAAGTTTGGGGGATGACTTAACATTAAGCCATCTAAAACTCTGTTTGATTCCCTTCATGAGAACCTTGATTGTTAACCCTCGGAGAAAAAGCCAGATACCATTCAAGGTGGCAATACGACTGGGCCCTGATGTGCGTCATGGATTGAAAACAGAGAGGGAGATGAAAGGGATTACTGTTATCTCTGACAAGAACTTGAAAACAGCAAATGGAAGGGCTGATGAACAAACCCTCTTAGAAGCCAGAGCAATAAAAAAGCATGTCTGAGACATGAGCTATAGGATAGAGCTATAGGAGAGGAGATAGGGCATTTGGCTCAGATCACCCAGTTACCTGACATCCCAAAGTTTTCCACCTCGGAGAGGGCTTGTATTTGTCTCACCACCCACATCTGCAAGAACTTCTAGATCTAGCCCTGTCATCCACTCAAACGTGCACACAGCCCTACCCACTTTCTCTCGTCTGCAGGGTCTCACCCCCAGTTCAGAGCCAAAGTGTCACTTGCCTACCCCTCAATACTTGGCCCTCAGAACCATCCCTGCCCATCCCTGCTCTGTGCTGAATGACAGTGACCGATCCCAGTAAACCACATTGCTTGGGCTCCCTTGCCATCCATTTCCCCTTAAATTTGACCAAAAGGAGGCCGGGATCAGAAGCTGGATGGTGGGAGGGAAGGAAACCTGTGACTTTCTCCACTGTTCTCTTTGGGCAGTATTCTTGCAATGGCTGAGTTTCTCCATGGTTTCTACCAGACAAATCCTCTCCATGTGGTCTTACCTCCCGCTGGGCAGCTCCCTCTGTGGTCACAGTGCCTGCTGGTGACCCCAACTCCTGGGATCTGCCAACACCACTGCCTTCCTCTGTCTGTTGAGCTCGAGGGGTAACTCTAGTAGAAACTTCTGATCAATACTCATTTGGGTTACCCCACTGTTGCCTATTTGGGTTTTTTTTTTAACACCTTTATCAATAACCTCAGATATGCAGATGATACCATCCTTATGGCAGAAAGTGAAGAAGAACTAAAGTGCCTCTTGATGAAAGTGAAAGAGGAGAGTGAAAAAGTTGGCATAAAGCTCAACATTCAGAAAACAAAGATCATGGTATCCGGTCCCATCACTCCATGGCAGATAGATGGAGAAAGAGAGGTAGACTTTATTTCTTGGGACTCAAAAATCACTGCAGATGGCGACTGCAGCCATGAAATTAAAAGATGCTTGCTCCTTGGAAGAAAACTTATGACCAACCTAGACAGCATATTGAAAAGCAGAGACATTACTTTGCCAACAAAGGTCCGTCTAGTCAAGGCTATTGTTTTTCCAGTGGTCATATAAGGATGTGAAAGTTGGATGGTGAAGAAAGCTGAGCACCAAAGAATTGATACTTTTGAACTGTGGTGTTGGAGAAGACTCTTGAAAGTCCCTTGGACTGCAAGGAGATCCAACCAGTCCATCCTAAAGGAAATTAGTCCTGAATATTCATTGGAAGGACTGATGTTAAAGCTAAAACTCCAATACTTTGGCCACCTGATGTGACGAGCTGACTCATTGGAAAAGACACTGATGCTGTGAAAGATTGAGGGCAGGAGGAGAAAGGGACGACAGAGGATGAGATGGTTGGATGGCATCACTGACTCAATGGACATGGGTTTGGGTGAACTCCAGGAGTTGGTGATGGACAGGGAGGCCTGGAGTGCTGTGGTTCATGGGGTCACAAAGAGTCAGACAGGACTGAGCAACTGAACTGAACTGAAAACTCCCTCAAGCAAAATTTACTGCCCCTCCACTGCTGCCAGGGCATCTTGTACACAGCCTCTTACAGCCTTGATTATACTGATTGGGATTACTTTTATATGTTTATCTTCTTTTTGAAACCATTAACTTTCTTAAGCAGCTGGTCTTATTCATCTTTATATCTCTATGGAATAGAACACTGTATGGCAGGTAGGAGATTCTTAGTAATCATCTGCCAAATGGATGAATGAATGAATAGGATGAATAGAAAAGAAGGAAATGAAGCAGAATGATATAGAAACAGAATGAAATGAATATAAGTTGTAAGGGATCTCCAAAGAGAGGAGGCTTTTGTAGCAATCAGAGGTCTGGGATTACAAAAGTAATGAAGGTCTGTCACTGCAGGTATGTGAGTTGAAGCCCAAGAGTCAGGAATGCTTATTTGAACTTATCACAAGCCTTGGAGGATTTTTGCTTTGGTGGGCAGGTTAAGTGAGACAGCATCTTTTAATATTCCTATTATCTTTAAGATTTTAGAAATTTGAGATTCTATCCCAGGAGAAAGTTTATGTACAGCTAAAAGAAAGTCCACTCAAGAAACATCAGAAGAGGCAAGCTTCTCTTTCATTTGTGGGAATACGCAGATTCAGACTCCTTTTTCTCACTTTGAGATGATCTCCTTTCTTGTGACACCCATGTTCACTGTGTTGTGATCATTATAATTTCTCTACAGTGTGGTGCTTAATCAGGAAGTGAAACTGGCAAATGCTTAGACTAGACTTAATCCAATTATGCAACATCTTGATTCAGATTTGAAGCTCAAGGAAAAAAAAACTGCTAAATTGTGAATGAAAATTTATTTGCCGTGAATGATGGGGACTGGGGGTGCAGGAACTCTTGCAATTCTTCCCATGAAGGGACTGCCTCTTCCTACATTTGCAGCAGCAAAATGGAAATGAATCCAGGGCAAGGAAAGCCATCCAGAGGCTGACTGCGGGGGGCAGGGGTCTCACAGAAAAACACCTATGAGTTTGGAGTGTAGGAGGCAGGGGCAGTAAAACAAGCAGGCTTCTGCGTTTCAGAGGCAGGCTGCATTCATTAAGATTTGTTCTCTGGGATTCAGAAATATCTTTTCAACAGCAGGATGAGGAGAGCAGTGATGCCAGGCAGAGCGAGGATCTAGAGACGGAGAGAGGTGTTCACAGTCCGACGGAGCCTCAGGCCTCCTGAGCTCCGAGAGTTTATAAAAACTCAGAAACAATGAGTAATCAGAGCTGGGAACTGAGTTTCAAGTACTGATTCTGATCAGTTGAGGGTTAGGCAATGGAGGACTTCGCATTTTCTGGAAACCTAGAGGCAGCATTATTTTAGCGGAATTGTGTGGGCACCTGAGTCAGAACAACAGAGGGTTCGAATTCTGGCTTTGTGACCTTGGAAAGTCTCAGGGTCCTTGTATGTAAATGACACCTAACTAGCAGGTTTTTGGTTACTGAAGATCAGCCAAGACCAGAGCCTAGGCTGTCTGGGGCAGAGATGCTCTGTGGGGTCTATCTGCTTTTCCCACAGCTATGTTAGCCCTAGATCCAGTACATATTGGTACTGTCCTGGTATCATAAAAGAAACTTAATGGAACCCTGGACTTCAAACCTGATGCTTGGGATGTTTATCAGTTTCATCCAGCCTGATAAACTAGATATAGGATACAGATGGGTATAGAGACTTGAGGATACAGACTGGTCTAGAGCCTTGATTTCAAGTTTTATAGGAGGAAATTAAGAACAGATTTCTAAGCACCTACTCTGGGCCAATGCTTGCTCACTGAGGTGATCTGATTACAATACTTGGTAAACTTCTTATCCAGAGCACTAACTTCACTGGGCAAAACCACAACTTTTTGATGGGCATTTCAGAGTGGACGTCTGAAGACAGGATGCTAATAATGAATCCAGATAATAATAATGAAGACAGGAAAGGGCCCTCTGGAGTACATGGCTTGGCAGCTGAGCTATTTGGGAGCAAGATGATGAGATAAGTATTAATACATGAGGGTAAATGGAATGCCAGAGGAGATAAGAGAATTTGTAGTCTAGCACTGTAGTCACATTTACAGTATAAGGATTCCTTAAAGAACCACTAGGTGCTGCTTGAACACTCCTAAGGCCAGAGAACTCACTACTTTGAGAGGCTGTCGTTTCTGAAAATCAGCTCAGATGGTCTTCAATTTCTTTCTTATATTGAGAGCAGTTTTGACCTCTCTTGTCATTAAACTTGGGCCATTCTCTTAATCAGGTCAAAGTGTTGGTTGCTCAATCATGTCCAACATTTTGTGACCCCATAGACTATAGCCTGCCAGGCTTCTCTGTCCACCGAATTCTCCACTTAAGAATACTGGAGTGGGTAGCCATTCCCTTCTCCAGGGGATCTTCCCAACCCAGCCGGGATTCAACCTGGATCTCCCACATTCCAGGCAGAGTTTTTACCGTCTGAGTCACCTGGGAAGACCCTCTCTTAATCATAGAGCAGCACATAAAATCAGTAGAGGTAACGAATATATACCATCCTTCAATCTTTACTTCCTCAGTGTCTCATAAAAGTGACCCCTGAGCATTGCAGAAAATGTTTCATGTTGATGTGTGGGTCTCATGAAAGCCCTGCAGTGTTACTAGCAGATGGTCATCCTTTCCACTTTGCAGCCCAAGAAAAGGGGTCTCAGAAAGTCAAAGAGACTGACAAAGGGAAGAGAGAATCTCAAGGAGGTCTTATCACTCCTTTCAATTTCTGAATCCATGTTACAACAAAAGGAAATTAATGTCGAGACCAAAGCATCCATTTGACAACCTATGTCCTTCCTATTTACCACTACACCAAACTTCCCAGAATTTCTTCTGAAGGCCAAAAAAAGTTCAGCTAGTAATCACAGACTCGTTATTACTAATAATTAGAAAGTCTTTTATGTCTAATACAACTACATAAAAAGCTTTTAAACTGAGCAATTATAAGGTGAAGGATAAAAGATCTTATTCAGCTGTAAGAATATTACATGAGGGGGTGAGTGTAGGGGAGAATAAGAATGTGGAGTATTTCCTGTCACTGAAACTGCTGACCTTCATGGAGAATCTCAACCAAGTTCAGTGCTGTGGGGCATAAAAGGGTCTGGAATGGGCCCTTCAGCAGCCTGTGAATGCCTCGCTGTGAAACCAGACCACGTCCAAAGGCTAACAGAGTGCAAAAAAGCACTGAATAATGAATGCAGACACTTTCCTCCCCACTTAGGAATGTACATTTTTGACATCGCCAAAGAGGCCAAAGTATTTGTCTAAAGAACATGACAGCATCATCAGCTGGCAGAAAGGGAGACTACCTGTCTACCCCACCTCTTTGAGAAGGAAACTGATGAGAAATTAACCAGGTCTGAGTGTTGTTACTTAGAGGCAGTTTGGACTGAGGAACCAGGACCCCAGCGATTTGCCCAGAGGTGCTTCCACATCGCTTTTGCCTGTTCAAATCCTGCTCATCCTTCAGGGCTTTGCCCAAGTTGTACCTTTTTTTCTGAAACCCTCCAGCTCTATAGCCATGTAACATTTCCCGGCAGCAAGCATTTATACCACTGTTTTTCAGAGACCTTGACATAGAAACAGACCCACTTGTTTAAGATACAGAGGAGATCAGCAAAGCTTCTGACCTCCTTGACCAGGAAGGGATGGAATGTGTATTTCTAGGAGTGAGTGGGATTCATCCTTATCTGGGCTCAGATTCCCAGGAAATGATGGAGGGGAGCAAAGCATGACCTCAAGAACAAATCTGCTGGAAGAAGGCGACATTATAGGTGCAAAGTAAAATAAGCAAACAAAAGCATCCCAATGTGTTATTTGTGAGAGCAGAATAGGAAAAGGGCCAGTACAGCTGAGCATCCTATGACTATGAGACAAGGGGGTTGTTCAACTAGGACAGTGATTAGCAAAAGTGAAAGCGTTCGTCACTCAGTTGCGTCTGACTCTTTGTGACCGTGTGGACTGTAGACCATCGGACTCCTCTGTCCACGGGATTGTCCATGCAAGCATACGGGAGTGGGTGGCCATTTCCTATTCCAAAGCATCTTCCAGATCCAGGGATTGAACGTGGTCTCCCGTATTTTGGGAAGATTCTTTGCCATCTGAGCCACCAGTGAAGGTGAATGTGAGGGAGTAAGAACACAGAACTGGCTTTCTTTCTGAAACTGCATGTGTGTGTGCATGCTAAGTCATTTCAGTCCTGCCCAACTCTTTGGGACCCTAGGGACTGCCAAATTCTTCTGTCCATGGGATTCTCTAGGCAAAAATAACTGGAACGGTTGCTATGCCCTTCTCCAGAGGATCTTCCCAACCCAAGGACTGAACCAGCATCTCTTACACCTCCTGCACTGGCAGGCAGGTTCTTTACCACTAGTGCCACCAGGGAACAATGTAACAAGCACAATGAATTCTAACTTCTGCTGCCCTAAACCTCTGAAATCCCCAATATGTCAAATTTGCCACTTACTGAGTATCTCTCTGACCATGAAAGAGTGATGAAGGGCCACGGAATGAGGCTTTAGAGCAGAGGTTCTAGAGCTGAGAGCAAGGGATCTCACTGGCTTCAAGGCCTACAAAAACTTACATGTGGACATGTGTTTCTTTCCGGGGAATGAGTCTATCAGCAAAATTTCAAGGAGAACAGAAATCCCAAGAAAAGTTTCTTTATGGATAGTGATGATTAAAAGTAATTCCTGTCCTCAAGGAGCTCACAGAAAAGAAAGGGAAGCAAATAGCATAATAACAGTTCACAGCTATTGAATCTTCACTGAGCACCAAGCCCTGTCTCATTCACATATTTAAGCTCATTTAGTCTCTAGCTAAAACTCAAAGTAGGTGCTATCATTAACCCCAAAGTCAGACTTTTTAGGAACCAAGGTCCAATGGCTCAGTGGATACATTAAGAGAAAATAATCCTTTATGATCGTCACAAAGAGAAGGACAGGGGTATCCCAGAGAGGCTGATTACTCTGGGGCAAGGGAAGCTTCCTGGTGGGGGTGGCTGTCACTTAGAATACTTGGCAATCCTCAGCTCTGTGAGAACTGTTGGCTGGTACATTGCTTGTTTCAGCAACAAGTGGGAATATTCTTATTTAATCTACTCCATGTCCATTACTAAAAGTTTTACATAAATCTTTCCTTTAATCTGCCAAACAAAGCTACAAGACAGACATTACTTTCTTTGTATAGATGATGACATTGAGGTTTAGAGATGCTACTAAAAAGCTACTCAAGGACCCTTAACAAACAGGTGGTCAGGATGAGCGCCATTCCCAGATCTGACTCTGAAGATCAGGTGGTTGTCTATTTCTGGGCTGGTGGCTGGTTTTCCTCAACAACAGCCCCAAACTGAGTCCTTTATTAGGACTCTGTGCAGATCTGTCCCAAGGAAGAAGAAACCAGGTTGTCCCCAGACTAACAGACTACTGGGCAGTCTCCCTTCTTGTGGGAAACTAGTAGGAGCCCCCAGACTCCCTTGGGAGATGCCTGGTTGTCTTTGGTTTGTGTTTCTGGGTAAGGAGCAGGTGGTGAAGGTGTGAATGGTGACAGAATGGCAGGGATTCTCAGAGCATAGATAAATCCTGGAGAAAGGCACTTGGCAGAGAGGAGGGGCTTTGGGGGGAAGCCTGGAGCAGGGGAAGATGTCAGAGCAAGGGGGACACAGGGTACATAAGACATTGCCAGGAGGTTTAGGGAAGTGGGAACAACTTTCCAATACACAGACTATTTTATCCTCAAAATCACCTTGCCCATTAGCCTTGGTAACTCCTTTTTGAAGATGAGAACACTGTGCCTCAGAGGCAAGGAGATCTATCAAAAGCCTACGGGCAGTCAGGCTAGACAGGAGCTGGGATTCCAGGTGCGCCCATCTGCCTCTAGCTTGAGACTACGCTTTGTACTTTCTCCCTCTCTCAGATTTTTAGGAATACTGAGATAGTTCATGGAAAAGCCATTATCACCATCAGATGCTTCTGAGAGTCTATAGTAACAAGGGGTTGGAAGCCACTGTGGGGCATTCAGGCAGCCCTGACATTTTCTAAGCAAAACCTTAGCATATGTCCTCAATGACTATTTTGAATCAGAGAAACAGGAAATTCTCATTAAAAGAATTGCAAGAATTTTCACAAATCCCTTGTGTAAGGAAGAAGCATTCATATATTTATTAACTATCCCTAGAGCAGCCGTGTTGTGTCTGGCTGCTATGAACCAGGCCCTGGGCTTGCTTCTGGTAACACAAGGACCTCAGGAAGCTCCCAGAAGCTCCCGAGGAAGGATTCCAACACTGTGTGGTCTACTCCTGGAGCAATGACAGGTGTGCAGGCACAAATGCAGGGGTGGCGTGCTGACACTGTTGGGAGGATTAAGAAAGACTCCCCCAAGTACAAGGCAGGGTATTGGGGGAGGGCTGCAGGGAGGGTTGGGGAGGGTAGGACTGCTACGGGAAACTGGTCTGGTGGAGCTGGGCCAGGATGAGGCAGGTCAAAGATCAGCAGAGGCTGGGACCTGAGCGCCGTGCAGGTCAGGCTGAGAAGTCTGGATTTTCGTTTCCTTTTTGGAGCTACTAAGCATGGAGGTGGCGTGGCCAGACTGCTTAATAAATGCACAGACACCAAGGCAGCAAATGGAGCATGTTTCCTCGTGTATCTAAGCCTGTTAGGGGCAAGTAAGGCAATCTAGGCACAAATTGAATTGGAGGGAGCTGTGCGATGGGGGCTGCACCAAATTGAAACACAAAGACCGGCGTCTTGGTGACAAGCAGGCTTGATTAAATGCAAAGGCCTCCAAGAGAAAAACTGCTTTTTCTGAGTCGCACAACACTGCCTGCCTTCTACTCTGTTTCTACAATCGGTGTTTTTAAAGGGGCTGGTATTCAGATATGCCTTCTTACTAAAATCAACATACACTGAGTTTGGGAAGCTGTATTTAGGTGGGATAGGATGGTTTCAAGATACTGGCAGAGCAGGTAGAGAAATGGAAATGAATCAGAAAGAAAGTTCTCTAGGATAAAGGGGAGTGCAGCCAGGGGAGGGTAAGAAGGGACCAGAAAGACTCCTGATTGGAGGAATCCAGAAAGGGTTTGGAAAGGGTATCAAAGGCTTGCCCCTCTGGCCATTCAATGTCTGAATCCCTGCCCCTCCCCCCACCTTCATCCCATCATCTTTCTGACAGGTGGTCTTCAAGGCTCTGCTTGTACGGCTCCAGCAAAGGGGAGTGTACTCTCTGAGGTGCCAGAGTTCCACCACTGAGCAGTTCTGACCATCAACAGATCACCCTTAGTTGGGATTAGAACTGGCTTTCTTGTCGTACCACCCACTTGTCTGAGTTCCAAGAGTTGGCAGATACAGAACAGTATAATCCCTCTTCCATTTAATGGCTCTAGGGATGCTCACCTTCATAGTCTTTGTTTCATTTCTCCAGGCCAAACGTTTTCAGGTCCTTCTGCTACTCGTTCACCAAATTGGGTTTCAAACCCCATTACTAATCTTATCTTGAAACATACAGGACTGTCTCTATGTCTCTCATGGTGTGGGGTCCAGGACTGGTAACAGTGTTCCAGATAAGGTCATTTAGCCTCACAACAGCTCTGTTAGGACCAGAGCTAGGTTCTTGAGGGTCAGTATGACTTCAAAACCGGTGCTCCTTCCACCTATGGTTGGATGAGGTCAACAGAGACTGAACATCCTAGTTCTTTTTACACAAGCTGAGGCAAAGTCACCAGTTCCCCCACTCAAAGCCTGCACTGGCTCCCCAGGCCTGCCTGGGTGAGGTGGAGGGTGCCTTCTGATGCAACAGAAGGTATCAGACAAGGTTCTGAGCCTAGCAGTGACACACAACTGAGCATTTTCCTTTGTATCTCAGATTTGCAGGAGTTCCCCTGGCAGATGGGGTCCAGGTGCAGAATCCAGGCCCCCTGGGTTCTCTGCAAGCCTACAACACATGGCCTTTTCTATAGTGTGCTGATCACTGACTGGACCCTTAACACGCTCCTTAACAAGGGCTTTGGCCAGCCCTTGTTCTCACTCTCTGAAGCTTTTTGACCACTTTCAAATGAAGTGGACAACTCTCTTCCCAGAACCAAGAACTGCCCCTGCTTGACCAGGCATCATGGAGTCTTTGGCTGGAGACTTTTTCCATAAAACACCTAAGACTTTGAATCCCTTGGACATAGAAGTTTTCATGATTCAGTGGATTACTACTTAGGGAGCCAGACTTTCATGCAGACTCAGCCCCATCATTTCCACCTCTAACCCCCTTTCCCTGACCCACTGAGGAGGCCCCAGCACACCGTCCCCAGCAAAGCCATACAGGTGGTGATCCGTATCTATAAGCGGACTGTGGACTCCCTTCCTGGATTGCAGACCAAGCCTCGGTATAAAGCCGGGTTGTGGGGACCCAGCAGAAGAGAGGAGAGATACTTACACTTACAGGTTGACTTTTTGGCACATCATAAACACCTTCCTTCTTTTGGCTGGTGGGAACCTACAAAAAAAATCAAATTCAACACTGTCAAAACACTACGGTACTCTGCTTTTGAAGAATAAAGCAACCAGGCTTTCCTTCCACTGGCTAAGCGTGTGTGAACTCAGCCCCTGAGGCCTGAGGGGCCAACTTCCAGCAGAAGAAAGAGCTGCTGGTATCATGAAAGCATCAGGCCAGGCTCCTTCTCTCAGGAGAGCTGGAGGAGGAGGGTGTGAATCATTCCATAGCGGTTTGCAGGATGTCTCTGCCACTGGACTCCTCAGAGTACTGCAGCAGAGGAAGCAAAAGGCAGAGACCTCAGAGGTCATATGGTGAAAAAAATAATCATTTCACCAAAGACAAAAATGCTGCCAGGGAGGTGCTAAGAGCTGCCTAAAGTTGTTAAAAAATAGTTCGAAGCTGAGCTTGAACTACTTCACGCTGATTTGAGATCCAGGTTATTTAAAATACAACAACTATCAAGGTCCTAAGACAAAATGCAGCTTCTGTTGGGATCACGCACACACTATCTGATAATCATCAAAAGTTTTTAAGAAAAGGGTCCATCCATGGCAGGAAAAGCATGCGACTAGAATCCAAAAACTCTCCGATGACTTTCTAACACTTCTCTGTAACTTCTTTCCTCCCTCTCTTCAATTCCTCATCCATCTGGCCTTACTGGGCCATGTGACAACTGTCAAGCCTTAAGCAGGTCACTTAGCTCCTCTAAGTCTCACTGAAATGGGAATTTCAGCTCTGCTTCTTGCTTATGTCATATATCAAAGAGAAAAGAGTGTAAATAATAAGTCTATTCGGCACCATCATACTGTAAAGTGTTAGAATGATAACGTCTTTTGCCATTGATACATTATGTAAATATGTACCCAAATACTTATGAATAACAATGGACTTGTGGAATACTTTTCAAATGAGTCTGTCACGGGCCTTACTCTGAAACATTCTAGTATCTGTCACTAGTTCATCCTCAGCAACTAGCAAAGCTTAACTCAAACCCTCCATGGGAGGGATCAGCCAGTAGTGGTTTTCTGTCTGATAACTGGTCTCTTTGATCAGACAGGGAGCCCCTTAAAAGCAGGCACAGCACATAAGAGCCAGCAGTCATTTGGTAGGTGTCTGCTACCTAAGTGTATCATTGAGGATTGTGGAGAATAGTTAAGAAAAAGTATCTTTTAAGCTTGGACCAGCTTAGAGAAGAATTTGAGCTTATTCCTTGAGTCCCTTTGTCATTTTCACTCTTACCTTAAAATCCTTATACTAATCCTGAGAAGTTGGTATTATAATCTCCACTTTAAATAGTAGAGAGTGAGGCTCAGAGATAATAGGGAAATTTGCCCAAAGTTTCATAGCTGATCAGTCAAATGTAGCTCATTCTGGCTAAGACACAAGACATTTATCACTAACGGTATGAGCTAACCCAGCCAGAGCATTTTCTGTGTGCCAGGCATTATTCTAAACATTTATGCTCACATGCATCTTCATTTAATCTCTGTGGGCAGGAAGCCAGGGGCGTCAGCCTGCATGGTCTGTCTTGAACTACTGCATCATACAGACAGCTGCAGCTTCCCGCTGCTCCCACCATTCCCACAGTAGATTTGGGTGCTTTTTGTCCTCTGACATTCATTCTATACTCCTGGAAGCTCATGCACATCCTTGCAAAACAACAGGGCTCTGAGTAAGCATGGCTGTGCAGAAGATGCACTTTCAGAGTTACTCCTGTAAACTTAAGTTTGCAGGCAGCCCATGAAGAATGTAATTTTTTTGCTTCTGATAAGTAAGCTCCCTCCAAAAGGAACCCTCTGAGAATGCCTACAGAGTCCTTGTTAACGAGGGCCAATAAATTACCAGCCCTCACTTTTATTTTAACTAGCAGCTCACCCTTGCCTGAGCAAAACGAACAGCATTTTTCTGTTCCCTGCAATTCGCTGCTCACTATGGGCACTTAGTAAGTTGAACCGCAGCTGACTCTCAATTATGCCTGCAAATGGAGGAGAAGCAGTAGGATGAAGAAACCCAAACTGTGCATAATTGAAAAAGCTTTTCTGCTTGGCTGTCCCATGGGTGAGATATCAACCTGCCTGTTTGTCTTTTAAGAATTATTTCAGCTAAGACATCATGTTGGGAGTGCCACCAGAGTACTGGTGGAGCATTCCTCTGTATTCATAACATCTGGTGCATCCTTCCATTAAGAAATAAAAGTTACCAAAAACCTATTAAGTGTCTTGCACTGTGCTTTTCCTAGGACAATGTGGTGAACAAGATGAAGATGGCCCCTGACTTAGCAGTGCTCCTTGTCTTGCTGGGAGAGATGGAGAAGTCATCAGGCTACTGAAGGAGGGTGTAAAAGGAGCTTTATCTTACAAAGTAGTTGTCAAACCACACTGCAGCTTCCTGGTCACTTTGAATTCTTACTGATCTATAAACCTGCTGAGGGCTCAGAAGATATTTTATTGCATTTGTTTCCCCATCTGTAAATACTGGTTAAATAAGAAACTTCTAAGTGTCACACATTTAACACATATGTGCTAAAGATGGAAAACCAGCAGAAACACTAAAAGGATGAAGGCCAGACAGTGCCTCGGTCTTGGCTCTCATCTTCCCTAACTGGTGTGTCCCATCCGTGGACCATTTCAGTAATAAGATGTTGTATAGAGTGATAACAGTCCTGGACCAAAAGGTGGTGGAAGGTCTGGTTCCTAATCCTGGCTCTGCCACAGGCTGTATGACTCTGGAGAAGTCACTTAGTTCTCTGACCTTGTCTCCTCATCTGGTTGTCATGAGTATCCAAGGAGTTACCTACAAACGCCTTGAAGGTGGGGACCAGGCTGTGTGTCACTGTTACATCCCAATGCAGCCAGTGCAGGCTGGTGCTTCATACGTAACTATTTACTGAACGAACAAATGAAATTACTCTAAAAACTACACCTTAAGGACCATCCACACAGAAGACACTTTCAGTGCAGCGATATATTAATAGTGTGGGGCTGGGTGACATAGGATCAGAGACATGTCATTTTAAAAGAACAATGTGTAACAAATCTTGGGTAATTAAAAACGATTTTCGAATGAACAAACTTGGAGAATGTGCCCTTGGCAAGCTGTGAGCTCACTGATGCTGGAAGCTTGCTAAAGTCTGAAGGAACACTAGGTTTTAAAATCAGAGGCTCTGGCCTTGGGCCCATCACTTAAGTATGAAGGACTTAAATTTCTTAACATTTAAAATGGTAGTTATTACAACTGTTCTCATCTCACCAAGATGTTGGAAGGATCAGAATTAAGTGATGGGTAAAAATGCTTTGTACTGTGGGGTTCTGTGTTGTTTTAAAAAAGACAACTAATAATTTTTTCTGAGGCATGCAAATAGAAAGACAATTATTATTATTATTATTAATCCAGTTTGGAAAATGAGACTACTGATCCTCAAAGAGAGATGACATTTACTCAAGAGTCTCTCCCTCCTTTGTGTTGGAGTTATAAATAGCAGTCAAGTGAGGCTGCAGTTTCCTGCTGGGCTCTCTGACAAGATAAGGTGAGCAAGTCATGTTCTACTTCACTTAATACATCATCATAAGACGTCTCAAGCAGCATCTGGTATTGATGGCATTAGGAAGTGAAAGGAACTAACATTTACGCAAAACCTGCTAGGTACCAAGTGCTGTCCTGGTTGCTTTACATCTTGACACCACTTCTAGAAGCAGAGACTAAAATATCTATATTCTGTAGCCCAGGAAATTGAGACACAAAAGTTAGGTACTTCACCTGAGGTCGCAAAACGTTAAAACGTTAAGCCCTCGTTCCAGAAAACAGAGGCTAAATAAGATAAAATCTGAGGCTACCTTGACCAAGCTCAAGTATAAGAAACACTGAAGTCTCCTCAGGAAGAACAAATATGGGACACTTGAAGGCCCTAAAAAAATGTTGATAGCAGCTCCCAATAGCAGCTCCCTAAAAGCACAGCCTACCTTCAGGCCCAAGAGCTTATTTCTTGTTACGCAAAATGAGGCCCAGTGGACTGGCAAGGCAAGAGAGAAAGATGACCAGAGGCCCTTCCAACAGAGAGCAATAAAACAGTCATTCCGTTAAATGGTACTTCCTATTAATTATGGACAGAGCGGAAGATCCTGGATGTCAGAACTGTTAACACAAGGGTGACTTTTAGATACTGACTTGAAACCTACGTAGAATCTACTTGTAAAACTTATCATCAAGGATATTCTGAACTGAAAAGAGCCCTTGGATTTCTTTATGTACAGAAGTCGGCAAGCGGGAGGTTCTACCTCTTGCTAGCTCTGTAAGCCTGGGCAACATCCGTTATGTCTGTGATACTCTCTTTCCTCATCTGTAAAGTGGGAATTAATGCTCAAGCCACTTGGGGTAGCTGTGGGACATAAGAAGATCCTGTATGTAACCCCCATTCACAGATACCTTGCTTGAGAAATGTTACCAAAACTCTATACACACACACATATACACACACGCACATACAGCACATCTAAGTCTTGCTCTGTAAAGCAAGGTAGCTTGCTTCTCTAACAGTCCTGTGCTGAGGCACTAGTTGCAAAGAACAGAAAAGGGCCATGCCCAGGAAACTCCCATCTTATCTGCTCATTTTATAGATAAGTAAACTGAGGCCCAGAGAAGGAAACGGATGGACAGGTGGCTGAATGGCTGTGGATACAGTGTGTGACCTGGGAGGAAACCTCTTCTTTACAGTCTCCTTGTGATCTTGTTTCATTCTCATGCCCACATGTGATTTAGGGAGAACTTATTCTCCTACTTTATCACTGGGGAAACTGAGTCTCAGAGAGGGAAAGTGCCTTGCTTGCTACCCCTTAGCCAAAGGTAGCTGGTGACAGAGTCAGAACTATATCCCAGTTCCCTGCTTCCCAAAGCCAGTTCTTCCTAGTATACTAGACTGCCCCCCAGAGACCCCGATAGGGCACAAAAGAAGCCCTGCCAACTACAGATATGTCTGAATTCAAGAACCTCTTATATTTAACAGTCTAATTTTATTTCAAAAGGACCTCTCTCTTCATCAGATGATGGGTTAGTGGTCCCTCTGGCGACACACTGTAACTGAGCAGGACCCTACGGGGCCTTTCCAGAACAGGCTCCTGCCTCATATCTTCTGGAAGTACCTAGATAATAGGACCGGAGGCACATTTCCTGAGCTGTTCTGCAGGAAACCCCCGACAAACTGAAAAAAATAACTACTTGATGCCCCTGAGCATGTAGTGCCCAGACCTGCTGATGCCTAAGGAGCGATATTGTGACCCCACCCTATTACCAAAGGGCTAACCAGAGAGCTGTGCACAAGCTGATCACATGCCCTGCGACTCCCCTCCCTCACCTGGCCTTTAAAATGCTTCCCTGAGACCCACTGGGGAGGTCTAGTGTTCCGAGCACTAGCAGCCCTGGGCTCCTTGCTTGGCGCCCTGCGATAGACTCTGTTCTTTCCTTCCCCACAGCTGGTGTCAACAGATTTGTCTGTGGACCCAAGTTTGGTTCAGTAACAATACTGAGACACTGCAATGCTGGACATTAAAACTTGACACTGAGGACAGACACACAACTTTTCTGTTTAAAGACAGAAGCTTTGTAAGCGATGATTTTAGACAAATTCTCAAAGGGCAAGCTCGCACTTGAACCCAGATGGAACCAGTGGCTAGAAATAGATTATTACCCCCTAGGGCTGCTTAAACTGAGGTGTGGGTAGAACTAACACACTTTGGTCATTTAGAATTCTGTGTATTTGATGAAAACTGAAAATATGTTTTACTTTTAAAACTGAAAATATGTTTTACTTTTATGTATTACACAAGCAATGCATGCCCAAGGCAGAATAACAGACCACACAACTGAGTAAATTAAGAAAATTAAAATCAGTTATTTAAATACATTAAAATTTTTCCTGCTTCCATAATGTTTATATTTCAAATTAGGACTAAAATTCTAATTAATGAAAAATTGGAGGTCGTCATATTCGTTTGATGTGTGGCTGTGCTGTAATTACATAGATTCTTTGGTGGAAAAGCACAGGGGAAGCAGCGTGGGTTTGGTTCCAACTCTTAACAGCTGTACAGCCTTGAGGAAGCTACTCAACCTCTCAGAGCCTCAGTCTCCCCTTGAAAAAGTGGGATTAAAATACCGACTTTACAGCATATTTAGGAGAATTAACGAGTATAAAAGTATACAGCAGACTTGTGGTTTTCAAGGGAGTGGGGTGGGGGGTAAGGATTAGGAGTTTGGGATTAACAGATGAAAACTGTTATCTATAGAATGGATAAACAGCACGGTCCTACTGTATAACGCACAAGGAACTATGTTCAATATTCTGAGATAAACCATCATAGAAAAGTATGAGAAAGAAGGCATATACATGTATAAACAAATCATCATGCTGTATAGTAGAAATTAACACAATATTGTAAATCAATTATACTTTGGTAAAATACATTTCAAAAAAACGTGTGTTTAGGCTTCTTCACATAAGCAGACATTTTTAAGAATATTAATTTACCTTCCCTTCAGAAGGGGTAAAACCTTTAGCTCGACTTTCTTTTATTCAGTTAATATTCCTAGTGTTGTCTCTGAACAGCATTTTTGATTTTGGCCTTCATTTTTAGTGGTACAATTGACTTTTTAAAGAAATTCAACAGCACATTCTTTTGAGAAATAAAGGACCCTCATATTCTGAACAACCACCCTCCAAAAGATTAATGTAGTAAAATCGAATGTTTGATGTTTCTGTCAACTGAAAATAGTTAAGAACCTTTAAAAATTCAAATATTCTACCCAGTGGGCCATTAAACATGTCAATGATCAAGCATGAAAACTCCCAGTGACCAGCAGGGAGCCAGGAGCCAGTCCACACAGAGGTGTTGAGCAAGCCCACAGTGACCAGCCCAGCAAGGCAGAGGCCGGGGTGAGCGGAGCGCCCTGGGGCTCACCCCTCCCATGCGCCCCCTGACAGCGGTGCAGAGGAAGGAGAGAAAAGTGGTCTATACCTGGTAAATGTTTTCTTCCGTTTCAGGATCACGGATTGGCTCGTGTCCAGCCTCAAACACAATGTACTATGACAGCAGCAGCCAGAGAGGAAAAGTTAAGGGGAAAATGAAGGAGGAAAAAAACAAAAAGCATTTGGAAATCAAGATACAAATTGCAGTCAGCATTAAAGACAGAGGCACAAGAGCAAACACCCTGAAGAGCCGTGACTGACACCCCACATGGCCTGGCACATTCCCGCCTCTTCCAGGGAAAACTGCCAGGGTCTGCAGGCCAGCCTTTTGGTCAGGACTGCGTAAGTGCTGCAGACCTTTCTGGAGATATAGCCCCTTCCTTCAGTGGCACTGAGCCTCGCAGTGTCTGCCTGCACGGGGACTACTGTGTGGGGATGATGTCTCCTCAGACCCCAACTTTGCCAACTCGGGGTTACAGGGGTCCGTCTCCTTTGCTCCCTAAGGTCCATGAACCTAAGCCAATTCTGATGTGCCCAGAAGTCCCAAACACCTTCATCTCATACATATCACCTTATTTTACATTCTCCGTTTCAAATACTGGAGTCAAATTTTCCGTATAAACATTTCAGACTCTCAAAGACTGGGTCATTTCAAAAACGGCTATGTTCCTCACTCTCCGAGCCCATGAGCCAGGGGCTGAGCTCATACTACAGACAAACCCACAGGTCTGGTATTCTAAAGCAAAGCCTGACATAAAATACACCCTTGACTTTTGTTTGCATCCATGTTAGGTACTTTTTCTCTTTCAAATAATTCAGATTCTATTAATTTCTTATCCATATTATTTTCTTTTCATTATAGCAGTGGCAGCTTTTGTGTGAAACTATGCATTCTGTGAACCTACAGAATGCGTGTGTGACACACATATATAGAATCCATGTGTGTCCCAGTTAGAAATGTACATTTCAGATCATCTTTTATGTCCCATAAGTGAAATGTTTGACTGCTCTCTCTCCTTGGGAATAAGCACAGAGGGGGAGAGGCCTCCTCTCTCCTCTGCATCTGTTAAAACAGAGCATATAACTTGAACCCAGGATAAGCCATCTCTATCCACACTTAGCCTTCAACCTTGAAAAGAGTGCAGAGAAAGCTATGGGCAGGCACGTCTGTGGGATCTCCTTTCCCTCGACTCACAACAGCCCCTCTGGCATGAACCAGGTAGTCAGGGGGCAGCCTCAACAATCAGGGGCCAGAGAGATTTCTGCTCACAGTCCTTTCCCCAGCTCACAAACCATCCTTTGGATGTGTGTTCAAATGTTGCCAAAATGTCAGTCCCCATCTCTGGTTCTTAACTCACTGAAGCCACCTCATTATTCAGTCTCTCTAATGAACTCAGAATATTCAAGGGACTCTTGCAAACATTCAGCTCTGGGATCAAACTTCTACAGATTGCAGAGAAGGCTGAAGCAGGGGCAAGAAGGGAGAAGCCTATTTCTAAATCCCATGCTACTGATGCCGGCCAAACTTCTGTTAGTTTTTATGGAAATTTGCTCCTGGAGGGCTTGGCAGACCTCATCCTCAGAAATAATCTTGGTCCCTCTCCAGGTTCTGCAGCCAGTGGAGACAAAAATGCCTATACCACAGGCCCAGGCCTTTCCTGACCCTCAACCCTGACTAGTTTCCAAAATTACCTGGTATACAGGATCTTCAACGTCCTCTTCCAGAATTGTCTACAGCAGAATGAGGGAAGGGAGGATGAAAAGCAGAGGAAATAAAGCGAGAGATGTGAGACCATACTCAGAAATTACAGGACAGTGAAGGAACCAGCTCTGGGTAGGAGAGGCTGGTGGGTCATTAAAGCAGAGAACTGGCAGAGAAAAAATGAAAACCCTAGTAGCCGCCCCACCCCCACTGTTAACAAGAAGCAAATACAATTGACTTTCCTTAGATGATCTCCCCTGAAATCTTCCCCCGTTTTAAGATCTCACTTTCTCTCCTACGTCTAGAATCTCAGAGAACAGGGATCATTTCTAATGGCATGCTTTTGGTGCCTGTAATTTACACAGGAGCCTTTCATCTTTGTTTATTTCTACTTGGCAGCAGGAGGAGCAGCCTCGACTGTCAGTTTTCATATCTGTTTATTTTAAGCCCCTGCCATCTCCGGTACCAGGATAAATTCACAGGTATACCTGATACACAGCTTGTTCACACTGCTTATCCTTTTGTGCCTTTTTTTCCAATTCTTCTCTTTGCTTCAATTCATAAATAAGTTGAAAGAGATCTCTCAAGTCCAGAATAACAGGTTCAGCCTGGAGTAAAAGGTGGTGAAGCACATGAATAAGGGGATGGTTACTGAGCTGCAGCGACCAATTTTTGTTTTTACTGGCTAAAACCCGCAGCCCTTCCTTTTCCTATTAAACTGAAAGCGTTCCATCTTTAATTAATTCTACCTTGTTATATTGGTTTAGCAAATTGCATCTAGGCTAAAGTTCATTTCTTCAACTAATTATATTTGCAAATTCATAATAATCATAAGCGTAAAAGGCACTGCTTTTATTTATTAGTAATTTTGAATACAATAAAATTAGGGTAGGCCTTATGCAAAACAGCTATTTGTTTTCTCTTATTTTCTTTTTAAATGAGGCTAGCAACACAAGGAAACTTATTTGTATAGTGTGCCTCCATCCAGCTTAATCAGAAAGGAAAATAATCAGTCATTATGAAATACCCATTAAAGAAAGCAACACCACCACAACTGGATGGGCGTGAGCCTGTTTCTTTGCTCTGAGGCTGTTTATCTTTTCTAGATGGGGAGCTGAGTATCAGCATCACTGAGTCGCATGTCACAGCAGGCCCCCGAAGACCAATGGCATGACTGTGCTATCTCAGAAAAGGTCAAAGGAAAAGCATTCTCCTTGGAAGGGGGCTACTCACCGCCTGGGCTGTTTTTATGGCCACAAATCTGTGATTCCCTTCCTTCCCGCACACGTATCCGAAGGCCCGGTGATCTGTGATATCCTTTGCAATGTAGGAAATTTCGTGAACAGCATGATGATGCTGAAGGGCCTGTGAGAGACAAAAAGAAGAGCCTGTTTCAGGGGACTTTCCCTCCGAGCTGTTGATCAATAAGAGATGTGTTTCCGTTATGTGTGAACAAGCCCAGAGGGCTTTGGAAAAGCTGTTTGGTCCAGATGGAAGGAAAAAAGGAGCTGTGCCTGCCCTTGAGAAATGGAGGCTTCCTTCCATGGTCTTGATGCTGTGACCAGAGAGATAAACAGGACTGCTCGGATGCTAAGTGAGCATCTGTGGTGGTGGCTCTTTCTTCTGCTGGCCGGGGCTGGTCAGCCTCACTCGCTGGTATAGGCTGCTTCAACGTCTTTCCTCATGACACAGCCCAGTCTAAGTTCTGCACTGACATTTAGTACACTCACATAACCAGGGCCTCTGCTTGTGCTGCTGGATGTGTGCACTGTACAATGACTGGGGGTACTCTTCGCACTCACCGATGTGCATGACTATGACAATTTTCCAACAGGTGGCGGTGGTAAGACTGACTTGAGGATCCAACACACTTCTTTGTTTTGTCCCAGGTCACCAACTGGGTTAGACCCACACCTCTGAGGTTTTTCCTGTGTTGGTCTCCTTGCCTGCAAGACTTGCTCTTTTACCCACCTGTCTGAATTCTACTCCTCTTGAAAAGCCTGTTAGAAACCACCCTGCCTTGTGAAATCCGCTGACAAGGCATGCCCTTCCTGTCCCTGTAGAGGAGATTCCTCCCTCTCCTGTGTTCCCCCAGACCTTCAGTCTAGTGATACCGAACTCCCAAAGGATTCCTTGCACACAGCTCCCTGGGCTCCTGCTTTCGTGGATCTTCCTTCTCTGATACATTTTCCTAAACCCTGGTCTTCCCCACCTGATTCTGTCTTCATCTTTGTCATCCTAGTACCTAGCTCTGTGCCTGACCCATAGTTGTTGAACTACATTGGGATTGCAGATCAGTAATTCAAACATTATTTGAAACTGACCTTCCTGCCCTTATTAACTAAACTTCAACAAGCAATATCCACCATCCTATTAAGTGATGGTGATCTTTATGGTCATTTCTCTAGATTAAATGTACCTAAAGTAATCCTCATTAAACAGTACTCTGTAAAGGTTTATGTATGTATCTAGGCATTATATGATGTGTTTCAAGTCCTTACAAAGGACCTTTTCATTATACTGGGTGCTAAGAAGCTTGAATTCTAGCTGCTGTATGTGAACACGAGGCACTCACTGTATCTTGAAGGATCTCTGTTTATTCCTCTATTAAAGGAGAACTTTGAACCAGATCAATGGCTCCTAACCCAAAGTCCTGGATCTATAGGGATCATTAAAAATAATGAAAAGAGGTCTCAGGCAATTTTCAACATTTCAAAAAGCTAAACAGAAATTTATAATTATTCTTAATAAGATGGCTTCCTTTATTGTGCACACAAATAAAAATGCTGAGTTTATTTAGAATTATATCTGGTTACTGTTGTACCCCTCAGCTCACCTTGGAGAAGGTTCTCTTTGGCAATCAGTGATGGTTTCAAAAAATCCAAATAGGAAAGTAAATGAGTATAAATGCATTTTACTGAACAAAGTCTTCTATGTTACTGAATCTTTGAAGGGAAGGAGAAATTTAACACAAGGAGAATTTGGTTATGAAAATATCGAGAACCACTGTCTCCCAGGTCTCCTTCCATCTTCCCAGATCCTTTAACCATCTAGATCTCAAATCACACAGCCAGCCTCTCAGGACAGTGGTGTCTGCCTCTTATGACGACCATTACTTAGTTCTGAACTGCTGGCCCTGACCTTTAAAAATGTCCATTCCCGGCCTGTTGCCATCTTTTCAGGCTTCTGACCTTAGGAATCATTTCTGTGGTAGAATTTGCTGCTGCAGCTTTACCTTCCAGAGTCCAGCATGCACTCACCTCATTCTTACTCTTAAGATGCTCCCTGTGGGATTCATGTGCATCCAGGTTGCCCAGTGTCAACTAGACATAATGCATGGAGGGTGGTATCACTGCCCGGTCACTCTAGCCCCTTAAGTGGCCACAAGACAACTTTATCATTTTAGTGGATTTTGACACAAATTTGGGGAAGAAGAAAGTGTTTATTAGTAAAATGACCAGGATCCATTTGTTCCTGCTTTATTAAGAGAGCATATTTATCTAGCAAAGAAAAACTGCTCAGAGAGCAGTAGCTTTTCCATGGTGTTAATGATGTAAAATTGATGAGACTTATATGCACAAAACAAGGCGGTATTGATTAAGAGGCTTTTGTGAGCTTGAATGGGATATAGCAGAGAAAAGTGGGAGACAAAGGCATCCTCCTTCTCTTTCTTTCCTGCAAGTATTTCTTTCTCTGCATAACACAGTGAATGTTATCCATGTATCCTATTAAATCAAAGTTTGACGACAGCACTTTATTGATTGCCAAGTGGAATATTGCTCTAAAATTAAACCACGATTAGAAGTCTTCCTGGTGGAATTAGATTCGGAGATGATTGTGCAATGGTAAAATATCACCTACTATGTAAGACAGCAGATGGAGATGTTTTAAATTATCTGTGAATCCTCATTAAGTGTTTTAAAGTCAAAACATTTTTAATGCCTGATGATACCTAATATTTCCTCACAAAGTGTAGCTGTGTGTGCGCATCAAGGGCTTAAAAATACTGTAACATTATCTTTTCCCATAGTTAATTTTATGATGCGTTAAAAAGGATTGCTCTGAAATTGGCTCATTCATTTGGAAACAAAAAGTTAGATAGGGATTATGTCTCCACTTTTTCCAACCTTAACCATGCACACGTCATAAAGATGCTTGGAAATATACACATATTAGAATCCTTCTAATCCCACATTATCACATTCATCTGGGCAACTCAGAGGACATTGCAAATGCTCACTGAGCTCCAAATTGCTCCACGTCTTCAAGTAGGTTTTATCAGCACAAATCAAAGGCAGGTCGAGCCAGAGGGAATGTGGACATCGTATAGTTCAACTGTGAGTTTATTCATGAAAGGACTGCGGGCCAGAAGGTGTTCTGGCTGGACCGATACTTAATCCAGGCCCCACTCTCCCTACTCATTATGGAAAAGCATTGAATAAAGGAAATGAGGTCATTTAAAATCAAGGTCTCCTTTCCTTAGACTCTTGGCTCCCTAGATCAACAACAAAACCATAATCCCTGATAAGCTAGGATGAGGAAGGGAAACTGAGGAAGGAGGTCAAACTGAGGGTGTTCTGGATTCCAGCAGATTACTAAGGTCAGGAAGGGTCACCAATGAGAAGGTCTGGGGTCAAGGCCAGCTATCAGGATCTCAAAGAAAAAGGTCAAGTCCATCTGGTCTGGAAGGGCACTCTCCGGGGCTTGCCACCTGCAAAATCTGCTGAGCATCTGATGCTAGAATGGGGAGGTGAAGTGCTTGGTAACAGAAAAACAGAAGACCCTTTCATCCCAGGAGTGTTTCTGTGGGGAGTTTCGAGGCATCACATGTTATTCTGGAGATGCGGAGAGTACTGGGCCAAAGGGAGAGGGAGAGAGTAGAAGAAAGGCAGGTTCTGGTTGCCCTTCTTCCACCTTTCCTTTGGAAAAGTTTTTGTCTTGGAAAAACATAATCTAGGTATTAGTGTTAGTGACTCAGTCATGTCCAACCCTTTGCAACCACATGGGCTGTAACCCGCCAGGCTCCTCTGTCCATGGGATTTTCCAGGCCAGAATACTGGAGTGGGTAGCCATTTTCTTTCTCCAGGGGATCTTCCCAACCCAGGTATCAAACGAGGGTCTCCTGCACTGCAGGCAGATTCTTTACCATCTGAGCCACCAGGGAAGCCATATTAAAGCACTGCCAAAAAATCAAAGCAGATAATTTGGTTTTAAAAAGAGAGTCTTCCAGAACACCCGATTTTTCTGCCACCGCTTCATTTACTCCTCCTATTCTGAACCCTCTCATTGTGGATGAAAATGTTGCTGCAGAATTCCAAGGCCAATTCAGAGATCAGCCTCGCCAACCCAGTCTGGCTTTCCTCCCAGGAGTAAAAATAATCTGAAGGAGTCATCATCCCCCTTTGGGTGCTGGACTTTCCCACCTCTGTGCCATTATATATGCTGTTTTCTCTGCTGACTGCCTCTTCTTACCCTAACCAGGTTTCATCAGCTCTACCTAACTATATTATACCTATGCTTCAAGGCCTAGCTCCAACATCATGCTCATTAACGGACTGTCCTCAAGCTCCCTATTCCCTGTAATAATAATTCCTAACTCTACAATTCATTGGGCTGTACGTTTTTCTTCTATCTGGGATGCTTCAATCTTCTTAGTTTTGTTACACATTTGTCCATGCAGATAGTTATTCACACTGTGTAACTGTATTACTGAGTGCCTAATCCATTCTAGGTCTCATTCTAAGTGCTACATCTGCCCAAATGATTAACACATGGTCCCTTCCTCAAGACCCTTGCAGTCTCAAAGAACAGGCAGGCAAAGAACCTAACAAACACAATATAATAAGACACTTGATATTAAAGGTATTGTATAGGAGCCGAGGAAAAATGAGGAGCAGCATCAGGGAAAGGTGTTGACCTTGGACTTAGTCTTCAAGGATAAAGGGGAAATCCTCAGAAAACCAGAGAAAGGGCATTCTAGGCAGAAAGAATGAAGCAGGCAGATGCCTCTGGGTCCTGAAAACAAAACATCTGGAGAACATCTGTGCACGTTTTCTCTCCACTTTGGGATGTTAACTCTTAAAAAAAAAAAAAAGATAATGTCAGGTTCTCCTCAGCCTTATCCTAGTTCCTCAAACTGTTCCTTTTGAACAACAAGTGCTAAGTAAGGTTTCATGAATTAAAGAAGGAATGAAGGGACTTGCCTGGTATCTCAGTGGATAAGAATCTGCCTACCAATGCATGGGACATGGGTTCGATTCCTGATCTGGGATGATGACGAATGCCCGTGCCCCAGAGCTACTGAGTCAGCACTCTAGGGCCCGTGAGCTGCATCTACTGAAGCTCGTGTGCTTAGAGCCTGCGTTCTGCAACAAGAGAAGCCACTGCGATGAAAAGCCCGCACACCACAACTGAGTAGTCCCTGCTCGCTGCAACTAGAGAAAGCCTGTGCAAAAAAGCAATGATGACCCAACGCAGCCAGAATTAAATAAATAAATAATTTTTTTAAAAAAAAGAGAAAGGGGGAACCTAGCTATCCAAAGATGTACAGTTCACAAGGTAGTCACTCAATAAATGCTCAATGACTGACTAAATCAGGTTAATTCATGATATTTCACATAGGATTTATTCTGTAAACAGAGGGTTCCTTCTCTGATTACCATTTTTTTCTTAGCATTTCCATGAGCCATTTACCAATGTTTAAATGAAGTATCAAATTGTTTGCAGGGTTATCATCTGACAGAATAAATTACAGAGAAGACTTAATTTGTAGTATGGTTCAATACAGCCAATTAAATACAGTATGGATTAGAAAGTCATCTGCTCAGACTTTACCATTAGCTTTTTTTAAAAGAACAAATTCTAGCCTATTTAGCCTTCATATTATTATAGTGTGTGGGTATACATGTGTATGAGAGGGTGTGGTTTCCCGAGACTATACTATTCACAGGAAAAATACCCACCAGGATTCAAGTGAGTTAACAAAAAAGCAAAACAAAAAAACAGATATGCAGACAGACACAGAATAAAAATAGATACATGAAAAATACACTACTTCACACTACAGGCAATTACAGTAGTTAAAATCTCACTAGACAAAGAGAGGCCCAGGCTCATTACAAAGGCCTTTCTCTTTTCCAACATATTTTTGGATGCATTTGCTGCATGGCAGTGCCAGCAAGGCTGGGAGGTAACCTCTGTACCAGCCCCCAGGCACCCCATCATCTGAGGCTCAATGGAGCAGGTCAGAGTGAATTTTTCTTTAATTTCCCATCCTGAAATCTTCTAGAATGTTTTACTCAAGGACAAGACCAGATTTCCAAAGATCCCAGACTCTAGCTAAAGAGGCAGCATGCTAACAGAGGAAAGAATGTTAACATTCTTGGAGCCAGAGAGAACATAATTCAAATCCAAGCTGTACCATTGACTGCACAGCTTTGGGAACGTCTCTCTAACTTTCTGAGCCTTCTCTTTTTATATTATACAAAGAATGATAGAGAACCAAACAAGTTGTTGAAAATATTAAATTGATTCATATAAAATATACCAGATACAAGTGAGATGCCACTTTTCTCCACCAGAATGAAAAGAAAAACCCTCAGTGTTAACAAAAGTGTGGGGAAACAGATACTTTCTTGGGCTACTGGATTTCTCTAACATACGTAATAATACAATGGGACAGAGTGCCTCTCTCATGGTCCTGTTAGAAAGACTGATGAGTTAGTCTGGTATACGTAAAGGGCTTGGAGCAGTGCAAGGCACATATTGTAAGAGCTTTGTAAGTGTTGGCCATTATGATTACTTTTGTGACTTGTGGGAGTGTGATTTGGTGCAACTTTTCTGAAAGGCAGACTGGCTATCTCAAAGCATTAAAGATATGCATAAATTTTTACCTTAGGATTCTTCTTATAGGGATTTGAGTATCTATAAATAATGTAAAATGTGGTAAAAGACTTAGACATGAGATATTCCCTGCAATGTTTATAATAGTGAAAAATTAGAAACGTCTTAAGTGCTGAGCATTAACTGACTGGCCGAAGTAACTGCATTTTGCTATAAGATGAAATAATATGCAGCTAGACAAAAATCATCTTGGGAATGTATGTACTTTTTGCTGTGGAAATATATTTAAAACATCCTAATGAATGAAAAATAGCATATCACAAAATCGTATGCTCAATATAATCCTATTTCTGAAAAAAAGTACGCATCTCTATATATGTATGTGTATAAAAAGTCTGGAAGTACATCCAACAAAATCTTAATAGGAGTTTTTCCCTTGAATGGTGAATTTACTAGTGATTTTAAAAACTGGATTTTTGTTCACTTATACTATTTTTTTTTGCAAAAAATGATACTAATTTATACAAGTTACATAAAAATACTAAGCCTCCTAGACTTTACCGTGTTGTACAATTCTTTAATTTGCCATGATGTATATATGGATAAAAGGCCTCTTTGGTGGCTCAGTGATAAGGAATTCACCTGCAATGCAGGAGGCTCGGGTTTGATCCTTGGGCTGGGAAGAGCCCCTGGAGTAGGCAATGGCAACCCATTCCAGTATTCTTGCCTAGGAAATCCTATGGATAGAGGATCCTGTTGGGCTACAGTCCATGCGGTTGCAAAAAGAGTCAAACAAGACTGAGCAACCAAACAACAACAATATAAAGATATGTATTTTCAGCTCCAGAGTGGTAGCATCAGTATTTTTCTCATCTTTATCCCCAAATCAGGTAAAGTACCTGATACATAGTAAGGATTTAGTACTTACGTATTTTTATCATAGAAAAGCATACACAACTTTAATTTACATTTTAACCATTATTAAGGGCATGGTTCTCTAACATTAAGTGCATTCATACTGCTCTGCAGTTGTTACCACCATCCATTTCCCAAAGTGCCCATCTGTATCATGAAATACTAACTTCTCATTCTCCTTCTTACAGCCAACCTGGAAACCACATTCTACCTTCTGTTGCTATGACTTTGTCAGTACCTATTTTTAAATGGATAATTTGAATGAATGAATCTGTCAGCAAAATCCTGAGTCCAAGTCTGTCCCTGAACCCCACCACCCACAAACAACCCTACTGGCTCTACTTCTTTATTTCCTCAGCTGTTAAAATAAGGAGGTCGAATTCAATAAATACTCATGTCCTTTTCTGCTCTTGACAACTTCTTCCGTAACTTTATAACAAGACAACAGTTAGAAAAGACAGCTTCTTCTCAGTAACTCTCCAAACATATGTTATGAAAACAGAGCTCTGCAACCACCTGAGTAAAGTTCTTGCCTAAAAATTGGGGGATGAACTAGTTAACTAGCTGAAAGCATTCCCAACCCATGATTTAGGCTTAAATTTGTCTAACAGGCAAAGTGGAGCCAGGTGTGCGGATTCAATTAGCAATCAGCGGTGACAGGAAGCAGATTTCTGCTCAGGAGAAATAAAAATCACCTTCCACAGGAAACCGGCTTCTGTGTGAACTACTAGTTTCCTAGCACTGGGGTTCAATCAAAATCCAACATACCATGACCCAGGGTATGCCATCGCATAATCACAGCTGGTGGAAAGGTGGACTAGCTATCCTCTCACATTCAGTTCACACTCATGCCTGAAAGCCCATCGGTACTAGGATACACTGGGCCCTGGAAATAGGAGATAAAGATGTGGTCTGTGCTCTCAAAAGCCGGCAGTAAGTGTGCATGTGTAAGTCAGGGGGCTCTTCTTTTGCTTCACCCTCAGAGTACTCTGCATATCGTGTTGTCCTTCCCCATTTCAAAAAAAGCATATCATGTGATGAAAGGATTTGGATCTCATCTATGTGGCCATGGGCAAGTCACCTTACCTCACAGAGCCTCAGTTGCTTCATCTGTACAATGGAGATGATCCCTTCCTCAAAGCAATGTGAAGATCACTTAATGTGTCTAGCAGGGTGTCCGGTAAACAGTAGGGTTTTCTTACTTTGGATCTTCCCCCAGACAACTGAGTTTAAGATCTAATGCGATATGACATAGTGTTCAGTCACCAAGCATGGTTCCCACAAGGAACCAAGCTCTAGGCCTTCCTTAGAGCTCTCTGGATAATAGTCTTGGAGTAACCAGAGGATGGTGAGAAAATCTGCTGGGGAATCAGGTCATCAGGAAGGAGAGAAGAGCCGAGATAGGGCATCGCACTTCATGACGCCATCTAACAGGCTGGTTCCTACCATCCTGGGAAATTTAACCCTGCAGTTTCCAGTTACATAATCAGTGGATGCCTTTCATTGCTTAAGACTGAGGTGAGTTTCATATTACTTGCAATGAAAAGATTTCTGAATCAGTGATCATCATTATGCCTATCTTAGACCAAAGGAAATAGGATCAGCAAGAAGTGACTTGCCCAGGGAATATCAGCCTAACAGGAGATTTTAGCAAATCTCATTGTCACTCAAATCTACTCCTGGTTTATTGCTAGCAGTAATTTGTGTTGGGATTCCAATTGTGAAAGTGCTTTGGTTATATTTTAGGATAAATATACATACAAATATGTTGATATTAGAAAGCAAGCTTTTCAGTGAAAGATAAACGAGATCTCCATATAGACTTAAAGACATAAGCCAATAATGGTAATTTGAATTGAATCAATGTGAACTCATCATTTAAAAACTATATTCTTAGCACTGTTTTCAGAAAGGGGCTAGAAGCAATGAGACCCCAGGAGAAATGAGCACAACTGATGCAGCTGTTTATTAGTTAGATATCAATTTATCTATTGATCTCTTAACCTATCTAAAGAGAGGGAGAATAAGGGAAAGCAAATATGGCAAAAGGTGAAATTTTCTGTGTGTTTGAACATTTTCATAATACATTGGGAAAAAAAATTAAATCTCAATGAGCTCCTTTCTCTATCTCCCATTCCCTTTTCCTCTCCCTGAGAACAGGAGAAATCAAGGCACTGAACACTTCAATGGCTTAATTGAAAGTAGGTTGCAGACAAAAGGCCTTTATCAAGTCCACCTCAGGCAGCCACTGGTCCAAAACACAAGGGCTCCTTCAGTGCATTCAGAAGAGCTCAGTACAGAGCCGCCAGTTTTCTTTGTTCCTTTGTGCTTTCCCAAGGCCAGCATAAATAAACATCAGCCAGTTGTGGTTCTATTTGCAGTAACATTTTTAAAAGTTCAGGATGAATAGATATGGGAACAATTTATACTTTCAAAACTCTGGATGGGAAAGTATCCCAAACTTGGAAGATTCTCCAAATATTCAAATAGATTCAGAGTTAATTTTCATTATATATTTTAAATATTTAATGGCACAGACCCTCCCTCACAGTAGTCATCCTCTGGGAATCATGGCAGGTACTCTACATATGTAATCCTCACTTATTTCACTCCTCCAACAACTTGACATATTATTCCCCCTCCTTTTACTGTTGAGGTAAGTGAGACACAGAGAGGTTGAGGAACTCACTTCAGGTCACACTGCTGAAAAGGTAGACCCTGGATTCATGCCAGGTATGGCTGGTAGCCTCTGTACCCTTGAATACAGTATACAATGTACTTTAACTGCCTCCACTCTCATTCTCCTAAAATTCATGTTTTTATTTCTGTCTCTTTCTGCATGAAGGATCCTAATAACCATTGTAGGTGTTTAGTAATGTAGCCAATGATTTCAACATTTCAGCTTATGGTGTAAAATTATTGTAGCAAGTAGGCAAATGAGTGTGAATGAATAGAAATGAAACAGCGTGTTTTGCCACAAGTCACTGCGGAAACGAGGTCATTATATTTAATGGAAAATTACTTTTTGTGTTGTAACCAGCCTGAAATTAACCTCTGCCTTGGTCACAAAGAAGTCTCGCACGCCAGACAGAAACTTCCAAGAAAGTGATGTGACTAAAATGCAACCCATGGAAAGAAAGCGGGATTAGGAGTGAGCAGGCTGGTGTTTTCATTTATATTAATAGACTGAGGTGACGAGCAGGTGGCGGTGGTGGTGAGTATGGCTTCTAAGGTCCACTTTAGTTAGATACTTGCACGTTGAAGAAACATGTGACTTTAGATAGACACTGGCCAGCACTTGAAATTCAAATCTATTCTGTACTACTTATGCCACCTTGGGCAAATTACCTAGCTTCTCTGAACTTTAGTATCTTCACCTGTAAGTCCATTTGTATGGGGGGAAACTAAGTAAGATCCTGGTACCCTGCCTTGCATGCTTAATAAAAAGTAGTTCAAAGATTCTTTTCTGTAAATTGTCTGTCATCCTTATATGTTTAATTTAGCCTCCTCAAACTCTTTAAGTTGAAGTCCTAAACCTCAGGACTTTAGAGTATGACCTTATCTGGAAATACAGTAGACCCTTAAACAACAGGGGGATTAGGGACACTACTCCCCACTCTTCCCCATCCTGTGTGGTAGAAAGTCCATGTATAACTTTACAGGCAGGCCTCTGTATACGCAGTTCTGCATCCCACCATAGACTGTATGTACTGGAATAGTATCTATTGCATAAGTCTTCACATAAGTGGACCTGCACAGTTCAAACCCATGTTATTGAAGGGTCAACTAAAGAAAGAAATGACTGAAGTGACTTAGCACAGAATAATGGTGGTGGTTGGTGGTTTAGTTGCTAAATCACGTCTGACTCTTTGTGACCCTACGGACTGTAGCCCACCAGCCTCCTCTGTCCATGGGATTTCCCAAGCAAGAATACTGGAATGGGTTGTCATTTTCTTCTCCAGGGGATCTTCCCGACCCAGGATTGAACTCTCGTCTCTTGTGTCTCCTGCTTGGCAGGGAGATTCTTTACCACTGTGCCATGTGCTAGAATAGGGTATGCCTCTAATCCAATATGACTAAGGCCCTTATAACAAAAAAAAAAAAAGAAATGTAGACACGGATACATGGGCTGATTGCCTTTCAAACATGAAGGCACAGATCCGTGTGTCTAAAAGCTAAGGAATACCCAAGACTGCCAACAAACCACCAGAAACCAGAAGTCTGGAGCAGACCCTCCCTCACAACCTTGCCTAAACTTGATCTCAGACTTTCAGCCTCTACAACTATGAGACAGTAAACTTCTGTTTAAGCACCTGGATTGTGGTACTTTGTTACGGCAGCCCCAGGAGAGAAACACAGCAATCGCCTTAATTTTATCTCCAGATCCCTTTGTCTTATGAGTTTACCAAAAGAATACCATAGTGAAACAATAACATCTTTGGTGTCCAGCCCCATCTCTGCTCCCTCAGTGAGACTCAATTTTCCCATCTGTAAAGGAGGGGCAAGATAGGCCCCTACCAGCTTTGCTCTGCTTGTCAATGCAGGACAGCAACGCCTTCAGTTTTCCTATTTCTGCCAGACCTGGAGACTTGAATCAGAAGCTGCGAGTGGTGTGCCATGCAATTTACACTGGTGTCTATCCAATTAGTTCCCATTTAGTGCTGTGCAGCGCTTCCCTGAGTAAACACCACCAAACCATTGAGGTAGTGGGCTGAGTTGAGTACCAGGATCAATTATTTCTTTTACCCTAATTGGCCCCATGATTTGTTAGGCTGCTGCCTTGGAAAATGAACTGTCAGGAAAAGAAATTAGCACAAAATTGCCCCTTTAGTTGAAAAAGCACCAAACACCACCCTGCAGCCATGTCCTCCAACTCACCTTAGGGTCTCAGGGGCAAAACTGACATGAAGTAATCCCTTCTAGCCCTTGGCTGTATCATTTTCTGTTTAGAGATGAGAAAACTGAAGCTCACAGGGGCCCAGGGGTCCCCCATCTCCGGACTCTAATGCCTGATGATCTGGGGTGGAGCTGATGTAATAACGTAAGAAATAAAATGCACAATAAATTTAATGGGCTTGAATCATACCAAAACCATCCCCCCACCCCCCGGTCCATGGAAAAATTGTCTTAACACGGACCCTGGTGCCAGAAAGGCTGCGGACCGCTCACTGGTGAGCAACTCGTACAGTCAGTGTTCAGTCAATGGCGAAGCTCAGAGCTGGTGCTAAATGTAGGTGTGATGGCAGTGAACTTCATGCCTGTTTCCTCACACCAGAGTGCGTCCTGTAGGGCAGCGATCCTCAGGTTCTGGCTAGCCCTCTATTCTCTCATCCCCACAGCTCCTCCTTCTGCCCTCTGTCTCTACTGGACTCAGACATAGTGGCACTTACATGGGAGCAGCCATCAGGAGGCTTGGCTCGGTCACGCCACACTTCCTGCACCAAATACCACTGCCTGCTGGGCCGGCTCTGACTTAGTTCCACAACTCAACTCCAGTAACAGAGCATCTCCATTGACTCTGTGGCAGGCACTGTGCTGGGAATACAGGGCGTTGGCTAGATAAAAATTAGTGCTCCTGGGGGTGGTAGGGATTAAGATGTTCCATCTCGACTCCGAACGTATCCCCCCGCATCCCTTCCCCTTTGACAATCATAAATTTGTTTCTGAAGTCTGTGAGTCTGTTTTGTAAATAAGTTCATTTGTATCAATTTTTTAGATTCCACATATAAATCTAAATGCTATCTGTCCTTGGAGTTTGAGGTTGACATATATACATTGGTATATATAAATTACATTACTATATATAAGGTAGATAATCAACAAGGACCTACTGTATAGCACAGGGAACTCTACTCAATACTCTACTAACCTATATGGGAAAAGAATCTGAAAAAGAATGGATATGTGTATATAACTGAATCATTTTGTTGTACACCTGAAACTAACACAGCATTGTAAACCAACTATACTCCAATATAAAATAAAAAGTTAAATTAAAAAAAAAAAAAGATGTTCCATTCAGAGGGATACCAAAGAGACCTGATGGCATCACACATCATGTTACAGGTGGGGAACTGCAATCAGTTTGGGGTGATTAATCCATAAGCTGAGAGCAGAGTGTGCTAAGATAGGCTGAGACCAAGGAATGTGCGCTTTTGAAGGCCAGGTTAGGAAACTTCAGAGAAGTGAAAATGAAGTCACTCAATCGTGTCCAACTCTTTGCAACCCCGTGGACTATAACCTACCAGGCTCCTCTGTCCATGGGATTCTCTAGGCAAGAATACTGGAGTGGGTTGCCATTTCCTTCTCCAGGGGATCTTCCCAACCCAGGGATGGAAAACGGGTCTCCTACATGGCAGGCAGATGTTTTACCCTCTGAGCCACCAGGGAAGCCCCTGAAAAAACTTGGGTGGTTGAAATTGTCAGTGGCTTTCTATTTGACTCTGCTGCTGCTGCTGTTTAGTCACAAAGTCGTGTCCGACTCTTTGCAACCCCATGGACTGTAGCCTGCCAGGCTCCTCTGTCCATGGGATTTCCCAGGCAAGAACACTGGGGTAAGTTGCCATTTCCTTCTCTGAGGGATTTTCCTAATCCAGGGATCATGTCTCATGTCTCCTGCTTGAAAGGCAGACTCTTTACCACTGAGCTACCTGGGAAGCCCCACTCAGCTCTGCAACTGACCCTTTCAGGAGGCTGCAAAGGGAGTCCACGCTCAGGCTAGAGAAGGACAGGGGACTGAGCAGCCCCTCCCTGCGGGGGGCCATCAGCACTGGAGCCAAGGGGATGCACAGCTGAAGCGTCTGAGATGGAGGCTCACAGGTGGACAGATGGTTTCAAGTGAACTGGGCTGTTGTGTGGAGAGGAGGCCCTGAGGGCGCTGGTCAGACTCCAGACTGGGCTTCTAAAAGCTGGATGCTCTCTGGTCTGGTGACAACAAGGCAAAAACATTTGCAAGCTGAAGCTAGGTCCCACCTTCATCCACCTCTAACCCCTGCTCCCTGCCCACCATCCAGGAACCACAGATGACAGGAGTTCTGTCTTACGAAAACATGGATGGCGGTGCTGCTAGTGGCAGTGGTAAGGGCAGGGTGCCCCTTTGCGTCACTGGCTGCCCTGGTAGTTTCTGAAGATAACTGGAAATGCTCCCAATCTCACAGCATGAGGCTCTGCGTGCCAGGGTCAGATGGGTCTGGAACATTCCTTGGCTCCACTGCTTTCTTTGTAACAGCCTCCACATGCCGTTTTGGTAGATGCTGGCTCAGAAGGCCACTGGAAGGACTGCACTGGAAGGTCTGGACTGGACTAGAAGGACTGGGAGGCCTGCTGTCAGCTGCTGGTGAACTTAAGCGACAGGGGATCTGGGAGGGCAGGAAGCTCAGCAGGCAACGAGATGGTCAACCTGGGCTCTTCCATCAGGCCTCAGCTGAAGGCGTGCTATGAGGTGACTTGCATGGTGGCAAAGGGAGCAGGAAAGGCACGTGGCTGGAGGCAGTCTCTGCCCTCCCAAGCACATAGTCTGGAGGACACAGCTGGGGCTGGACAATCACAGCCAGCTATGCTGCCTACTCAGAGATGTCAAGAACTACCAATAGGGGCAGTTAACCCTGCTGGGCAGGCTGCTTGGAAGAGGAGGCATTTGGGCTCACTCGCAAAAAGATAAGGAACTAGCAAGACAAGAAAGGGGAGCAGCACATGCAAAAGCCAAAGGAGAATAGATGACTTCAAGTAATTTTGAGGGGTTCTGGGATTGAGGAGTCAAGGGTACAGATATGAGGTTATCTGCCTGACCATTCTGTGTATTCTTTACAGAACTCCCTTCTGTCATGATCTGAAAGAGAGAGAGGCTGGCAGGCCACATTGCAGAGGCCTGCCATGTGGCTCTGAGGATTCTACCAAGATCCTGGGGATGAGCCACTCAGGAAGGTGCTAGGACTTCTGAAAGGGTTTCTGTTACCGAGCGCTGAAGAACTGATACTTTTGAATTGTGGCACTGGAGAAGACTGTTGAGAGTCCCTTGGACAGAAAGGAGATCAAACCAGTCAGTCCCAAAGGAAATCAACCCTGAATATTCATTAAAAGGACTCATACTAAAGCTGAGCTCCAATACTCTGGCCACCTGATGCGAAGAGATGACTCATTGGAAAAGACCCTGCTGCTGGGAAAGACTGAAGACAGGAGAAGGGGATGACAGAGGATGAGATGGTTGGATGGTATCACCGACTCAATGGACGTGAGTTTGAGCAAGCTCTAGGATATAGTGAAGGACAGAGAAGCCTGGCATGCTGCAGTCCATGGGGTCATAAAGAGTTGGACACGACTGAGTGATTGAACAAATCTGTACCCTAAGCCTCTTGTCTGCTATCCTCATGCTCAAAACACTTGCTCTTCTGGCCCCTGATGACCTGTTATCTGCACACCTTTCTGCAACTTGTGTGGCTGTCCATTCAGGAATCTGCATGAGAATAAGAACAGCAGTGGCTCACCCAGAGCCAAGCTTGGTGCAAGGATCACGGAGAGCAGCAATGGAAAGCACGATGAACTCCAGCCAGACTCCTCTGCTGGACTCCTCCTCTTGTCCAGCCCTCTGCCGGATGAGACCTCGACCTGGCCTCTGAAGACCTGAGTAAAACACTAACATCATTTCTGACAGCCCAAGGCCAAACTTCTAATGGCCCTAGCACCCATCAAAGTCACTGCCAAAGAAAGTTCAAGAGTGCCAAAAGAATTTATTGATTGTTCCAGCCACACTTGGAGATAGGGCTGTTCTCTCACCCTGTGTAAGAAGCTAGAGCCTAAGCTCAGATAAGGGCCAGTTATCAAACCCAGATGAGTTTCCACGTGGACTAAACACCCATTTCCTGCTTTCTGTCATGTTTTGCTCCCTGACACTACATAGTCCCCCCCACTCACCATTCACCACCTACCCCGCATTCTGTCATTCTCACCTCAAACCCCAGTCATATCTGCACAAATTGGAAAGAAGTTCAGTTCTTTTCCCTACTGGAACGAGTTCCTAAATAAAATCTGTTTTACTATGGTCATATCCAGCTGTGTTTATCTTTGACACCATTCAAATGATGACACTCTCCAACCACAGTGCAAAGCCCAGGCCCTGGGCTAAGTGGCTTATCCATGACCTCATTTATTATGGCACTGGAGTGGAAGGCAGTCTGCACAGACAAAAGGGAGGGGATGGCTCAGGGGTTGAGGTTAAGAGCCCAGGCTCTGGAGCCAGAGGTCTAGGCCTGGCCTCTCTATTCATGGGCTCTGACCCCTAGGCTAGGCACCAATCCTTTCTGTGACCTCAGCTATCTCAGCTGGATCCTGGGTATAATTGTCTCCATCTATATGAGAACTATATGAGTCACACACACACACAGTATGTTGAGCCCAGAGCACAGTAAGGGCTTAATAAAAGTGCTGTTGTTATTTCAAAGTCATTCAAAACATACCCTGTGAGGGAATACCTTCTCCGTTTATGCAAAATATGTGCCCTCACCTAGCACAAATTCTTATCCTTGCTCTGTTATACACTCCTACATGATTTTTCAGTCTGGTTCCAGAACTGTGCGTCCACTCCTGGCTTGTATCTGCACAGGAGCAAATGCAGGACCCTTGAGTGCATCTAGACACAGCATCCAATCGCACATCTTATAATACAAGGCAGATAAGGATGGGGATGCACGTCTGTGACTCCCAGGTGACTCCCAGAGCTAGTCCAGGAGTAGAAGCGGCCAGAAGAAACTCTTACATCTCTGGTCTCTACTGAGCAGAAGCAAAACTTGGCTTGAGGCTGCTACATATCATTCTTCCTTTGTGGATGAGACTGGAACGAGGGGACCAAGTGATAGGAGTTGTCAAGTTTTGAAATGAATAATAAGATGTTTTTCGAGTGAGGCGTATGAAAGATGAGCTAAAAATACAGCTCCAAGAGCATCTGGGAAGGGGAAGGATTAGCGAGGTGTCTTAATTGCTGCAGAACAAAGAGTCCCGCTGAAGGGAGCTTCCTCCACCAGTCTCACCTGCAGGGGGTAAGCAAAAGGGTCAAACACACAGTGTTTACTCTGAACACCATCTCCCCATTTTAGGAAACTAATTCCGAAAAAGTAGGAATCTAGAAATTTCACATCATGTAGATGCAAGGGGAGAAGGGGCTCAGTGAATGGGAAAGAGTAGCCTGATGCTCTTCTTACAGAATTAAACTTAATTCTAAGGCTCAGAGAGGTGAAGCTGCAGGTTAGGCTCAAACAGCTAGAAAGTGGGAGTCCTGGGATTGGACATCCAGCCCAGCCCACCCACTCACTGTGACTGCCTAATACCCAAATCCAAGGCCAGGATAATATGCTGTTTCTTATACATTTCCTTTGTTAAGTGTCCTCTACTTGAAGTATGTCTTCTAAAATACTGATAAATTCTTTCTCCATCCACCCATATACTCTCCCTCCTCATCTCCATCCTGCATTGTTTTCGGAAAAAAAAATCCCCATTGTTTTTGCAGGTCCGAGGCATGCACATAAGGCAAGTACCTCATCTTATCATTCAAGGCTCTCTGACATCTAACAATTAATATCCACTTCATACTTAGAGATGTTAAGAGCTTTACAGCTTTTAAAGCTCTATCTAATGTATTATCTCATTCATTATCTTTTGTTCCCCTCATGGTAAGATGAGGAATCTACGTAGCCCAGAGTGGCTAAGAAATCTGCCCAAAGTCATATGTAGAAGCAGATGAGAAATCAGCACCCGTGAAGACCTTCTGAGTCTGACATCCAAGCTCCTTCTGTGTCATCTTAATAGAAACAATAAATGCAGGGGTTAAGAATATGGGCACTGGGAATAAGGCTGCTGGGTTCAAATCTTGGCTCTGCCACTCACAAGCTGTGCGGCCTTGGGTAAACATGTATGCTCTCTGTGTCTGAGTTTGCTGGTCTGTAAAATGAGCCTCAGGTTAGAAAGTTCCTACACCATGAGGAACTCTGATGATTGCTGTTGTTGTTCAGTCGCTGAGTTGTGTCTGATTGTGATCCCATGGATTCAGAACGCCAGACCTCCCTGTCCCTCACTATCTCCCGGAGTTTGCCCACATTCAAGTCCATTGAAACAGTGATGATTAAGGAGATTATAGTATTCAATACACTTAAAATAGTGTCTTACATCTAGTAAATATCATTCAAGTATTAGTTTTTTTTTCGATTCTTGTTTCATTTGAATATGAACCTTTCTCCTATTGTGGGAAGCCCTCCCCAACCCGGTTTGAGAGCATCCTATAACTGGCTCAGCACTCCCCAGTTAGGAAGTGGTGGAGTGAGGCTTTGACAGAGACTCGTCTGACACTTTCAGGTGTATCCTGAAGACTCGCTTGCATGCCTCTCCTTCTGGAACATGGGGTTAGATGTAGAAAAAGACTGCAGCTGAGTGCCTATCCTGGGCCAGAAAAAGGAAGTGTACCTTCTGGGAGAACCACACCATCATAAGGACACATTCTCAGGGTCACATGAGTCATCTCCACTGTATATATGTCTTGGTTCATTCAACAGAATCATTCACTGAGTGACTGTTACGTTTTGAGCACTGCACTGGAACCTGGGGACATGATAACGAAACAGACACAGCCCCTGCTCCACCCCCATCCTTAAGTTCAAGGTTGAGTGGGAAGCCAGGCAGGAGAAATAGCAATGTGATGTGTTAGGTACCCTGACAGAGGAAGGACAGGGTGACTGATGAGGAATCCACGGGAGACGCCTTTAACCATTATAGGGATGGGGTGAGCCCTAAGTACTTGGATTTTGAGACTAAACACAAGCATTTAGATATCATATGATTTCTTTTCCTAACTTAAAAAAAAATATTCCTCTGAGGCCTCCCTTTCATAGATGCAAAATGTAGTCATCTGCTTCTGGTTCAGGAAAGGAGTGACAAATGACTGAGAGGGGCCGGAGGGGGCTTCACTCATGTCATTCCCACAGGGAGAAGGAAAACAGGTAGAAGGCCTGATGAGACCATGCAAAGCCAGACAGTGCTGGGTGTTCACGGCTACTCTGGCAGTGTGTGGCTGAGTCCAGACTGTCCTTTCTCTGGCTGATTCTGGAGCTGATGAGCAGTACAGATGACAGAGGTGAGACAGAAGTTCAAGGAGAGGTAGGTGGCTCCCCATCACTTCCTTCTCAGCATTATGGAGGCATGACAAAGATTTGGGAGTCTGAACACCTTATGCTGCTGAAAAGCTGTTGTCCTTTGCTGGCTTGGGGGCTTCTTAGCACAGAAACACCACATAGCTAATGCCCTGTGGACCCATTTCCAGACTCAAGCCAGACACTGAGTCAGCACTGAAGGACTCTCTTCATCTAACATTCAGTGGGAGACCTGGCCTTAGTTTCCTCATCTACAAGATGAAGATAGTAACAACAGCTTCCGTGCAGGGTGACTATGAGGAATAAAATGGATATTGCATATAACACACATGATCAGGCTCATAAGAAGCTTCCAATCAATGGTGGTGATGAGCTAATCCCAGTCTTCCAACCACCAGTAGAAATAATTTTACTTCTAAGTGCCTCAGTTTCCTGATCTGTAAAATGGGGACTAATAAACTTCACATCATAAACTCTTGAGTTAAATGAGATGATTTCTGTAGGAACCTAAGAGAGGGCTCAAAACAGCCCTGGGGTCAACTGCCAAAAATCTAGGAGCTGGCATCTTCAAACCTTTTATTTTTCCTTTTTCTTCCATTTGAACATAGTTTTTTTTTTTACTTGTTCATTATTTTTTCACTCCTTCAACAATATTTATGGAGTACCACTCTCAGGCAGACACACTGCAGGGCAGCTTTGGTTGTGTCTCCTTTACTACAGTCATTTTCAAAGAAGAAACAGAGTCCAACATCACCTTGCAAACCTTTACATCATTCTCCCTTTCTCATGAGTCTGAGCAATTCTGGCAGCAACATCCAAATGTTTGTTCCTTTCATCTACATATATGGAGATTTGGTTTCTAGATGCATTTTCTCAACTGCCTGTCTATAAAGGTTAGAGGGTCTGAGGTCAGAGTGGTCACAGATAGGAAAAGAAGGGAGAACTTCGGGTGCAGTCCATCCTAGACTTCCACGACATACTAAGTTTCTTAGGATGAGTAGCGTTTCTTTCTGACCACTTTATGCCTCCTAAAATCATTTGGAATTGCTCCAGAGAGCATCTCCTGTGGGGCGCTCTCCGTGGGCAGGTCCTGAAGGACCTCATCACTGCCCATGCATCACACCCTGTCTCTCATGCCTGAATCACAGTAGGACCACTGGAGGCAAATTCCCAGGAGGCCAGGTTGGATGGAAGTCAGGAGGCAGGGCTTGCAGATTTGGTTTCTGGGAAAGCAGCCATGCCTTCCTTCTGTAACACAGAAAAACACCTTCCAGTCATCCTGGCTGATACTGCTGACAGCCTTACACCTTCATCACTTGCCTTGCATCCTCACCCACCTGATTTCCTTCAGTTTTACTGACTGACAGTTTCTTGTTAAAAGCCTTTCTTTGGCTACAGCTTTCCAAGACTGACCTATAATTTCTCCATCAACTAAAATTCACTCTCCCTCATGCTGAGCTGACTCAAGTGACTCTATTTTTTTAATTTAATATTTATTTTTGGCTGTGCTGGGTCTTCGTTGCTGTGCACCAGCTGTCTCTAGTTGCTGCGAGCAGGGGCTACTCTCTAGTTGTGTGGGCTTCTCATTGTGGTGGCTTCTTTTGTTGTAGAGCACAGGCTCTAGGCACATGGGCTTCGGTAGGAATGGGATCTTCTTGAACCAGGGATCAAACTCGTGTCCCCTGCCCTGGCAGGTGGATTCCTAACCACTGGACCACCAGGGAAGTCTTGCAACTTGCCCTGCTAAGAACTTTTAAGTACTATCTTATTTCAGCCTCATATCTAGCCTATACAAAAAACACTATTATTATTAATATCACCAGTTAATTGATGAGGAAACTGAAGCAGAGACAGAACCTCCTTTGCCCAACATCAGCCAGCTGGAAAGGCAGTGGGGCTAGGCTTCACACTCAGGCCTTTCTAACAACAGAGCCTGTGGATTCTCTAAACCCACAAAGCACATCAATTGCCTAGCTCAACTTCTTTGCTTAAAAGCTTACTGCTCATTCTTTCCTGGCTCTTCTCAAAATACTGCTTTCTGAAATACCTAAAATAAACACATGTAAGTCCAATAATAGATGCCTCCACTGCACTGGAGAAGGAAGTGGCAACCCACTCCAGTATTCTTGCCTAGAGAATCCTGTGGACAGAGGAGCCTGGTGGGCTGCTGTCCATAGGGTCACACAGAGTTGGACATGACTGAAGTGACTTAGCATGCATGCCACTGCATGAAATAGATTTAAACTCCCCATTTCAAGCAAAGGAACTTAAAGAAAACACTCAGCAAAAGAAAAATGAAGTGTCCCAGCCATATCTGACATAGCATTAAGCTTGTTAAGTTTTTGCTCCACATCCCTGTCTACCCTGAGGCGTACATTTTTCATGTCCCCTTGGGGCCTTGAAGCCCCTTGGCCCTGGTAAACTTAGTTTATAGGTCACTTCTTCACAAGAGCCTCCCTGTCAACCCCAGTTAAAGTTGCCCCCTTCAGCTCATCCTTAAGACATCATCCTTTACTGTGGGCTTCATACTATTACTCTGAAATTAACTTGTTCCCTTATTTATGTTTTATATATTGTTTTGCCTGCTTTGTTTGTTACTATATCCACAGTGCCTAGAACCGAGCATATAGTAGCTGACTGACAAACACTTGTAGTCAGTGTTTGTCTGAGATCAGTGTCCCTCTTTCTGGATTCCCATAACACTTCCCTTATTTATCAGCTCTTACCAATTATAATTCTAGATTTTTCTTGCCTGTTTCTCCAGCTAGATCTCAGCCGCAAGAAGGTAGGATGATGGGGCCTTTAAGTATTACATCCTCAGTACCCAGACTAGAGGGGCTTTCCAAGTGGCGCTAGTAATAAAGAACTTGCCTGCCAATGCAGAAGACATAAGAGATGCAGGTTCGATTTCTGGATTGGGAAGATCCCCCAGAGGAGGACAAGGCAACCCATTCCTGTATTCTTGCCCGGAGAATTCCATGGACAGAAGAGCCTGGTGGGTTACAGTCTACAGGGTCGCTAAGAGTCAGACGTGACTGAACCGACTTAGCATGCATACACGTACCCAGACAAGAATAAAGCAATGAACAAGTGGTAGAAAAATGTCTGTTGAATAAATAGGTTAATTAATGCATGGATGGATACAATAAAGGAAGTAAAGAAAGAATGGACAATAATTTTTTTCAGTTGTAAAAATTAAAATTTACAAACATTGCCTGAAATACCGCGCCTTTGAAGGTCTATGACTTACTATATTAAATATATGGTAGGTTAACCGTGAAAACTAAATGGCTTGTTACAACCAAAGTTCATATTGGATTCCAGGTGCATGGGTTGGCAGGAGCTCTGACGTACAGTCTCACTGGGCTCAGGTTAATGGATGACTTCAAATCATATCCCATGGGCCTATAGTTGTTAAGGTAGGAGAAGAAGTAGCCAGAGGGCTGTATCTGATACTTAAGAGCTGGGCTACAGCGTGATGTATGCCACTTCAGTTCATAGTCAGGTATACCCATGTGGCCCCAGCAGGAGCTGGAAATGTGGAGGAGCCATGGGTATGACGTGGGGAGCAAGCCTCTCCCATACTTGGGCATCACATAACTCCTAAAAGCCACACGAAGCACTAAGGCTTATGTGTGTTTCAGGTTTTGGGAAATGTCACCCAACACTTTAGTGGGACATGTCACTAATACAAAGTATTAGTTCATCATTGTCTTTTATTTATTTATTAAAGACATGGTTAACTACCAATTGGAGCTTTAGTTTTCTTGAATTGGCTATAGAGTATGACTTCACAGAGTTGATATAACTTCAACCAAAGGCAGGAAAAAGTTCCATTTTGATTATTGTTGACAACTTTGCTAAAGGTATATATAGCCTCTTTCTTTTTAAAATAATAGCTCACATTTATTTAATGTCTACTTGGTGCCATTGTGGTTGGTCTTTTATTTGCTGCTGCTGCTGCTGCTAAGTAGTTTCTGTCGTGTCTGACTCTGAGAGACCCCACAGACGGCAGCCCACCAGACTCCCCCGTCTCTGGGATTCTCCAAGCAAGAACTCTGGAGTGGGTTGCCATTTCCTTCTCCAATGCATGAAAGTGAAAAGTGAAAGTGAAGTCACTCAGTCGTGTTTGACTCTTTGCGACCCCATGGACTGTAGCCTACCAGGCTGGTCCCTCCATGGGATTTTCCAGGCATGAGTACTGGAGTGGGGTGCCATTGCCTTCTCTGGTCTTTTATTTATATAATATCTAATCCTCCCAATACCCATATAAAATAATGTTACAACTCCAGTTTTAACAATGAGGAGACTAAGGGTCAGAAGGATTAAGATTCTTGACAAAAGTCAGACAAATCATAGGAATCCAAATGGAATTTGAACTCAAGTTTATGTGACAACAGCTCTTAGAACCCATACTTATTGAACTGGGGCCCAGTGTATGTGAGGACAGAAGAAATGGAGGACAGAGGAAATACAACTGCTGGGACTGTTTCTTTCTAGTATCCCTTTGAACCCTAACATCCTATGAAAGCATTCTATAAGCCATAGTGGAAAAAATTCAAACTGTATTATATAAACATCACTGACTTATCATGAATAAGTTATGGCTTATTCCTTGTTTAAAGTTGTGAAAGGAAAAATGGAAGATTACAACTGAAGGACTGATGCTCTATCAGACTATGAGCAATCATGGGGCCCCATTTAAGAAACCAAAATAATAATCAACAACAACTGGAGAAACTAAATATACCCTAAATATACCTACTGTTGACAGCCCTGGGGATCATATTATTTGAGCTTTGCAGGCTCTGGAGCGAGACCACCTGGGTTCAAATACCAGCTCCATCATCACTAAGCTATTAGGATCTTGGGCATGCTGCTGTCTGGGAGGAAGAAATTTTCCTCTACCCTTCTGCATTCTTCTGGCTGGTCTAAGAATTAAATTTCCATGAGACAGATTAACAGACAGATTAAAGTCTGTAACATGTATACATGGGAAAGACTCAGGAAATCTAAGTAACTTGTGAAAACAGCTGAAGCCATCACCTTAAAAATCATCTTTAGCTAAAGATAAAAGTGGATATTGGGGGTTCTTGTTTGGGGCTTCAAATGGGAGGAAGGCAATTCACATGGAGTTAGAAAAGCAAAGGTTTGATAAATAAATGTTCTGGGCTATGCAGAGACAATGGGAAACAAATGGACTCTGATCTTTAGGCCCTACCTGGCTCGTATTCTTTGCAGGTATATCTGATGACAGCTCTATTCTGGAAAGAGGTCTTCTACCTAAACGTTTTTAGGGAGTTAGGGGGAAGGTCAAAGTTTCTTGAACCTTGACTGTTTCAGCTTGAACTAATTCAGATGCCAAAGACACATTCTGAGGTGGCAATTTTAGCTCCACTTCATTGCATAACCTTTCTGAACCTGTTTCCTTATCTATTAAACAAAGATTAAAATAGAAGCTACCTCATCAGGTTATCACAAAGAAGAAGTAAGTAAACAGTTTATATATGTAAGTGCTTTAAATATTGCCTGGAACATAGGAAGTGCTACATAGCTGCTGCTATTATTTTTCAGGTGGTAGCATACATCCAAAAAGATTGTGCTGTCCAACAAAATCAAGACTCCTAGTCATATTGTATGTCAATTTATTTTCCTATTTGTTTAACAGCCCTGGCCATGTGCTTTGTATAGGCATTAGGGAATACAAAGACAATACATCATAGTCTCCATCCTCAGGTGACTCAGACACAAATAATGATGCTAGACACAGAACAAACTATATTGCATTGACTGCAAGATACTCCAGACTATAAGCTAAACCCTTATTGCAGAGATATTAAACTGGGAGAGAAAAAATATTTTAAAATCACTGAAACATAATATGTTCAAGATATAAAGTAGCAGAAGGGGAGGAGTGCCCAATGCTGCCTGGAAGAAGCAGGGCTGCTTCAAGGAAGGTTTAGTTAGATTAAGAACTACAGGTTATACAAACAAAGTTCCAGGACTGGATGGCTTCACTAGGAAATTCTACTAAACATACAATGAAGAACCTATACTGATCTTTCCCACACTCTTCTAAAAGATTAAAGAACAGGGAATACTGCCCAAGTCATTCTATGAAAGCACCATCATCCGTATATCAAAACCAAGACACTACAAAAAACAAAACAAAACAAAAAAAACAAAGAAAATCACAGGCCAATACCTTTGATGAATATATATGCAAAAATTCTCAACAAAATGTTAGCAAGCAAAATCCAATAATACAAAAAAAGGATCACAGACCATGATCAAATCAATGAATGTGATATACCACATCAAGAAAAGACAAAAACCATAGGATCATCTCAATAGATGCAGAAAAAGTATTTGATAAAAGTCAACATCATTGAAGCATGTTAATTTTCATATGTCTAATCAATCGCCAGCCCAGGATTGATGCTCGGGGCTGGTGCAGCGAGATTTCCCGGGGGGGGGGGGGGGGGGAAAGGGGGGGGGGGTTCCGGAGGGGAAGCATATGTAAACCCATGGTGATATCATGACAATGTATGGCAAAAACAATTAAAAAATAAAAAGTCAACATCCATTCATCGTAAAAAAAAGCTCTTGCCAAAGTGGGTATAGAGGGAACATAACTCTATACAACAAAAGCCATTTATGAAAAACCCACAGCCAACATAATACTAAACACTGAAAAGCTGAAAGCCTTCCTGCTAAATTCTGGAACAAGACACAATGCCCACTCTCACCACTTCTATTCAACATAGTACTGGAAGCTCTAGTCACAGTGATCAGACAAGGAAAAGAAATAAAAGTATTCAAATTGGAAGGGAAGAGGTAAAACTATCATTATATGCAGATGATATAATATTCTATACAGAAAACTCTCTAGAGTCTACAGACACAAAAACTCCTGGAAGTGGTAAATTAATTCAGCAAGGTAGCAGGATACAATATGAATATACAGAAATCCGCTGCATTTCTTTACACTAACAATGAAATATCAGAAAGAGAAAGTAAAAAACTAACCCCATGGAGAATCACATAAAGAAATAATAAAGTACCTAGGAATAAACCTAACCAAGGAAGTTTAAAACTTACACACTGAGTACTACAAAACACTGGTAAAGGAAATTGAAGATGATTCCAAGAAATGGAAAGATATCCTATGCTCTTGGATTAGAAGAATTATTATAGCTAAAATGGCATACTACCCAAAGCAATCTATAGGCTAAATGTAATTCCTCTCAAATTACCCAAGATATTTTTCACAGAACTAGAACAAAGGACTCTAAAATTTATATGGAACCATAAAAAACCCAGAATTGCCAAGGCAGTCAATCCTGAGGAAAAATAACAAAGCTGGAGGAATAACTCTTCCAGACTTCAGACAGTACTGCAAAGCTATAGTAATCAAACCAGCATGACATCAGCACAAAAACAGACATAGATCAATGGAACAGAATTAAGAACTCAGAAATAAACTCACACAACTATAGCTAACTAATGTTTAACAAAGGGGGCAAGGATGTAGAAAGGAGAAAAGACAGTCTTTTCAATAAGTAGTTATGGGAAAGCCAGACAGCTGCATGTACATCAGTGAAGTTAGAATACTCCCTCATGTCACACACAAAAATAAATTTAAAATGGCTAAAAGACTTAAAAATACGATATGAGACCAGAAAACTCTTAGAAAAAATATAGGCACAATATTCTTTGAATTACATCAATAGTTTCTTAGGTCAGTCTCCCAAAGCAAAAGAAACTTAAAATGGATAAAGATGTAAATGTAAGACTGGAAACCATAAAACTCCTAGAAAAAAACATGACATAAATCATAGCAATATTTTTTGGGATATGTGTCTTCATGCAAAGGAAACAAAAGCAAAAATGAACAAGTGGAATTTAATTAAATGTAAAAGTTTTTTTCACACCAAAAGACTGTTGACAAAATTAAAAGAATACCTACTGAATAGGAGAAAATAATTGCAAATGATGCAACTGACAAGGGTTTAAGTTCCAAATAGCTCAGACAGTTCAATATCAAAAAACAATAAATTGGCCAGAAGACCTGAATAGACATTTCTCCAAAGACATACTGATGGCCACCAGGCACATGAAAAGACACTCAACATCATTAATTATTAGAGAAATGCAAATCAAAATTACATTGAAGTATCACTACATACCAGTTAGAATAGCCATTATCAAAAACTCTGCAAATAACAAATGTTAGAGAGAATGCAAAGAAAAGGGAAACTTCCTACACTGCTGGTGGGAGTGTAAACTGGTACAGTCCCTGTGGACAACAGTATGAAAGTTACTTAAAAAGCTAAAATAATTATCCTATGATCCAGAAATTCCACTCCTGGGCATGTATGTGGAAAAGGCGAAAACTCTAATTCAAAAAGGTACATGCACCCCAATCTTCACAGCAGCACTATTTATAACTGTCAAGACATAGAAGTAACCTAAGTGTTCAGGTGAAATGTAAAAGATGTGCTATACACGCATGCACATCCATAACACACACACACACAGGAATGTTAGTCATAAAAAAGAACAAAATAATGCCAACACAGATAGACCTAGAGATTATCATACTAAGTGAAGCAAATCAGGCAACGAGAAATATTCTATGGTATGACTGCACTTATACATGGAATCTAAAAAATTAGTTCAAATGAATTTATTTACAAAACAGAGACATTCATAGATATAGAAAACAAACTCACAATTACCAAAGAGGAGAAAAGGGGAAGGATAAATTAGGATTATGGGATTAACAGATACACACTATCATATATAAAAACAGATAAACAATAAGAATTTATTGTTTAGCACAGGGAACTATGTTCAATGTCTTGTAATAACCTATAATGGAAGAGAATGGAAATAAGAAAAAATACATATACACCTCTGAATTGCTTTGCTGTGCACTGAAAATAATCACAGTATCGTAAATCAACATATACTTCAATAAAAAAATTAAAAATTGAAAAAAAGAATGCAGGTTAAATAGGAGCTTGTCAAGCTCGACGTAGGGTATGGATAGGAGAGGTGGCGACAGGAGATTGAAGCAGTGAGTCCCACAGAGAGGTATGAGTAGGCATGGCTCACTGCAGAGGGCAGGGAATGAGAAATAAGATCCACAGGGGAGAAGGCTAGAGATGAAGCAGGAGAGAAAAAGCAGAAGATAGAGCATAAATAATTCTGTTCTGTTCAGTTGCTGTGTCTGACTCTTTGCGACCCCATGGACTGCAGCATGCCAGGCTTCCCTGTCCTTCATTATTTCCTGGAATTTGCTCAAATTCATGTCCCTTGAGTCGGTGATGCTATCAAACCATCTCACCCTCTGCCAACCCCTTCTCCTTTTGCCTTCAATCTTGCCCAGCATCAGGGCCTTTCACAGTGAGTCATCTCTTTGTACCAGATTTATCAGATCATAAATAATAACATCAAATATAATTTTCAGCCCTTATAAGGCAGACACTGTTTCAGCACTGCAGTCCTTCCAACTTGCCCACCATGAGGGAGATACTCTTAGTAGCACCATTTCCAGAGATGGACGCTGGAGACATTCTAGGTCCACAGCAGGGGAAGAATCTGAACCCAGTCAGCCTGACTCCAAAGCTCTTCCACATCCACTCACCATGCCGTGTTCCTTGAGTCTCACCCTTGCCATAGCACAGGGTTTGACTTCTGCTCAGGGCCTTGGAAACGGCTGTTGAGTCAGACACAGCACAGGGCTCTGTCCAAACAGAACTCAGAATCAACAGTCAATCCCTTTTCCATCTCTTTTGTACACTGACTTTCTAACAACTGTCCTCTCTTACTGATGTAATTACTTCGGTATTTGAAAACCAGTAACAAATTAAGGGAGCTACATAATCAACTGTTACATTAATTAGTCACCCTTTGTTGAAAGGCAAACATCCTGTTAAATGTGTGAGTTAATAACGACCTCTGCCTCACTTCTAAGTTTTGCACGTTTGCAACTTCAGTCCCTAATGTGCAAACCTCTTTGCCTCTCCGCTAGCTCTCTGAACCAAGTCCCCTCATCTCCGGGCGGCCTTAAGTTTCAACAAAGAGGCCTGGATTCTGGGAAGCCACTGAAATACAAAGAACGCTACAGATGCAATGTGTGCTCTGGACTATAGCTATGCTGTTTATCCAGCCATCCATTTATCCTCCCACCCTTCACACACTGATTCATCACTGACTCTGTACCAGTCACTGTTCAGGGGACTAGGACTAGAGAGATAAGGATTACAGCTGATATTCTGTGAGCACTTTGGATGTGCCAGGCATCGTTCTAGAGTCCTACTTATTTAATTCCCATAACCACTCTATGAGTTAGGCCGCTGAGGCCTAGAGAACAGAACTTCCTACACAAAGCCGCCAAGCTCCTAGGTTGGTGGACTGAGAACTGAGTGCAGGCTATCTGGCTCCAGAGTCACTGCCTTTATCACTGTATCACATTGCCTACTATTTCGGGGGTAAATAAACAGGGTCCATGCTCTCAGTGAGCTCCCCATCTAGTGAGGCAGTAGACGTGTGATCAACGAAATGCCAAAGCAGTGTGATCTTTGCAGTGACAGTAGCGCGTTTATACAAAACCTCGGCCAGAGGCTCTTCCCTTCTGCATTCTTTCATTCTCTCTCTCTCCCTTCCCCAAGCTCTCTCGGCTCACTCTGCCCACCCCCATCCCTCCCTCTCTCTGCAGAATCACAAACAATTCAGAGACACGTTGCTAACAGCAAAATCCAAACCATTTCGGTAACAAAGCTCAAAGGATGTTAAGATGGATTGAGACAAGCTTAAAAGCTTGGGAAGAGCTACGGCCACCACCCTATGGTGATGTTTTAGCGACACTACACTGAAATAGGCTACACTGCTGTCTTCATTATATTAATGCACTGTAATGATTCCAGTCTGTAAATAGTGTTTGGAATTGACGGACATGATACCAAAATCTGCACTTGCATGCATAATTCTAGTATTTTATTATTAAACCGAGCTCACAGATTGAGCGCCAGGATTTAAAACAAACAAAAGTCTATAATTACGGCATATGAATTTTTCCCATTGCCAGTGCCTGTTCAACTATTTTCATCGAGAAAGCTTTTATTCTCCTCTCTTTTCAGAGCTTTTCTCACTCCCAGTGGAGGCCCATGACACAAAGTATAGGATATCATGAAGTTGTAGAGTTCAGGGGAGTCTCTTTCTCATATTTTAAATGGAAAAAAAATGTTTTTCATCTTCCGAATAGTTCATTTATTCATGTAAATGGATTTTTAACTGTACATTCACATGTATGAAGAGGCCAGAATATGCTGAGGCCTCCTGGAAATTCTTAGCTCAGAAGCTTTCTGTCTCGTGCCCAAGGAAGCTCCAGACGAGAAGCTGAAAATGGCTAAGTCCTGGATATGAGTCAGACAGCTCCCTCCTCAAAATGGCAGAGTTGGATAGCGGAGAGGAAGGTCCTCAAATTTAAGACCTGGTCTTAGAAATCCGCAAACCCAGGCCTTTCCAGAGAAAATGGACAAAGTGGGAATATTTTAAGTCATTCTTCCGCCTCTGCCTAAAACTGAATCCCTGGGTGCTAACATTACCTACAAAGTGAGATGAGAGGCTAACAGAAAAGTAGGGTCAGCTCTGGTGGGGAGCATGGTGGTAAAAAGCAAAACCCAGAAATTCATGGAAGGGCATATCTCACTGTGGTGAGGGAGACGGCAGACAGGAAGACAGTATGATTGATTCCCTAATCTCAGCACACGGAGGCCCTCTAAGGCTCAGAACTAGGTGAGGGCTCTGGAGAGGCCCCAGGATCTCCTAGGCTGGGTGTGGATCTCACTAATTAGCTATTCATTCTATCCCAGGCAAGCTACTTGGCTCAGATGGTGAAAGAATCTGCCTGCAATGCAGAAGACCCAGGTTCAATCCCTGGATTGGGAAGACCCTCCAGAGAAGGGAATGGCTACCTGCTCCAGTATTCTTGGGTGAGGCTTCCCTGGTGGCTTGGATGGTAAACAATCAGCTTGCAATGCAGGAGACTCAGGTTTGATCTCCGGGTTGGGAAGATCCCCTGGAGAAGGGGATGGTAATCCACTCCAGTATTCTTGCCTGGAGAATTCCATGGACAGAGGAGCCTGGCAGGCTACAGTCCATGGGCTTGCAAAGAGTCAGACATGACTCAGTGACTAACACAGGCAAGCTATTTAACCTCTCTGAGCTTCAGGTTTCTCATTTTAAAAACAGGATTAATCACACCATGTGGACGTAAGGATGAAGTGTGATCCCTCTTGACAAAGTACCTAGGTACAGAGCCCTAGAGTAGAGGAGCTGTATGTACTGGGTTTGTGGGGAGAACAGTAGGAGCAAAGGTCCTGAGTAGGTTTTGTGTGGGAAGGCAGAGGACTTACAAAGAACTGAGAGAAGGCCAGGTTTGCAGGGAGAAGGGAGGAGGGACAGGGTGGCTCAGGGCAGTCAGGGACGAAGGCCCCCAGTACCTCACAGGCCACATTGAGTGCTGTGATCTTTAGCAAAGGAAGCCACCAAAGAGTTTTAAGCAGAAGAGAAACCTGCTCTGTGTATATATTAAAGAGGTTGCTGGGGCTTGATTTCTCAGAATGGAGAGAACTGGGTCCAGGGAGTTTGTAAGAAAGACCAACCAAGTAGGAGGCTCAGCATACAGGCAGTGCTGGTGCTGTGATTACAGAGATGGATGATGAGATGAGGCAGGGGGGTGGGTCTAAGATGGGTAAGAGGCAAATTCAACAAGACTTAACATGGTTGGAGTGTGGGGATCAAGTGTATGGCGTGTGAGTGGATGAACAACAGTGCCAGAGACAGGGGGTCCTGGAAGGAACGGGTCTCTTTCACCTCAGAACACCGCGTGCCATGGGAATGAGAAAGTAATGTCCAGAGTCACATTTTGTGGTCTGCAGATCGGAAATGGCCTGTAAATTACTACTGATGTGTGACAAGGTAAGTACAAAGACAGTTGTCCAGAACCTTCTACGGCAATGTTGCTGCTGCATCCAGGTGTGTGCTCAGTGGTGCCATCTCACTGACAGGGGTGGTGGTGAGGTTAGTTACCATGGCACTCACATGGTAAGTCACGTGTGGCACAGGGCATTCATTGCAAGACCACCTCTTGGTCCTCGATGAATTAGAAAATTAAGTGACCCGTCCTTCACCGCAACTAGCTTAAAGAGGAACACCATGGTCATCTATACCTGACAATTTACTTTTTTTTTTTGCAATTATATTTGCTGTATTTTAACGCTAAAGAGAGTTGACCCTAAGAGAAGATGTGCTGGGAATGAAGGTAGGAAGGGCTTAAACTGGTTTGTCACATCCGCTTACTTGAATCTATGCTCTACGGTTGAGAAAAGCTGTATATTTCCAGGGAACTGTATGTTTCAGGCATAAACTATGGAAAAAGATGAAGTGAGCAGAAACAGAACTGGTGTGTTGCCAGCAGGCAGTGTACCTACAGGATAAAGAGGGGTGGGGCCAACGACATTGACATCAAGACAACCCGGACTCCATGGCAACTGGTTGAGATATATGTTAAGAAGTGGAAGGGAAGGCTTGAGAAATGAGACATGAACGTGTGTTATAGAGAAAGCTGGAAGAGGGCTGAGGGAGTGGGCTATCTGGATTGGTCAAAACCAAATCCTATCACATTGCAAATTCTGTCAAGAAAGGTGTGCTCGGATTTCAAGAAGCTGTGTCAGAGAGAAACCTGGCGGTCCACCTCCAGTATTAGGTCACTTCACTGCCTGCCCTTATGAACATCTATCCCTGATCACTAAAGGCCCATCTCCCAGGGCTGACTCTAGGTCAAGTATCTTTGCAATAAACATCAATATCTGGGTACACTTGAAAATGATCACAGCCACGTGACATAAGGGAAACCTCAGGGGGACCTAAGATCCCAGCCAACTCCTCAGTTTGGTTCAGGCTATCAACAGATTCGGGATCCTTGCAGACAAATCTGGATATTTTACAAATTCTTTTGCTTCTACCCAGTATACAACAAACACCTTAATTGATGCAAAAATACCTCTACGGGAAGCACACGCTGGGAATGGGGGTGGGGTGGTGTGGATTAATTGGACCCTGGAGCGAATGAGGAAAAAAAATGCAGTTTTCAAAAAGCCAACCTCAAAAGAGCCTGGAAAAGAACAAAGCCCTTTCAAGTGCTCTCCGTGTGTATTTTTTCTTTCCATCCTCCTGTTGTTTGCTGCTCGAGGGAGAAGTGGGAGCAGCCACAGTCCTCCCAAGTAGGTGCCTGTCACATTCTGTTATTACAATTCTATATTTCAATTAAAGCAATGTAGCCAATTTAAAAGTTCTACCGTGCACCACTCGCGAAGCAGAGATCTAAGGATTCAACTCACATATTTTAATACCCCACTTTTCCCCTTCTTCTCATTTTCATGTAAATCAGGTTGAACACTGTCTTCTTTCTTCTTCCTCTAATCTAACCCTCAAAATACAACGCCAATTAAACAGTCTGTGCAAAGACAGCCTCCATAACCCAGCCTGATTGTACCGTGCCACTTTGATTTCCCTTAAAGTTTTCTTTCTGTCCTTTTCCTTTTTTCTATTTTCCTATTCTAATTTGATAATTGATATGATTTCCTTCTAGGGCGTACATGGGATTCAGAGTCCTATTCCTAATGCCCGTTTGATGGGTTTGGGGAGAAAAACATGAGTGCGGGGCTGGGAGCCCCAAGTCTGAATCCAGGTTTCCTTATTTCCTATTTGGGATGACCTCAAGCAGATCCCTTACCCTTGGTAGACTCAGCATCCTTATCTGTCAAACACAAAGACTAAAACCTGCCTTGCGGCCTCATCTGTCTTATGTGGTAGGTGCTCAATTCCTGTTAATTTCTTTCTCTTTCTCTTAGGCAACCATGATCACATCGGGTTAACCTTTTCTAAAACAAAAATAAGATCTGAAATGACACATAAAGCCTCTGCTATTTTATTTGATGTTTTGAAATCTCTCTTTCTGTTCATTTATTTTCTTTCAGTATTATTTCTTTGTACCAAACCTTGGGGGGGAATTTTTAGTTCCTTTAATCAACAAGACACAGGCTCATTAAGACCATCTCCACACAGTGGGTGGGAGAGGCGAGTGTTCTGTTTGCCCAATTTAACTGCTTCATCACAAATTTTAGGTCATTTCCCACATTCCACAGGGTGTGCAGCTCTTTTATAAACAACGAGCATAACCCATCTTTGATGTATGTGGGTCTGGATCAGTCCCAAAGAAATCCAGTTGGTAGGGTGGAGCTTCCTCTGTTTCTTGTCCAAGGAGGGCCATGAAGGATCAGAGATCAGAAAAATGTGAATTTTCACTTGGACAGTATGAGGCCTTCAAAGACAGAAAAGTGTTTGAGACATATAGAGTGGCTTCCTTTTGACTGGTAGAAAGAAATGAGGTTCCTTTAAAGGCATAAAGTTGATAAAGGACTAAAGGAGCAGAGCCCACACATCTTCCACTTCCTGAGCAACTTGGTAAACTTGGTGGAAACCAAGATGGATAAGAACCTACTCTTGTCCTCAAGATTCACAGACGGACAGAGGGCAGAACTAGATAAACAAGTGCATTATAACAAAATAAACAAAAGCAGATGCAAAGGAAGAGGTGGATTAGTGGAAGAATGATCAGTACTATCAGGGTCTCAGGGAAGCAGGGTTGTATCAATATAGAGGGGGTCAGAGTATCATGAGAATGGAGAGGATTTCAGGTATCATCTTGCCTGATATCCTTGATTTATGGGTAAGGTGATTTAATGAAAAGGTGAATTTAAAAAATAAGGAAAATTCAGTTATACATTTTTAAAAAAATATTCTTTTCCATTATGGTTGATCATAGGATATTTACTTAATTGCAGGATAACTGCTTTACAGTGTTGTACAGTTTCCGTTGTACACAATGTGAATCAGCTATAAGTATATACATATATATCCCCTCCCGTTCTTCTGGAGCCTCACTGAATGTCTTTGCTGTACAATAGGAGTTAACAACACTGGAAATCAACCATACTTCAAAAAAGTAAGTAGGAAAAAAGTAAGGAAGAAAAGCAGCTTTGCAGTGTGCAGATTCCAAGTATCCTGTGGTCCCTTTGTTCATCACTGAAGTCATGTCCCAATCTTCTGAATATACATACTTTAGAAATGCCGGCTGTATCCTGAGGAATACTGTGTGCTGGGCGCTGTGTTCAGCCCTCTGCCTGCTCTGCCTCACTTATCCCTCCTGGCAGCAGCCTTGTGAAGGAGATGATTATTTTCCCCATATTTCTAACGAGGACAAGGAAAAGGGCCTCGCACACAGAAGGTGCTCCTCTGTATCTGCTGAATGATTACATGAATCCAAACCCCTTAAATGATTTCTAAAGACAATCTGCTGTGCTTCAAAAATCAATTATCCCAGCTGTCATTTAAAGGTTTACAAGCTGTCAAATCATGGATGGGTCAATGCATATCACTTCCCAGGGAGGAGGAAATTTCCAAGGAGTCATTTCTCTTACCAGATGGGCCATGGGGACAGGGCAAGGCCTGAGATTATGAAAGTTACTCTGTGACATAGGAAGCATAACTCAACACACACTTTGTTTTGGTCAAACCCAGAGATGAGTTTGCACATAAGCACTTTTACATTGAGGAGCTGTCCCCTACACGTCCATTCGTTCAGTGTACGCAGACAGGCACCTGTTCTGTCCAAGGGTTTGTGCTCTGCCGAGAATGAAAAGATGAACGAGACCAGCCTCTGTCACCATTTCCAGAACAGTGTAGAGATTCCTTAAGAAACTGGAAATAGAACTGCCATATGACCCAGCAATCCCACTGCTGGGCATACACACTGAGGAAGCCAGAATTGAAAGAGCCATGTGTACCCCAGTGTTCACTGCCGCACTGTTTACAACAGGACATGGAAACAACCCAAATGTCCATTGGCAGACAAATGCATAAAAAACTTGTGGTACATAGACACAATGAAATATTACTCAGCTATTAAAAAGAACACAATTGAATCAGTTCTAATGAGGTGGATGCAACTGGAGGCTATTATACGGTGTGAAGTAAGCCAGAAAGAAAAACACTAATACAGTATACTAACACATATATACGGAATTTAGAAAGATGGTAACAATAACCCTGTATGTGAGGCAGCAAAAGAGACAAAGATATAAAGAACAGATTTTGGGACTCTGTGGGAGAAGGCGATGGTGGGATGATTTGAGAATAGCACTGAAACATGTATATTATCATATGTGAAACAGAGCACCAAGCCAAGTCCAATGCATGAGACAGGGTGCTCAAAGCCAGCGCACTGGGACAACCCAGAGGGATGGGGTGGGGAGGGAGGAGAGAGGGGGTTTCAGGATGGGGGACACACGTACTTCCGTGGCTGATTCATGTCAATGTATGGCAAAAACCACCACAATACTGTAAAGTAATTAGCCTCCAATTAAAATAAATAAATTAATTGAAAAAGAAAAAACCTAGGCCATATGTTCAAGAGAAACAGGTATTCTAATGGGACAAAATATTCTAAATTGGGGCTCATCTTGGAGAACTGGAGCTCTATTACCCTCAGAGCTATCAATAACCTACTTCTATGTACACTACTGTTCTGAGAGGGACTAGACATTGCTTTCAGATCTACCACTAATAGGTTTTGTAATGTTGGGCTTAACTCTTTAATATCTGTTGGCCTCCATTTCCTTTTGACAGCCAAAGGTTCCTTTTAGTTCTGAAATCCTATAATGTTGCAATGTTTACATCTACAGAGAAAAGGAAGATTTCACTCATTTACTCAAAATATTTACTATGCACTATTTGTGTTTTTACTCCTTGGAAAGAAAGTTATGACCAATTTAGATAGCATATTAAAAAGCAGAGACATTACTTTGTCAACAAAGGTCTGTCTAGTCAAGGCTATGGTTTTTCCAGTAGTCATGGATGGATGTGAGAGTCAGACTATAAAGAAAGCTGAGCACCAAAGAATTGATGCTTTTGAACTGTGGTGTTGGAGAAGACTCTTGAGAGTCCTTTGGACTGCAAAGAGATCCAACCATCCTAAAGGAGATCAGTCCTGGGTGTTCATTGGAAGGACTGATGTTGAAGCTGAAACCCCAATACTTTGGCCACCTGATGCAAAGAGCTGACTCATTTGAAAAGACCCTGATGCTGGAAAAGATTGAGGGCAGGAGAAGAAGGGGATGACAGAGGATGAGGTGGTTGGGTGCTCTCAAACTCAAGCCTAATGTAGGATTGTGAACAACTGGCCATGAGCATAATGATTATAACAATTGTTTGCATCTACTGAGTGCTTACTATGAACTAAGTGTTTGATGGGTATTATTTCAGTTTCAGCTCTGACTGATCCTATGCCACAGGCATTATAATTATGCCCATTCATGCATCATGAAACTGATGTCTAGGAAAATCATGCAATTGCCTCAAATAATGCATTAGATAGCTGGGACTCAAACCCAGAATTAGCGCTAACTCCATTGCCATGGTCTTAATTACTACATTATACTCTGCTCTTGATAAATGGACAGAGAATGAAAAAGTTGGCTTAAAACTCAACATTCAGAAAACTAAGATCATGGCATATGTTCCCATAACTTCATGGCAAATAGATGGGAAAACAGTGGAAAAAGTGAAAGACTTTATTTTTGGGGGCTCCAAAATCACTGCAGATGGTTACTGCAGCCATGAAATTAAAAGACACTTGCTCCTTGAAAGAAAAGTTATGACCAACCTAGACAGCACATTAAAAAACAGAGACATTACTTTACCAACAAAGGTCCATTTAGTCAAAGCTATGGTTTTTCCAGTAGTCATGGATGGATGTGAGAGTTGGACTATAAAGAAAGCTGAATGCCAAAGAATTGATGCTTTTGAACTGTGGTGCTTGTGAAGACTCTTTTTTT